>JAKNSD010000024.1:0-385724 GCA_023525715.1 Cichorium intybus
AGAGACTCCATGGTTATGTGAAGGATGAGGGTGGATAACATGTTTGGAGGTATTTATAACACTATTTTTACAATTGCTGCAATATGTTATTTATTATTAAAATTTTCGGTAATTGATTGAATATATATATATATATATATATATATATATATATATATATATATATATATATATATATATATATATATATATATATATATATATATATATATATATATATATATATGTATATATATATATATATATATATATATATATATATATATATATATATATATATATATATATATGTATATATATATATATATATATATATATATATATATATATATATATATATATATATATATATATATGTATATACTAGTTTAAAACCCGTGTGTTACACGGTTTGATTAAAAAAAATTAATAGAAATAATCAATCCACATATATTTTAGAAATTTTTTGAATTTAGATGAATTCTATTTAAATTTACAAATTATAGGATATGTATTTTTTAGGGGTTTTTTGAATTTAGATTATTGATATTTAATTTGAATTTAAATTGAATTAAACTTAGAGTGCCATGTAGAATAAATGCCTTAAAAGGATGTCACGTGGTACTAAAATGCTTTGTTTATTAGTCACATTATATTTTAATACAAAATTTTTAATAAACATTATCAACAAACATAATGTTTTAATAAATATTATTACTAAACACTAATATTTATTAAATAACTAAATATAATATATTATTTTAACACTACAATATAAATAAGATGGTAATATAAAATATTATTAAATAGAACATGTTAGGTATTCAAATATTAATCATTTGAGATATATTAAGTGATAAATAAATTTAAATAGAAAACCAATAATCTTCAATAATATTAAATAATGTTATATGATCAAACAAATAACAAAAATCACAAAAGAGTTCTTGTTAAAATTATCTAACAAAACAATGTTGTTTTAGTCTTTCATAAAATATTTTCTTATTTCGCATAGGGTCAAATGAAATCGGTGGTGATTGAGCATTTTCTTTTTTAATTTTAGCTATTTTAAAAAGAAACTTAAAAACAATATCTAAAATAATTATCTACAATTATTTAAAACCCAAATATAATTATAAATTACGAACACGATCGAAAAGATAAAAAAATGATGCTAATAGGAGTCCACCTCTATAGATAACCACGATTAGTTTGAATGATAACTTCATTGTAGCATTTGTTTTGTCGACGATTTGCAACGTTTAAAGCTTTAAGCAAAATAATGAAATTTAAGAAAATGCTACAAGATTTCTTTTGATGCTTATAGTTTTAGATAATTATTGAAACATATCCTTTATTATTTATACGTATATATGTATTACTTTATATAATAATTAGTTTAACACGGTTTGATTAAGAAATTAATAGAAATAATCAATCCACCTATATTTTAGATATTTTTTGAATTTAAATGAATTCTATTTAAATTTACAAATGATAGGATATGTATTTTTAAGGGTTTTTTGAATTTAGTTTATTGGGATTTATTTTGAATTTAAATTGAATTAAACATAAAATAACATGTGGCATAAAGGCCTTAAAAGGATGTCATGTGGCACTAAAGTGCCTTGTTTATTAGTATATATATATATATATATATATATATATATATATATATATATATATATATATATATATATATATATATATATATATATATATATATATATACATACGTGAAAATGACCAAATTATTTTTAAAGTTTTATAATATTTCACTTTTCGGACAAGTTTAAAGATAACGACATATATATATATAAAAGAATGAACTAAATTTGTACATCAAAACAACAAGAATGTAATAAATTGTTTCAATTATGACAAAATTATTGGAAACTTTACATCACAACAATAAGAATCTACAAAAATTGTAACAATTCTGGAAATAATGAAAATATTTTACATAAAACAACAATATTTTAAATGAACAGATAAGTCATTCTTAAAAGAATGTGTTTTAAATGAGTGGTTCATATTTAGTTTCAAGGTTACACAACACTTGTTTGGATATATTTAATCCTTGCTATATATATATATATATATATATATATATATATATATATATATATATATATATATATATATATATATATATATATATATATATATATATATATATATATATATATAAAAGAAGGAGGATCGTGTAGGAACCCAAAATTCGGTAAGAACCGCGATTACAAATCTTAGCCGTTTAATTGTGAAATTAGATGGTTAAGATTCAATGTGTAAATAATGATCATCTCTTAAAATTCAAGGTTGTTTTTGTAAATGTCAGAAAATAAAAAGGAGAAAAACAGAAATTTAAAAGGATATTTAAGTAATTTCAAAGGAAATTTAGGTGCGTCACTTTCCAGCAAAATAAGGTCCACACGCCCCCACTCTCAGTCGGACACGTGTTGCTCCATGATTGGCTAGCCCTTTTTTTCACCAATTTTTTTTATTTTGGCAATAACTTTTTTCTTTGTAAAAAAAATCTAAAAAAATCAAAGTTTTTAAAATTTAATTCTCTACAAAACAAGCACCATCATGAAAATTTTATATTTTATATTTTATATTTTTTATTTTTATCAAAAAATAAAAACAATTCTCTAAAAATCAAGAAATTTTAAGGGATCATTGTTGACATCATATTAGTAAGTTTTCAAAAATAATTTTTTAACTAAAAAACTCATCAAAATAGCAAAAAAATATACATGATCAAAAAATCTTAAAACCAAAATATGTTTTTATGATTCAAAACTTATGATCCAAGATTCAAAATTTGTTATGATCCAAGATCCAAATCTCGTTATGATCCAAAACGAGTTAAAAAAACATACAACGACAAAATGATTCAAAACTTATGATCCAAATTTAAAAATTCGTTATGATCCAAGATCCAAAATGAGTTAAAAAACACATACAACAACAAAAGTAAAAAAAAATAAATTGGAAAAATAACGAAAAAAGAAAAAAACTAAAAAAATAACAAAAAGAACCTGAAAAAAACTAAAAAAAAAACTGAAAAAATAAAAAAACTGAAAAAAAACTAAAATTAATATTAAAAAAATAATAATAATGAAAAAAAAACTCGGTTAAATTATGGTGTACGGACGTGAGTAACATACGATCGTATCCTCGAGTCTGTATTTCGTTTCATGGACGTGCGTCGCACGTGATTGTGGATTTTGGGTTCCTACCGGATTTTGGGTTCCTACCGGATCCTAACCCTATATATATATATATATATATATATATATATATATATATATATATATATATATATATATATATATATATATATATATATATACTTCTATACTTCTATACTATATTATAACACATATATAACTTACAACACTTCAATGCATATAGTCTTAATTTTTAAGACAGTACAACATCACAAAGCACAAAAAAATTTTGAAAATGAGTGTGCCTGACTTTTTGACAAATTTGAATCTCCTTAAGCGGGCCTAACTTTTGAAAATTTGAATCTCTTTTTAGGCATGCTTGACACGCTGTTGCCTGAATTTTTCAAAAGTTTGAATCTCTCCTTAGGCGTGCCTGACTTTAAACCTCCCCGTCACCTTTAAAACTTCTCACATCCACATTCTTTCCCCACTTTTTATCTCCTCTCTGTAACCATAAAATTTGTAATGCTCAGAGCCGTAAATGAAGAAAAAAGCTCCTCCCCCTCTTCCTCATGTTCATCTTTATTCTCCGGCATCCTCGGCTACCACTATGTTAAATCCCAGAACTGTCTTCTCTTCCTCTGTTGTTGTTTTTCCTTTTAGATTTGCATATTCGGCTACCACTATATATATATGTCTGTGATTTAAACCTGCATTGCTTTTGTTTTAGGTATGCCGCCACTAACCACATGAGTTGTTTATCTCTCTCTCTCTCTCTCTCTCTCTCTCTCTCTCTCTCTCTTCATATTCTCTTTAACTCTGTGTATGTATGTATGTATGTGTTTAGCTATGCTTAACTATTTTTTTATGTCGTTTACAGGTCATGAAAGAGTTGTTCAACTTTGTGCCTATACAGTCGATAAAACCCCTCATCAGCTTCCCCATTTATGCCAATCGAACCACCGTTCCCGACCTCCGTTTCTCTCTATATCATCGCCATTGCTACTGCAATCCGCCACAGATGCTGCCACCTTCGTCCGCCATCAACCACAATCGGTGCCTCCCATCCCTCTTTAAACCCTAAGCTCAACGGACGCAACATATACGTTGCCCCGCTAACCCCTATTTGATTCTTGATCCAGATCCACAGGTTTCCGTTTTCGATTTTTTTTTACCCGATGATCCACCGGTTTCAATTCAATTGTAGAAAAATTCATGATTTTTGCAGGTTTTTGGGTGTTTCAATTCATTAACAACACCATCAAAGGAAAATAAGGTGAGGCGGCCATCCATGGAACCTATGATTTACAAGGTGTGTTAAATCGGATCCTTTCTTAACACGAAAACCCACTGTCATGTGCCTACTTGATTTAACCCAAATCTAACCCCAATTACTTATTATTCTGATTCAATCCATGACTCTCATTCAACCTTCTATTATTGTGAGTCAATTTCAGTTTTTATGATTCAATAGCCATGGCGTTCATCATTTTAAATGCTTGAATTCATAGAGATATAGATCCAGATCTAAGGGTTGGTGCTTTGCTTTCAATTCAAAGGGTAAGAGAGCAATTTTTACTTATAAATACTTATAATCGGTGTACTTGGTTACTTCGAGTAATGTTTATGTTGACCCGACATTCTCTTAATCTCTTGAAGGTGAGTTCAATTCCTCATCCTGCGTTTTTCTCCCACATCGGTTTCATGTCATCACCAACATCTGGATTTTTTACTGCATCGATTCAGGTTTTTATGATGCCGAATCTAATATTATCAGTTATCCGTTTCCCTGAATCTCAATCCATCATCGTCTTTCAACGTTAAAAAGATTTTGTATATCGATAATGATAATCATTCAAATTCGTGGATCTGGATTTAGATCCTGAAAAGACCATCACCGATTGTCGCTTTTTCTAATTTATGTTTTCATTGACTTGCAGGTACGGTTGGGACAACATGGTGGTCGGGTCACTGGATTCACCAACAAGTACTTTTTATGATTGAACAAGACAAAATCTCGGCTCTCTCTTCTATTCTACTCGACTTTTTTCAAATATTTTTTTTACTCAAAATTTTCAGGATCTGATATTGTTACATTTGAAATTCAGGATCTGTTACTCAAAGTGGCGACAGGGTTGTTATGGGGTTTAGTGAATAGACTGTCAAAAATGTTATTTCTATTGTGAAAAATAGCAACTTACTTTATCATTTGTAAAAATAAAGTACAACCCTGTATTGGTAACAATGGTAAGAATGTCTCTAATTAAGTCAGCAAGTTCATCATGGTAATCTCTATTATTGTAGGATTTCAGGAATGCCACAATAACCAATCATATTGAACAAGTGATGGTGTTTTTTTACAACTCTCAACCAAGAAATCGATTTTGTTTGCTAAATTTATACACAATATACAATGTGCATCCATAATTCTTATATATACTGGAACCCACTATCTTATGACTCAAGGTAATGTTGCAATTTTGTGGCTTGATCTCATGTTAAAGGTTTATATATGCGTATTACAATTAATAACAAATCATTTGTAGATAGCAAAAAAAATCACCTGAAAAAGATGATTACAACTCATCTTTTCAAGATAATTAGCTTATTATTTAATATATTGGAATCTCCAAAATCTTGAAATCTACAATTTTGATGCTTTAGTTTGAAGTTTTACTCTCCAATTTTACAGTTTCACTCTTAGATGAATATTTGTATTTCTTTAAACAGAAACTCACACACGATTTTAACTCATGATACGATTTTAACTCATGGTATGCTTATCTGTTTCACTCTTAGATGAATCTTTGTCTTTCTTACAACTCATATTTTCAAGATAATCTAACTCATGGTATGCTTATCTGTTTTTGTGTTTCCAGAACTTGAAACCGGTTACTTATTTCATCTTCACGTACGATTTTAACTACACATGTTTTCTGGCCTTCTTTTTTGCTTTCTCTAATCTTAATTCCATGTTTGATCTACATCTGCGTTTTATCGAATTTGATTGTCTTTTGGGACCGTTCCTGAGGCTTTCAGTGCAAGTTTGGGTGTTTTTAGAGGTTCTTATGTCGATGTGGCTGAAAGCTTTGAAGAATCTATCTCAATTCAAACACCCGTCCCCGTACCCGAACTCCGATCTATAAGCTATAGAAAAATATAGCTTTTATAGCTTTTATCGGTAAAACTTAAAGTATATTGTCTACATAGGTAAATAGGGATGCAAACACATGTCCCCATACCCGAACTCCGATCCTCAAACCCATCCCCACCCCCACCCTCGCCCTGAATCCACGATGGGTTCGGGTGTATCAAATCCATATTAATATAGTTTTTCGATAATTTTTATTCCTATTAATATCTATCATAAAAAAAATTACACTGCTTTTATGTAGTTAAAGTATAATTCTATGTGTTGCATTAAGTGCAATCAGGGTCTAAATGAAAAAAATACCAATGTGCTTCAAATTTTCTTTTTCAGAAAACATTTAACTTTCATTTCTCATTTTATTTTTTTAATAATTTTTCTTATTATCCATTGTACTTTGAGAGTTTAAAATTATAGAAGCATTTACAGCAGCAACCTTGTCCAGGGTCAGATTGGGATGAAGGGCTGCAATCTCGTGACCTATGCTTATTTTTGATGTATAGTTTGGAAATATACTTTGATTCGCATACAGGACTGCCACATCTCATGAATTGTCATTTGGTGGTGGGGGTATGCTGGCAAAAGGGAGGAGGACAGTGAAGATATTAAGGGTTGAACTTAAACTCTGAATACAAATGGAGAATTGAACTTAAACTCATCTAAAGTACGATTGACATCAATAAAAGCAATTTCCGTCCATTTTTTAGGTCATGATAAGTTTCTGATTTTCAGAAATTTGAATAATTTGAAAAATCTGAAAATTTGAATAATTTGAAAATTTAAATAATTTGAAAATTTTAAAATTGAATAATTTTAAAATTTTGAAAAGAGCGAAAAGTCTGAAAATTTGAATAATTTTGAAAAGTTTGAATAATTTAAAATTTTCGAAATTTGAATAATTTTAATAATTCGAAAAGTCTGAAAATTTGAATAATTTTAAAAAGTTTGAAATTTTGAATAAATTTATTTACAAATTTATAATTAAATTTTTTTATAAATAGATTTCAGGTAAGAGATGTAACTTTTTTGAGTGGATTGACCATGAAAATCACGATACACATTTACAAATGGAATTAGAGATGATGAAGTGGAGCTTAATGAAGTATAGAGTTGTAATCATTTTGATTGTAGTTGTGGTAAAATTGTGGTAAAATCATGATTCATTTGTAACTGATGCACGTCTAAGGCAAGGGTGCAGTATAGCATTCTACTTCTATTATCGTTGGAAAGTTAATCAAGCGCCCGAAAAGAAATTAATCACTCTCATATTCGCCAACTCCCCCTCCCATCTGCAACCTAAAATCTAAAAAGTAATTGCCGAAACGAAACTATTTGCCGCCGCCGCATTGCGCGGGTACGCAGCTAGTATATATATATATATATATATATATATATATATATATATATATATATATATATATATATATATATATATATATATATATATATATATATATGTATATATATATATATATATATATATATATATATATATATATATATGTATATATATATATATATATATATATATATATATATATATATATATATATATATATATATATATATAAAATCCGGATCAGGTAAAAATTAATTTCGGTAAGAAGGATAATAAAGAATCTCAGTCATTAGATGAATTATGCGGTTAGACGGTTTTTAGGGTGGTTACAAAACCGTAACCCTACCAATCACATTCGTCGGATGAATTAATTTGATCAAACGACAGTGATTACTTCATACGTTCTTACCATTTTTTATTTCTTACCCAATATGTATATGTGTGTATATATATATATATATATATATATATATATATATATATATATATATATATATATATATATATATATATATATATATATATATATATATATATATATATATATGTATGTATGTATATGTATATAAAGAACCAAAGGGACCTAAATTGACCTTTAGATTAAAAGGTGGCATGATTGTAAATAATGTGAAATCAGATGCCATTTTGATAACTCTAACATTATAAACCCTAGCATTAGACTAAACTTTAGAGCTGGTGGATTAAAATATCAAACTCTCCCACAAAGTTCCATGAAGACACAAACCCTAACACCACCATTACCGTCACCTATGGCATCTATCGTCACCACCTACCACTGATGATGGTCTGCCACTAGTTCTGAATGCCAGCCAAACTCAACATCACTACCGCTGTCCTTTGAATCCATCGTTTCTGGTCACCATTGATAGCCGCCAGCAACCAACCTCCGTCAACTGCTGCTACTATACCACCGACTACATCAGATCTGTCACCACGTTCTCCCCTAGCAATGAAAACAACTGCTGCTACAATGTTGACGACTTCAATTACATAGATCTATATTAGATTGTAAGTCTCTTTCAAGTATTAGGTTCCTTTCTTTTCTCTATGGTACTGCCGGTTTCCTTCAAAGTCTTCGTTCTCCCACCGCCTCCTCCATCGACTCTGGTAACTTCAGATCGAAATTAGATTTGAAATTTGGATTTGGCTAGATTTGAGTTATGGTACACAAAAGGTGTTTGATAAAATGCCTCAATGAAGAGCTGTAAGTTTTAAGCTGTGAATTTAGCTGGGAATGTATATCTTTTTCTTTCTTAAGTTTTGAATCTTGTATGAATGTTAATTTTTTCTTCTGTGAATGCTGTAAATATAATGCATTTAAAGTATTTGATGAAATGTGTCAATGATATATGTGAGTTTTAAGCTGTGAATGTATATTTTTGTATATTAATTTGTGAATGGTATGATTTTATATATTTCTTTGTGTTAAAATGTGAATGATGAATGCGTGAATGTTTTGTATTAATTTTATTGTGAATGTATAGATTTTTGGGTTATATAAATATGTATGGATATATTAATTTTCATAATTGTTTTTCATTAAACTGTGAGTGGTATACGAAGTAGTATATTAAACTGTGAAGGAGTGTACGAATAATAATTTTAAACTGTGAATGGATGCATGAATGAAATCAATTAGATTGTAAAAATGACGATTTTGCCATTTTTACCATAAAAAGACAAAAAAACGAGATTTTAACCTCGGTAATCAGATTCATCAATTTGTTTAATGATATGTTAAGATTAGTACTTTTGGTTCGTAACATTTTAATGGTTCTCATTTGACCATTATATATATATATATATATATATATATATATATATATATATATATATATATATATATATATATTATATATATATATATATATATATATATATATATATATATATATATATATATATATATATATATATATATATATATATATATATATATATACACATATATATATATATATACTAATGGGGTACCTGCGTAATACGGTGGACGGGGAATACGGAGACGTTTAACATTTTGTTTTTGACATAACATGTTCTAAGAACACGTAAGGTATTGGCCGTGTAAGTTGTACATTTATCTATTAATCAATTGGCGTAATTTTCATGCTTGTGGTGTACGGTTTTTTTCCGGAACGTTACACGCGGATCTTCTTCCGGGTTATGTGGATCCGTTTTGCTTGATTCGGATCTACAACCTTCTACGTTTTTTGGGATTTAGTCCACCGCTTCCTTACTTCCTCTCCACTCTCACGCATCCTCCCCAATTGATTCTTCCTGGATTTAGCGTGTTTGTGCCGACTGGGATCTACAGAAAGATTTCTGATATCTTTATCTTTTTGATCCGGATTTCGTATCCCTTTTGTGGGTTAACCGAACAAGGTTGGAGACAGAGAGCACATCGACGGGAGAGAGCGATACAGATCGACCAGTGAGAGAGACGATGCAGCGATTTCGCTGCTGTGGGGCGTTTTTTCCGGCGATCCTGTGGTTTCCGACGATGTATTTCAGGTATTTTGAAATTTCCTTTCGGTTATTTTATTTGGGGCTTTTGTGGGTCGAAATTGATCTGGACTACGCGTCTGTGCCGACGGCCTTCAACCGTTCGCATCTCAGAATCACCTGATTCTACAGAAGAGAAGAGGGAATTGCTGAACCAATAGGGTTCCGGTTCCGGATCTTTTTTGGGTTTTAAGGGTTTTTTCCAATTTCGGCACCGCCACAGCCTCCTCCTCGCAGGGTGTTCCTCATCACCGATTGAAGCAAGGTTTACTGCTTCATTTCAATTGCATGTTTCTCTATGTAGGTGATTATGTTTTACTAATTCCAGGTTCAATTCAATACTTTTTGTGTATTTAATGTTTTAGATATGAATACTACTTCGTGGGCTTTTACCAGCTCGATATTGTAGGTGATAAAACTATTAGTTGTTTTTGTGGTTGGGTAAAAGAAACTCATGGCAGTATAGAGAAATTTTCATTTTATATCATTATGTTCATCCTTTATTTGTTGTGGCTTTAACTTCAAGGAAACATGAGAATCATATCAGTTTCTGTCCAAGGGTATATCTATCCAGAACTACTGCATTTTAGTTAAATTGCTCTATTTTTTGATTAATTTTTTTGGTTTCACAGATGCTAAAGAGTGTTGATTTCTGGGAAGTTGCAGCTACAATTATTCGTCTGTAGGATGCTACAATAATTGCAAATGGATATAAGCTATAAGTTTCTTTAAATATTCACAGGTTTTGTTGTTCTTTTCATTTTATAAATTAAATAAATATATCGATGTTGTTACTCTCTACAGATATGATTGATGAGAATATGGGTTGACTGGAAATTGTTTAAATGAATTTGGGATTTTTTTGATTTTTTATTTTGGAATCATACTTTTTTGTGTTCTAAAGCCTTCGTATTTATATGATAGACATCATACATGAGAAGTAGAAAATCCATTTTGATATTTGATTTTGTTCAGGTGGTATAAGAAAACTTATTATATTATGATGTTCTGATTATTTAGGCAAATAGTTTTTGAAGGACATTGGAACTTATTGATTAAACGTTGAGCAGGTTAATGATATAGTTGCATCTAACCATCAATGAAAGAAAGTTGATCTTTTTTGCATTTATCATTAAGTGTTTGTGATATAGGTGCATTCAACCATCAATGAAAGTACGTTGATATTCTTTGCATTTTACCATTTGGTATTTGCACAATTCCTTTGCCTGTTTTGCGTGTTTCTTTTCATTGGGTGAGTTATATTTTTCATTTTCGTCTTATGCATTTATTTAACAGGTACTTAGTTATTCTTTTCACTGGTTATGAAACTTTTTAAGATGTCATAATTGGAGTTTGGTATTCTTGGAAATAATGAATTTTTTGAGCCATATACTTCTAATATCTATAATCGCACGGTTCTAAGGTCTGTTTATCTGTCACTATAAATTTTATTTATATAACTTTGAGTGAATTATATTTTCAGTGGAGAATGGTCTTCTGCTATTAAGAATCAGATAATTTATGAGGATGGTTCTGTTCAAAAAATAATGAAAATTCATGATGAGTTGAAGGGTATATACAAGTATCGTTTTGGATTTTTTTTCTTATTAGGCTTTTCTTATGTATAATAGCAATGTACAAATGTTTATTGAATGGTGATTGGAATCAGAACTGTTTGGGAAATTAAACAAAGGATATTGGTAGACGTGGCTGTTGACCGTCGATGCTACATTGACCAAAGTCAAAGCCTGAACATACAATGCTATCATTTACATTTTTTTTCTGTAGTAAAAAAAACGAAAGCATGATGCTATAATATACAAATAAACAAAAGTAAGTTGCTATTTGTTTCATTTAGCCCTTAATGATTGGACCACTTGTAAAATATATTTGCAACCGGAAATAATATGCTGCTTTGGTGTGGATATCATGTGAACCCGTGCGGAGCACGAGCTCCCACTAGTTTAAAATAAACTTACAATACTATTTAGCTTTGCAGTTAATAAACGGTAAATACATTGTTGTCTGTGTGAAACATAAATTAGGTGGTTGCTGATTCTATATATATATAATGCATTTATACCTATAAAATATTTAATTATATGCATATGTAGACTGGTAGAAAATTATAACGTTTTAGATTATAGGGGCATAGTCACAGTTTTTATAAAACTTCTTCATCTCGATAGACAATGTGGCAGCAAGACCAAGGTGTCTCCAACTAACTCGAGAAGCTGTATCATATTTCTTTTGTTTAACCCAAATTTATTTTAATTCCAACTCGGTTGTTGAAAATGCAACAAATTTAATCAAATAAGTTGTTCTTCAAATGCACAATTATAGCATCCTATTTTTTGCTCTAAAAACCCAAACATGAATGATTTTGTGAAATTAGGATGCAACAAAAGTACAATGCTATCTCATGCTTTGTATTTACGAAGCTAGAAATAACATCATACTTGCATTTATTGTATTGTTAATTTTTTTTCTAAAAGCACATATGGCTACACCCTATTGACGGGAGTGTATAAATGAGGCATTTATTCGTTTAGTATTGAAGATTGAATAATGGTTTATTTAGCACCACAAAAAACAAAATATCATACTTGTCATTTTCACTTATAGTTTTAAACGTGAAAAGACTATGCCTTGTTGTTAGCTCCATTTTTTGGACGAAATTTTTAATATTAAATTGATGGTATATTGTGGTCTATAAGCTATTTTCATGACAACTATTGCTGCATGTTTAATACATGTTTATTTGAATTTTCAGAGCATTGTGTATTCATTTAATGGTTTTAGTTCCTTAATCAATACACACAAAAATAAATAGATTAAATTAAGTCAATGGTCTCTTGGCCAAGTGGTAAGACGTCGCCCTGTAACCTTAAAGTTGAGGGCTCAATCTTCACTGGGAGGGGGGAGGGGGGGGGGAATATGTGGATTATAAGGTGATTCGAATAGAAGTAGGAATATGATAGATTTTCCATTTAAAATAAATAGAATAAATATAAATCCATAGCCCAGCTGATTATGATGCGTTACATCTTTTAACTTGCTTAAACATTATAATTTATGACCATGCATTAAACGTCCCATGTCTTTTTGTAAGATAATAACACAAAAATAATCTAATCCTATAAACGTTTGCCCAAAAATTAACGAAATGATTGAAATAGTCACAATTTTTGTAGGTGGGCTAGGCCACCTGTGATTTTGCTGATGTGGCGTAGGCTTACCTGTGATTTGCTGATCTGGTGGTCATATGGGCTGCATTTTTTGGGTTTAATAAAATTGAAATGCAAATCAGTGTAACAATTTCAACTTTGGTGTAATGGTAAGATGTGTGCTTCCATGGCAAGAGGGCTTGGGTTCGAGCCTTGGTGATGACTCTTTATTCTCTCATTGTGAATAAAATGATTCAGTATGTAAAAACCTTCACATAACAGGAATCGTAGTACTCACGTCCATAGGTAAGTACACAACATGACTTACCATTACAACAATCTTAAACTTATGATTTCAAATGTCTTTTATTTCTTATAAACTGAAAACATTCCGAAGCCCAGTATACAAAATCGTAGCCCAGTATATAAAATCACAGCCCATTAAGACCTTCTTCTTGGCTCGACGATGGTTGTAAAACCTTCTTTCTTGGAATGAGCAAGTTTGGATTTAAAAAAATTGGTTTTGGGAAAACCTGGAGATAGTGCCGCTATCTAGCAAAAGCGGCTTTTTAGGAATCACGGAGATAGTGATGCTATCCATCGTTGTTCATACAAAACCCTAGATCTCGGTATTTGATCCATATTTAAGGGTTTTAAACCCTAGGAACCCTTCATTTCTTCTCCTTCAACCTCCAAAAATGTCTCTCTCTTAGCCCTAGCCTCCTTGTGGTGTTTTTGGCTCTTTGGATCATCTTGGAAGATTTCTTGAAGAGAAGGAAGGTGTATGGTGGTGCTAGAATGTAATAAGAACCCGATGGGTTATATTGTATGCTTAGGCTTTTGTGCTCATATGTGATAGTCGTTAGATTCTTCTTGGCGACTAAAGAATGTTGGCTGATCAGGGCAACCTCGAGAGCCAGACGAGTCCAAAGAATGAGTTGATTAATAGCGGATCGGGAGGAAGCCCGAGAGCCAGGTTGTTTGGGCTAAGCCCAGAGACCTAAATGAATGTGCTTTATGTGATGGATCGTATGGTATGTTGGGAAACTCACTAAGCTTTGTGCTTACTTTTTTACCTTAAATGTTTTTTAGGTTCTTACTAGATTGAGCTTTGGAGCACGTCGTGACTGTATCGCATATGATATTTTCGGTGTTCAAGCCTTCCGCTGGATAATGTTGTAACTATTTTGATAATTACTGTTTTAAATGTTTTAATCAACGAATTCGGACCGATTGATTTTATTTTCCAACCTGTTTTATGTATTTGAATCACTTTTAAAAATGAAAAAATTTATTACAGAATTTGGGGCGTTACAAGTTGGTATCAGAGTTTAGGTTTGAGGGATTTGGACGAACATGAATATCATTCCAAGGATTTGGATGAATAGGAATGTGATTCCAAACCTAAGCTAAGGACTTGGAGATTTTTAAACGATTTTCAAAAGAAAAACCATTTTTAACTCAAATTCAAAAGGGTTAGGTAGAGTATAATGTGGAAAACTCCTTTGCATGTCCTTGTTTGATTGTTGCTTGGGGGTTTGAAATATGCTGTTAATACTAACATTCCCAGAATTTCTTCAAGAGTAGGAACAATTAAAGTTTCAGGAGGGGGGATGCGAATGGCTCTGGCAAAACGTCATTTGTTGAGAATGAGTCGTTTGATGGTATTTGTCAGGCTGAATGGCATCGTAGGTTACATATTCAGGATGGTTTTCGGCATTGTGGGCAATAGTGGCGGTATAGTGGGCTCTATACACAAAAGTAGCTGGAACAGGCGGGCTAGCAGTTAGTGCATAGGCAAGAACGGAGTGTTTCAGACTTTCAACCAAGGCATCGAAAGGTGCAGCGTATAAGGCTGAATCAGATCGAAGACGGTAGTTGGAGGATTGAGATTTGAGAGTCGGAATCGACATACCTTTCTCGGGACTCTAAGATGAAGCAGTATCATGAGGAGTAGCCATTGCTGTTGAAGTGTGTGGGAAGAAGATGATGAACATTGAAATGTATTGAGAGTAATTTGCAGAGAGAATTTAGAGAGTTTGTTTTGCGTAAAGATTGAAACAGTTTGAATCATGGTATATATACAGATTGTGGTCCCAAGGGCATTCAATGTGCGTGATGGAAGGTCCACTAACAGTATACCACGTCAGCGACACAACGTCGCACTAACTCAACAAAACAGAACCGTCACTGTGTCAATCATGATTAGTTTGTTAGTTTGAAATTCAAAAATGAATCGCCATATATTGAGCATCTGTTCGTTAGGATTGAACGAATTTTAAGGAAATAGAATTCCAAATTAATTACAGGAACGGTCATTAAATGAAGGAAAGAAAACTTTTGAATTTATTTCGATCATAAGTATAATCAATTATTAAGCATTAAATACCTTCAGATTAAAGAAGATATTTAAGGATATGTTTGAGCAAAGTGATATGGATACTCAGATCAGATGCAATCCTTCGGATGAGAAACTTGAAATTACCTTCGGATGATAAGAAATGTTTCTCTTTTGAAATGTATATATGAAGGTAATCAATTTTGTGATTACAAAATTAATCATCACGATGAGCACTAAAAAGATTTTTCCTTGAAAATGCATTACGATAATGAACTTTTCTTCCTTGAAATTTGTATGAAAAGAGGATTTAACATTTTTGTATTTAGATGCATTCGAATCATGTTGGAAGTCCATTTTTCAATCTTAAGCTTGTGTGACTAAACATCAGTAAAAAATTGTTTAAGTCTAACCACCCAATGTTATTTCCATTTTTGCATTTTTCAATAGTTTTCGAGTTTCAGTTGTTTGTTTCAAAGTTTCCTTGCTAAAATAAGGTTAGCAATCATTACGCTAAAATTTAATAATGTTTTTTACTTTCATGAATTGAGCATCAGAAGACTTTTGGAAATTTTGATATAAACTTTGAAGAACTATTGAGAAACTTATCCCATTTCATCAGATGAAGTATTTTGATACATTTCCCTGATGATAAGCCTTTGGGATTTGTACACTACTCCAACTTTGGCATTAAAGACAGCTTACTTGAGATGTTCATACTCTCTAGAAGGTATTCGACTATGTCATAGGAGCTCCTTGTATTTTCATTAAGAAAGAGTAGTATGCCTTGAAGTACATATGTTGTACCAAATTTTCTTTGTAATCTTGATTGCACATTTTGAAATTGTTTTTGACTTTTGCTTTTGGAATTTGTTTTTCTTTTGAATTTGTTTTCTTTTGTTGGATTTCACATCCGAAGAGTAAATTTTTGGAACATCACCAAATAATTCATTTGTTGGTGATTTTGAAATTTCTCATAAACTTTTCCTTGACTTCATTTACCTCAATTGTGTAACAAAGGTAGAAAACACTTTTAAATTTGTTATTAGTCATTGCATGTTTTATTTATGAAGAAAGCTTCAGAACATGTATGTATCCAGAGAAGTATAAAACTTATTGAATAGTGAAATGATGAAGCGAGTCGGATACAACAGGGAGCTTAGTGATAAACACGATGTTAAGGATATTAAAAATCACCCAAATCATCAGTTTGTAAAATAGCTTTAACCTCACGCCGAAGTCTGTTTCTTTACCAATGTTGCAATTTGATTCTCAAATATCTTTTAATGCAATAAGATATGATTAATAGAATCCAAAATCAAAGTTTTGTCATTTATCATGATTTTCTGACGAATAAAGTCATTTTTGTCACATGCATATCTTAAAACAGATTTTAAAAAGATCTTGCTCATGTGAGGATTTGAATCATGTGTCAACACTTTCCACTTACCAATTAAACAACTATATGTAAATAGTAAAATTGGTAGTATAAATAGACCATCAATGTAAGGAAGAAATTGTATCTCATATCAACTCTTTCATAATTGACATATCTTTGTGTGATGCCATCGTTTATGTTTATGATGTCTATATTTGATTGCTCTAGTGATGACATTATATGTAGAATGAAAATTTAAGGTGTTTATCACTCGAATAGTTCTGTGCTATTGTGGTAACTGCAAAATTTGAAACAAATCGATGGTACGTTTTTTAATTTTTCGATGCGATTTCGTTTAGACTTATTGTGGGAATTTCAAAATTTGTTGGTTTTGTTTACTGGTGCGGTTTAGTGGTTTGTTGATGCGGTGGGAGTAACGTCATCCCATTTGGTTATAAATACATACTACATATTTTGGTAAAAAATAAAAAAAGTCATTAAAAATGTCAAGAGCAGGATTCAAACACTGATCTTGACTGTTTTGGGGTAACATCTTCCCACTTCGACCAAAGGCCTCATCCGGCAACATTTCATTTCATTATATTAAATTTCATTTCTTAATAAATACATATTAGGAATTCTGGTATGAAAATAAAGGTGACATTAAAAATGCCAAGAACAGGCTTCGAACACTGATCTTGGCTGTAGGGGGTAACATCTTCCCACTTCGACCAATAGGTCTCATCCGGCAACATTTCGTTTCATTATATTAAAGTTACATATTAGAAATTTTGGTACGAAAATAAAGGTGACATTAAAAATGCCAATAACAGGCTTCGAACACTGATCTTGGCTGTGGGGGGGGTAACATGTTCCCACTTCGACCAAAGGCCTCATCAGATAAAAATCCGTTTCGATATAACTATAATTTTGTTACTTGTATATTGGTGTCGTTTACCGTTTTACTGATGCAGTTTTGTACTACGTTGACTTTTCATTATGTGGTGATTTTGTTTTGGTTTATTGGTGCGGTTGTTTTTATTTATGGCTGCGAATTAAGTTTCCCAGCCTTTTTTCGATTTATTTGGTGTGGTTTTTTTTAATTTTTTGGTGCTATTTAAAAGTGCGTTGCTTTTTCATGTTGTACCATAAGTACTTTAATGCCATTTTGATATCAAATACAAGACAAGGAATGCCATTACATGTCCTGTTTTCATGAACAAGTCCTCTTTTCATGAACAAGAGCATGCCATTACATGTTTTCATGTTTGCAAATATATGAAAGGTCTCCATGTCAATGTTTTTATTAAATGTTAGGATATATTTTGTTGGTTTAATCTTTGCATTTAAAGTGGTTATTTCGAGTTTTAATGGGCTAAAAGGAGTTTTCGGTCAACAACCATTCTTACCTACAAATCTTCTAATTAAGAGTTTGATGACTCAGTGTAATATACCATACATTGATGACAATTCGCAAGTCTAGCTGATGGGTATATCTCGCACCAAGATATATTACATGCTCATACCAATCTTAACCCATTTTTCTTCTAATTAAGATGTTCGTGATCCAATGTGGCTTTACCTCGCATTGATGAAACATCGAAACTCTAGGTCAATGATCGCTGTTGTCTACCATAATAGGTGTGAGACCCCAACA
This sequence comes from Cichorium intybus, assembly GCA_023525715.1. Classification (NCBI taxonomy): domain Eukaryota; kingdom Viridiplantae; phylum Streptophyta; class Magnoliopsida; order Asterales; family Asteraceae; genus Cichorium; species Cichorium intybus. The sequence continues at coordinate 18,703 of JAKNSD010000024.1, forward strand.
CTTCACCAGAACCATAATTGGCACCAGGATGGTACACTCTGTAGAGTTTTGGATACCATTGAACGTCTCGCCAAGAGCCAAGTTAACTTGTTAACTGCATTATGATCTCTGATAAAGGATATGCAGGGGCCAAAATCAAAACGGCCACGAGTAGTTCTCCGATAATCAAACAATCGTAGTGCGTTCCTCCTGGTTCACACAGATACTGCGAGTAGTCTCCTCCTGAGCAAAGGCAGGCTGGGTCCTTGAACAACGGTGGCGATAAGGGTCGTTATGACTCTGAGACCCACAGGGACTTTTGGTCATCGTTCGTTTCATGAAGCGCCAGTTATCATCAAAGACACTTAAATGAAGATTTTAAAGTGATGGATCGTGAAGTAAAGTTTGAAGTTTTCAACACAAAGATTTAACCTCAAAAGAAAGGTGAAGTGTAACTCTATACGACAAGCTGGGTTGAATTCCTCCTCAAACAGTTTTTGTTGCTACATTTGTACCTTTAGTGATCAAGAAGTGAAGAAGAAGAATCAGACTCCAAGTTCTAGTAAATGTCAAACAGTTGGATGTGCTGATCTCTAGACCTAATCAAGAAGCCCTTACGCCATCTGTGCGTTTAAAGTCTAATCTAAAGATAGTCCGACTGCATCTTGCAAGTCAAGTCATGATCGAGCAAAGAGCTAAAAGTCTATATTTAAAGAGAGTCTGAAGATCAATGAAAGCATTAAACCAAGGGGAGATCTTTGCATTTAAAGTGGTTATTTCGAGTTTTAATGGGCTAAAAGGAGTTTTCGGTCATGGGATTTCGGTTGTGTTATGACCGAAATCTAAGAGATTTCGGTGGGTTGGGCTTAGCGTTTTCGGTGGGCTTGTGTTTCGATGGGCTTAGGTCATCAGTTAGGTATAAATAGTCATTTGTAGTCGTCATTTACCAGGTTGGTCGTTTATGAGCTATTTTCATGAAGAACTTATTGTGATCGATCATCCAAGTGTTATGTACTAGACTATTTTCATGAAGAACTTATTGGTCGTTTATGACCTATTTTCATGAAGAACTCTTGTGTTCTTGATTCATATTGTGTGTTTTGGATTCATACTCGTTGGATTCCGCACCAATCGAGTATTTGGATTGATACCGGCTTAGATCTGAGGATTTGGGACTTACATTAAACATGTATACAAACACAAACAAAAAGTATGATTCAATGAAATATTTGATTACAAATAAATTGTAAAAAAATGGTCGAATAAAAAATTAAAAAAATCTTTCAACTATTTATTCAATTAATGTTCCTTCAATGTCAGGTCGTACATGTGTGGTTCTGCACATGTCTTCAAAATTTCCCTCTTCAATACCTACCGAAAATGGTGGTAGATCGTCAAAGTGGTCATACTGTTCCACGTCAACAACATTGTCAACACCAAGAATACATCGTTTACCTTGCAAGACAATGTGCTTATTTGCTTTGCTTGGGTCTTTGACATAAAAAACTTGTGTTACATGTTTCACGAGAACGAATGGTTCAGCTGCATAGCCATTAGTTCCAAGGTCGACAAGTGTAAAACCATAATCGTCGATTGTAACACCTGTACGATTATTGACCCACTTACAAGTGAAAACTGGAACAATCAAATTACAATACTTCAATTCCCAAATTGATTGTATCACACCGTAGTAAGAATCTTTGGCTATTCTTATCAACGTATCATGATCCAGTCTATCGAATTCGGTTGTTGATGCTGTCACTATAACGCCGCTATTCTGCACTATACTTTTGTCATCTTGTTCTTTGGTGTAAAATGTGTAACCGTTGATGTCATACCCTTGGTACGAATGTACTCTACAATCTGTACGTTGTCCCAATTTTGACACAGTTTCATCAACATTACTTGTTCTTGTCTTATTTCTCAGCCACCTCGCTAACGCTTTGTTTTGTTTGTTTACGTACCACATTGGTTCCTTACTCGAGTGGATTGACTTTAATATGTCCATGTGTTTGTCAATATATGGCGTAATAAATGTCTTGTGTCGTAGAACCACTAAATGTGCAAGTTGCAACTCTTCAAAGGATGACATTATTATTTTAAAACCAACTCCTTTCATACCTTCAAGTCGACCAGAATGACGACTCTTAGGAACACCAACGCTTTCAATACCTTCCATATAGCCTGTGGACAAAAAACATATTATTATATTGCAACTTAATATATAAAACGCGAGAGTAATATGATGTTGACAAGATTACCTTGGCAGAACTCCATCACCTCTTCAGACGTATACCCTTCAACAATACTGCCCTCGGGTCGATTGCGGTTTCTCATATAACCTTTTAATATACCCATGTAACTTTCAAAAGGGTACATGTATAAGAGGAACACAGGACCACAGGCCTTGATCTCTTGGACGATATGAGCTATGATATGAACCATTATAACAAAAACGAGGGTGGAAAGTGCATCTCTAATTCACAAAGGGTAACAAAAACTCTTAGAACTAATTTAATGTGGTTTAATCTTTGCATTTAGGAGCTTAAAATGGAATTTATAGGACTGCCTAGCGTTTTAGGTCTGGACCGAAATCCACCTAGAATTCGGTGGTGGTCTGACCGGAAAACCATGGATTTCGGTTGGGCCAGGCTCCTGATTTTCGTTGGCTTCTCGCAAATGGGCTTAGGTTTGCTTGTGTCATGCGTAGGTATAAAAGGACAATGTAACCGCCATTGTCATCGAAATCCAAGAAATCTTCCAAATGTAAAATTTCCAAAAAGACTAAATAGATTTGGGTTCCGAAGGTTTCGAACATTTCAAATTCTATTTCTTCAAATTCTTCTGTAATCTCAAAAAGTTCATCTGATTCTTTTTCTAATTCAACTTATTCTTTAATGAAACATCCGAAGACATGATAAATTTTTCATCAAATGAAATATCCGAAGAGGCAATCGAGAAATGGATCAAAAAATCATTCACGACCCACGATTGATTGGGTACCAACTTCTTATTGATTAATTGCAGATTATGTCCGATGAGCAGTACGACATGAAATGGTAAATGGATAGTGGCTGCTCAAGACATATGACGGGGAAGAGAGAATATTTGAGGGACTTTCGGATGTAAGATGATGCTGGAAACGTACGCTTTGGAAATAATGAAACTTGTCCAATCAAAGGCTATGGAAAAAGTCACCATTGGACAATTTATAATCAATCGAGTTGCATATGTTGAAGGATTAAAACACAATCTGGTGAGTATTTCTCAATTGGTTGTTGGAATTGGCAATGCTGTTACCTTCAACAATCAAGGGAGTATAATCACCAAAGAAGAAACTAAAGAAGTTATGTTGAAATCAAAAAGGAAGGGATCAATATTTCCCTTGAATCTAAAGCCAATAACCGGTGGTCGTTTGTGTTGCTTACTATCTAAAGCCAATTCGGATCTTAGCTGGCTATGGCATCTAAGGTTGTCACACCTAAACTTCAAATCAAGCAACAAGTTAGTGGCTGTGGATCTAGTTCGTGGCATGCCAACACTTCAATTTGATAATGACACTCTTTGTTCTGCCTGTGAACATGGCAAACAAACGAAGAAAAGGCATCCAACTGTGATTGATCCGAAGATCATTGAACCCCTTTCACTCCTTTATATGGATCTTTGTGGTCCATCAGAAGTTGAATCACTGGGAAAGAAGAAGTATGTTTTGGTGATAGTTGATGATTTCTCACGGTTTACTTGGGGTATATTTCTACGAAACAAATCCGATGCTGCTCAAGAAATCATTGATTTTATCAAAAACATGGAAGTCACATTGAAAAGAACCGTCCGAATGGTAGACAGTGATAATGGGACTGAGTTCAAAAATCAGACCTTGGATGGATTTTTGAAAAAAATGGCATAACACACAACTTTTCAGCACCTTACACTCCTCAAAAAATGGTGTTGTTGAACGTCGTAATCGCTCCTTGTGCGAAGCTGGTCGAACAATGTTGAATTTTGCCAATTTACCAATGTATTTTTGGGCCGAAGCTCTTTCAACTGCATGCTTCACTCAAAATAGAGCCTACATCCACAAGAAATTCAATATCACACCATATGAAGTACTTAACTGAAGAAAACCAAATGTCAAATTTCTTCACATCTTCGAATGTAGGTGATTCTTGCTAAAGCTGAAAGATCACTTGTCCAAGTTCAATGAAAAGACAGATGAAGGCATATTCTTGGGATATTCTTCTAACTCAAAAGCTTATCGAGTCATGAACAAAATTACGAGGAAAATAGAAGAAACTTTCAATCTTTTGTTCGATAACTACTACATAAAGAAATCTCAAATAATGTTTCCTATGTCCCTAATCTTTCCTGAATCTGCTCCGGATGAATTACCACTTCTATCCAAGCTCTCAAATGGTCAAGAAGTAACTCCAACAAGTAGTGTTCATAAACCCTCTTTGGTTGAGGGGGAGTCTTCCAATGGTTAGTAGATAATTCTAGTTTTGAGGGGGAGCTTCACAACTCAAATACTAACAACCCTTCGCATGATATCTCACACATCATGTCCTTGTATCAAACTGCTCAGGGGGAGCCAGAAGCATTAAATACTATTTGATCTCCTCAAGGAAGAAACAACTCCCCAAGTGCTCCGATTGAGGGGGAGCAAATTCTGAACTCTACTTCTACTTCTTCTCCAACAAATACACCTGAATCAACTGCACGAAATATAATAAATGATTATTCTCTGTTCATTTCGGGTTACCCTTTGGACACTGAAGATGTCAATGCCGAAGGTCCACCTGAGTTTGATCTGAACTTTCCTCCGATTCGGATCTAGGGGTTGTTCTATTGATCGCAAGAGCACATCCGGAGGCTGTCAGTTTTTAGATGGAAAACTTATCAGCTAGCAATCAAAGAAACAAACCTGTGTATCCATATCAACTGCTGATGTTGAATATGTTGCGCCTGTGTATCCATATCAACTGCTGATGTTGAATATGTTGCAGCCGCAGCCTGTACTTTGCAAATAATCTGGATTCAAAGCCAACTCAAAGATCATCTATCAACATGCATAAGATACCATTGTTTCGTGACTCATAAAGTGCAATCTGAATATGTCATGATCCAGTTCAACACATGAAGACAAAGCATATAGCTCTTTGCTATCACTTTATCAAGAGTCACGTTGAAGAAGGAAATATTGAAGTTCACTTTGTGCATACTCAAGAACAATTGGTTCATATTTTCACAAAGGCTTTGAATGAAACGTCATTCTCAAGAATTGTTCATGGACTTGGGATGATTGATGGAACCACCCTTTCCTGACATCAGATTTGCATTTTCTTACCTTTACCTTTTCGTTTGACAAATAAAGACTATTTTCATGTCTGTCGGATGCCTTTTAACAGTAAAAATCTCAAAAATAAAGTTCTAAGTGTCAATATTCATTTTAAGCATCAAGTGTCTTCATATCAATAGAAGTTAATTTTTGCAACTTATGACATTTTGATGTTGATATCTCTTTTTGTTGTAATCCAAACAAGTTCACACATGATTCAAATCCTCACATGAGCAAGATCTTTTTAAAATATGTTTTAAGATATGCATGTGACAAAAATGACTTTATTCGTCAGAAAATCATGATAAAGGACAAAACTTTGATTTTGGATTCTATTAATCATATCTTATTGCATTAAAAGATATTTAAGAATCAAATTGCAACATTGGTAAAGAAACAGACTTCGGCGTGAGGTTAAAGCTATTTTACAAACCGATGATTTCGGTGATTTTTAATATCCTTAACATCGTGTTTATCACTAAGCTCCCTGTTGTATCCGACTAGCTTCATCATTTCACTATTCAATAAGTTTTATACTTCTCAGGATACATACATGTTCTGAAGCTTTCTTCATAAATAAAACATGTAATGACTAATAACAAATTTAAAAGTGTTTTCTACCTTTGTTACACAATTGAGGTAAATGAAGTCAAGGAAAAGTTTATGAGAAATTTCAAAATCACCAACAAATGAATTATTTGTTGATGTTCCAGAAATCTACTCTTCGGATGTGAAATCCAACAAAAGAAAACAAATTAAAAAAAAAAAACAAATTCCAAAAGCAAAAGTCAAAAACAATTGAAAAATGTGCAATCAAGATTACAAAGAAAATTTGGTACAACATATGTACTTCAAGGCATACTACTCTTTCTTAATGAAAATACAAGGAGCTCCTATGACATAGTCGAATACCTTCTAGAGAGTATGAACATCTCAAGTAAGTTGTATTTAATGCCAACGTTGGAGTAGTGTACAAATCCCAAAGGCTTATCATCAGGGAAATGTATCAAAATACTTCATCTGATGAAATGGGATAAGTTTCTCAATAGTTCTTCAAAGTTTATATCAAAATTTCCAAAAGTCTTCTGATGCTCAATTCATGAAACTAAAAAACATTATTAAATTTTAGCGTAATGATTGCTAACCTTATTTTAGCAAGGAAACGTTGAAACAAACAACTGAAACTCGAAAACTATTGAAAAATGCAAAAATGGAAATAACATTGGGTGGTTAGACTTACACAAATTTTTACTGATGTTTAGTCACACAAGCTTAAGATTGAAAAATGGAATTCCAACATGATTCGAATGCCTCTGAATACAAAAATGTTAAATCCTCTTTTCATACAAATTTCAAGGAAGAAAAGTTCATTGTCATAATGCATTTTCAAGGAAAAATATTTTTAGTGCTCATCGTGATGATTAATTTTGTAATCACAAAATTGATTACCTTCATATATACATTTCAAAAGAGAAACATTTCTTATCATCCGAAGGTAATTTCAAGGTTCTCATCCAAAGGATTGCATCTGATCTGAGTATCCACATCACTTTGCTCAAACATATCCTTAAATATCTTCTTTAATCCGAAGGTATTTAATGCTTAATAATTGATTATACTTATGATCGAAATAAATTCAAAAGTTTGCTTTCCTTCATTTAATGACCGTTCCTATAATTAATTTGGAATTCTGTTTCCTTAAAATTCGTTCAATCCTAACGAACAGATGCTCAATATATGGCGGTTCATTTTTGAATTTCAAACTAACAAACTAAACATGACTGACACAGTGACAGTTCCGTTTTGTTGAGTTAGTGTGACGTTGTGTCGTTGACGTGGTATACTGTTAGTGGACCTTCCATCACGCACATTGAATTCCTTTGGGACCACAATCCGTATATATACCATGATTCAAACTGTTTCAATCTTTACGCAAAACAAACTCTCTAAATTCTCTCTGCAAATTACTCTCAATACATTTCAATGTTCATCTTTTTCTTCCCACACACTTCAACAACAATGGCTACTCCTCATGATACTGCTTCATCTTAGAGTCCCGAGAAAGGTACGTCGATTCCGACTCTCAAGTCTCAATCCTCCAACTACCGTCTTCGATCTGATTCAGCCTTATACGCTGCACCTTTCGATGCCTTGGTTAAATGTCTGAAACACTCCGTTCTTGCCTATGCACTAACTGCTAGCCCGGCTGTTCCAGCTACTTTTGTGTATAGAGCCCACTATATCGCCACTATTGCCCAAAATGCCGAAAACCATCCTGAATATGTAACCTACGATGCCATTCAGCCTGACAAATACCATCAAACGACTCATTCTCAACAAATGACGTTTTGCCAGAGCCCTTCGCATCCCCCCTTATACTCCACTCTTGAAGAAATTCTAGGAATGTTAGTATTAACAGCATATTTCAAACCCCCAAGCAACAATCAAACAAGGACATGCAAAGGAGTTTTCCACATTATACTCCACCTAACCCTTTTGAATTTGAGTTAAAAATGGTTTTTCTTTTGAAAATCGTTTAAAAAATCTCCAAGTCCTTAGCTTAGGTTTGGAATCACATTCCTATTCATCCAAATCCTTGGAATGACATTCATGTGCATCCAAATCCCTCAAACCTGAGCTCTGATACCAACTTGTAACGCCCCAAATTCTGTAATAAATTTTTTCATTTTTAAAAGTGATTCAAATACATAAAACAGGTTGGAAAATAAAATCAATCGGTCCGAATTCGTTGATTAAAACATTTAAAACTGTAATTATTAAAATAGTTACAACATTATCCAGCGGAAGGCTTGAACACCGAAAATATCATATGCGATACAGTCACGACGTGCTCCAAAGCTCAATCTAGTAAGAACCTAAAAAACATTTAAGGTAAAAAAGTAAGCACAAAGCTTAGTGAGTTTCCCAACATACCATACAATCCATCACATAAAGCACATTCATTTAGGTCTCTGGGCTTAGCCCAAACAACCTGGCTCTCGGGCTTCCCCTCGATCCGCTATTAATCAACTCATTCTTTGGACTCGTCTGGCTCTCGAGGTTGCCCTGATCAGCCAACATTCTGCAGTTGCCAAGACGAATCTAACGACTATCACATACGAGCACAAAAGCCTAAGCATACAATATAACCCATCGGGTTCTTATTACATTCTAGCACCACCATACACCTTCCTTCTCTTCAAGAAATCTTCCAAGATGATCAAAAGAGCCAAAAACACCACAAGGAGGCTAGGGCTAAGAGAGAGACATTTTTGTAGGTTGAAGGAGAAGAAATGAAGGGTGCCTAGGGTTTAGAACCCTTAAATATGGATCAAATATCGAGATCTAGGGTTTTGTATAAACAACGATGGATAGCATCACTATCTTCGTGATTCCTAAAAAGCCGCTTTTGCTAGATAGCGGCACTATCTCCAGGTTTTCCCAAAACCAATTTTTTTAAATCCAAACTTGCTCATTCCAAGAAGAAGGTTTTACAACCATCGTCGAGCCAAGAAGAAGGTCTTAATGGGCTGTGATTTTATATACTGGGCTACGATTTTGTATACTGGGCTTCAGAATGTGATTTTATATACTGGGCTACGATTTTGTATACTGGGCTTCAGAATGTTTTCAGTTTATAAGAAATAGAAGACATTTGAAATCATAAGTTTAAGATTGTTGTAATGGTAAGTCATGTTGTGTACTTACCTATGGACCTGAGTACTACAATTCCTGTTATGTGAAGGTTTTTACATACTGAATTATTTTATTCACAATGAGAGAATAAAGAGTCATCACCAAGGCTTGAACCCAAGCCCTCTTGCCATGGAAGCACACATCTTACCATTACACCAAAGTTGAAATTGTTACACTGATTTGCATTTCAATTTTATTAAACCCAAAAAACGCAGCCCATATGACCACCAGATCAGCAAATCGTAGGTAAGCCTTCGCCACATCAGCAAAATCACAGGTGGCCTAGCCCACCTACAAAAATTGTGACTATTTCAATCATTTCGTTAATTTTTGGGCAAACGTTTATAGGATTAGATTATTTTTGTGTTATTATCTTACAAAAAGACATGGGACGTTTAATGCATGGTCATAAATTATAATGTTTAAGCAAGTTAAAAGATGCAACGCATCATAATCAGCTGGGCTATGGATTTTTATTTATTCTATTTATTTTAAATGAAAAATCTATCATATTTCTACTTCTATTCGAATCACCTTATAATCCACATATTCCCCCCCCCCTCCCCCTCCCAGTGGAGATTGAGCCCTCAACCTTAAGGTTGCAGGGCGACGTCTTACCACTTGGCCAAGAGACCATTGACTTAATTTAATCTATTTATTTGTGTGTGTATTGATTAAGGAACTAAAACCATTAAATGAATACACAATGCTCTGAAAATTCAAATAAACATGTATTAAACATGCAGCAATAGTTGTCATGAAAATAGCTTATAGACCACAATATACCATCAATTTAATATTAAAAATTTCGTCCAAAAAATGGAGCTAACAACAAGGCATAGTCTTTTCACGTTTAAAACTATAAGTGAAAATGACAAGTATGATATTTTGTTTTTTGTGGTGCTAAATAAACCATTATTCAATCTTCAATACTAAACGAATAAATGCCTCATTTATACACTCCCGTCAATAGGGTGTAGCCATGTGTGCTTTTATAAAAAAAAAATAACAATACAATAAATGCAATTATGATGTTATTTCTAGCTTCGTAAATACAAAGCATGAGATAGCATTGTACTTTTGTTGCATCCTAATTTCACAAAATCATTCATGTTTGGGTTTTTAGAGCAAAAAATAGGATGCTATAATTGTGCATTTGAAGAACAACTTATTTGATTAAATTTGTTGCATTTTCAACAACCGAGTTGGAATTAAAATAAATTTGGGTTAAACAGAAGACATATGATACAGCTTCTCGAGTTAGTTGGAGACACCTTGGTCTTGCTGCCACATTGTCTATCGAGATGAAGAAGTTTTATAAAAACTGTGACTATGCCCCTATAATCTAAAACGTTATAATTTTCTACCGGTCTACATATGCATATAATTAAATATTTTATAGGTATAAATGCATTTAATATAGAATCAGCAACCACCTAATTTATGTTTCACACAGACAACAATGTATTTACCGTTTATTAACTGCAAAGCTAAATAGTATTGTAAGTTTATTTTAAACTAGTGGGAGCCCGTGCTCTGCACGGGTTCGCGTGATATCCACACCAAAGCAGCATATTATTTCCGGTTGCAAATATATTTTACAAGTGGACCAATCATTAAGGGCTAAATGAAACAAATAGCAACTTACTTTTTTTTATTTGTATATTATAGCATCATGCTTTCGTTTTTTTACTACAGAAAAAAAATGTGAATGATTGCATTGTATGTTCAGGCTTTGACTTTGGTCAATGTAGCATCGACGGTCAACAGCCACGTCTACCAATATCCTTTGTTTAATTTCCCAAACATTTCTGATTCCAATCACCATTCAAGAAACATTTGTACATTGCTATTATACATAAGAAAAAACTAATAAGAAAAAAAAATCCAAAACGATACTTGTATATACCCTTCAAATCATCATGAATTTTCATGATTTTTTGAACAGAACCATCCTCATAAATTATCTGATTCTTAATAGCAGAAGACCATTCTCCACTGAAAATATAATTCACTCAAAGTTATATAAATAAAATTTATAGTGAAAGATAAACAGACCTTAGAACCGTGTGATTATAGATATTAGAAGTATATGGCTCAAAAAATTCATTATTTCCAAGAATACCAAACTCCAGTTATGACATATTAAAAAGTTTCATAACCAGTGAAAAGAATAACTAAATACCTGTTAAATAAATGCATAAGACGAAAATGAAAAATATAACTCACCCATTGAAAAGAAACACGCAAAACAGGCAAAGGAATCGTGCAAATACCAAATGGTAAAATGCAAAAGAATAACAACGTACTTTCATTGATGGTTGAATGCACCTGTATCACAAACACTTAATGATAAATGCAAAAAAAATCAACTTTCTTTCATTGATGGTTAGATGCAACTATATCATTAATCACCATTCAAGAAACATTTGTACATTGCTATTATACATAAGAAAAAACTAATAAGAAAAAAAAAATCCAAAACGATACTTGTATATACCCTTCAAATCATCATGAATTTTCATGATTTTTTGAACAGAACCATCCTCATAAATTATCTGATTCTTAATAGCAGAAGACCATTCTCAACTGAAAATATAATTCACTCAAAGTTATATAAATAAAATTTATAGTGAAAGATAAACAGACCTTAGAACCGTGTGATTATAGATATTAGAAGTATATGGCTCAAAAAATTCATTATTTCCAAGAATACCAAACTCCAGTTATGACATATTAAAAAGTTTCATAACCAGTGAAAAGAATAACTAAATACCTGTTAAATAAATGCATAAGACGAAAATGAAAAATATAACTCACCCATTGAAAAGAAACACGCAAAACAGGCAAAGGAATCGTGCAAATACCAAATGGTAAAATGCAAAAGAATAACAACGTACTTTCATTGATGGTTGAATGCACCTGTATCACAAACACTTAATGATAAATGCAAAAAAAATCAACTTTCTTTCATTGATGGTTAGATGCAACTATATCATTAACCTGCTCAACGTTTAATCAATAAGTTCCCATGTCCTTCAAAAACTATTTGCCTAAATAATCAGAACATCATAATATAATAAGTTTTCTTATACCACCTGAACAAAATCAAATAGCAAAATGGATTCTCTACTTCTCATGTATGATGTCTATCCTGTAAATACGAAGGCTTTAGAACACAAAAAATAAGGATTCCAAAATATAAAATCAAAAAAATCCCAAATTCATTTAAACAATTTCCAGTCAACCCATATTCTCATCAATTATATCTGTAGAGAGTAACAACATCGATATATTTATTTAATTTATAAAATGAAAAGAACAACAAAACCTGTGAATATTTAAAGAAACTTATAGCTTATATCCATTTGCGATTATTGTAGCATCCTACAGACGAATAATCGTAGCTGCAACTTCCCATAAATCAACACTCTTTAGCATCTGTGAAACCAAAAAAATTAATCAAAAAATAGAGCAATTTAACTAAAATGCAGTAGTTCTGGATAGATATACCCCTGGACAGAAACTGATATGATTCTCATGTTTCCTTGAAGTTAAAGCCACAACAAATAAAGGATGAACATAATGATATAAAATGAAAAATTCTCTATACTGCCATGAGTTTCTTTTACCCAACCACAAAAACAACTAATAGTTTTATCACCTACAATATCGAGCTGGTAAAAGCCCACGAAGTAGTATTCATATCTAAAACATTAAATACACAAAAAGTATTGAATTGAACCTGGAATTAGTAAAACATAATCACCTACATAGAGACACATGCAATTGAAATGAAGCAGTAAACCTTGCTTCAATCGGTGATGAGGAACGCTCTGTGAGGAGGAGGCTGTGGCGGTGCCGAAGGCGGAAAAAACCCTTAAAACCCAAAAAAGATCCGGAACCGGAACCCTATTGGTTTAGCAATTCCCTCTTCTCTTCTGTAGAATCAGGTGATTCTGAGATGCGAACGGTTGAAGGCCGTCGGCACAGACGCGTAGTCCAGATCAATTTCGACCCACAAAAGCCCCAAATAAAATAACCGAAAGGAAAGTTCAAAATACCTGAAATACATCTTCGGAAACTACAGGATCGCCGGAAAAAAGCCCCACATCAGCGAAATCGATGCATCGTCTCTCTCACTGGTCGATCTGTCTCGCTCTCTCCCGTCGATGTGCTCTCTGTCTCCAACCTTGTTCAGTTAACCCACAAAAGGGATACGAAATCCGGATCAAAAGGATAAAGATATCAGAAATCCTTATGTAGATCCCAGTCGGCACAAACACGCTAAATCCAGGAAGAATCAATTGGGGAGGATGCGTGAGAGTGGAGACGAAGTAAGGAAGCGGTGGACTAAATCCCAAAAAACGTAGAAGGTTGTAGATCCGAATCAAGCAAAACGGATCCACATAACCCGGAAGAAGACCCGCGTGTAACGTTCCGAAAAACAAACGTACACCACAAGCATGAAAATTACGCCAATTGATTAATAGATAAATGTACAACTTACACGGCCAATACCTTACGTGTTCTTAGAACATGTTATGTCAAAAACAAAATGTTAAACGTCTCCGTATTCCCCGTCCACCGCATTACGCAGGTACCCCATTAGTATATATATATATATATATATATATATATATATATATATATATATATATATATATATATATATATATATATATATATATATATATATATATATATATATATATATATATATATATATATATAATGGTCAAATGAGAACCATTAAAATGTTACGAACCAAAAGAACTAATCTTAACATATCATTAAAAAATGGATGAATCTGATTACCGAGGTTAAAATCTCGTTTTTTTGTCTTTTTTGGTAAAAAATGGCAAAATCGTCATTTTTACAATCTAATAGATTTCATTCATGCATCCATTCACAGTTTAAAATTATTATTCATACACTCGTTCACAGTTTAATATACTACTTCGTATACCATTCACAGTTTAATGCAAAACAATTATGAAAATTAATATATCCATACATATTTATATAACCCAAAAATCTATACATTCACAATAAAATTAATACAAAACATTCACGCATTCATCATTCACATTTTAACACAAAGAAATATATAAAATCATACCATTCACAAATTAATATACAAAAATATACATTCACAGCTTAAAACTCACATATATCATTGACACATTTCATCAAATACTTTAAATGCATTATATTTACAGCATTCACAGAAGAAAAAATTAACATTCATACAAGATTCAAAACTTAAGAAAGAAAAAGATATACATTCCCAGCTAAATTCACAGCTTAAAACTTACAGCTCTTCATTGAGGCATTTTATCAAACACCTTTTGTGTACCACAACTCAAATCTAGCCAAATCCAAATTTCAAATCTAATTTCGATCTGAAGTTACGAGAGTCGGTGGAGGAGGCGGTGGGAGAACGAAGACTTTGAAGGAAACCGGCAGTACCATAGAGAAAAGAAAGGAACCTAATGCTTTAAAGAGACTTACAATCTAATATAGATCTATGGAATTGAAGTCGTCAACATTTTAGAAGCTGTTGTTTTCATTGCTAGAGGAGAACGTGGTGACAGATCTAATGTAGTCGGTGGTATAGTAGCAGCAGTTGACGGAGGTTGGTTGCTGGCGGCTATCAATGGTGACAAGAAACGATGGATTCAAAGGACAGCGGTAGTGATGTTGAGTTTGGCTGGCATTCAGAACTAGTGGCAGACCATCATCAGTGGTAGGTGGTGGCGATAGATGCCATAGGTGACGGTAATGGTGGTGTTAGGGTTCGTGTCTTCATGGAACTTTGTGGGAGAGTTTGATATTTTAATCCACTAATGCTAGGGTTTATAATGTTAGAGTTATCAAAATGGCATCTGATTTTACATTATTTACAATCATGCCACCTTTTAATCTAAAGGTCAATTTTAGTCCCTTTGGTTCTTTATATACATATACATACATACATATATATATATATATATATATATATATATATATATATATATATATATATATATATATATATATATATATATATATATATATATATATATATATATATATATATATATATATATATATATATATATATATATATATATATATATATATATATATATACACACACACATATACATATTGGGTAAGAAATAAAAAATGGTAAGAACGTATGAAGTAATCACTGTCGTTTGATCAAATTAATTCATCCGACGAATGTGATTGGTAGGGTTACGGTTTTGTAACCACCCTAAAAACCGTCTAACCACATAATTCATCTAATGAATGAGATTCTTTATTATCCTTCTTACCGAAATTAATTTTTACCTGATCCGGATTTTTATATATATATATATATATATATATATATATATATATATATATATATATATATATATATATATATATATATATATATATATATATTGCATGACTTCAAAACCATCTTGATAATTATATGCTTAAACGCTTAGATGTAAGAAATGATACGTTTCAACTCATTGACATCGTTTAGAGCTAAACATACCACTACGACTGGAAAACAATTATATAAATTATTAAGGGAATAATTTATGAATCGAAGGATAAGGTACACTAAAAGTTATAAGAATAATTATATGAATATATAATTATTACCTATAATAATTATCATGGACATATATTTGGTAATTATTAATACAAAACGGTTTTCACTACGCTACAAATAAGGATATGACATTTGCGTTGGGTAAGATTGTGAGACATCGCTTCACGGTACTAATAAGAGTACACATTAAATTCCTGGATTATAACCTTAATCTTGTATGAGCAGGATAGTTGTATATAGATCTATATGGGATTGACAATCCCCACCTATGGTTGTTAGCTACAACTACGATCGACGGATCAAGGGTGACAAATGTCTTTCACTATTACGACGCCTGAAGAACGTCGTGACAGGTCACTAGGTCTTAGCAAGGTTATAATAACTCACAAATTAACAACGAACGTCCTATATTTGGGAAAATATCTTCAAATGGTTTCACTTAAGTGTGAAACTACATGTGACACTTTTCAAAGGTTCAAACAATAATTTTCACTATTCCACTACGAAACAAATATCGCTATCATATTACGAGAACTTTTCACTATGACACTATGGGTTTTTCACTACTACACTATGAGTTTTTCACTACTACGCTAAGAAAGTTTACACCATTTCTCTACAGTTTTCATGAAGAAATCACTTGGTTTTATCACTACAAAAACTCTTATGAACTCACCAACGTAATGTTGACACTTGTAAAATTACTTGTATTCTTAGGTAACCGTTAAACAAGAACAGGTAAAACCTTTTGGCGAGACGTGAAGACGTTTTCGATTAATACTTTTGATATCATGATGTAATTGGATCGAAACAATATTACTAAACTGTGTAACTTTCCAATTCTAATGCATGATGGTTGTTATTTACTTATGTTTGGTTGTATGCAATGGTTGTGATACTATGTGCCGTTCCACCCTCCGACGATTCCGCCATCGTGGTTTGGGGGTGTGACAGATTGGTATCAGAGCAATTGTCTATAGCGAACTAAGTATATTCTTCCATGTAAGAAATACAACTATAGATACGGGGATTTATACCTCTGCTAAAATAAAATTTTGAAACATACAATAATACTTTTAGAATATAATGAAAATATTCTTATAAAAGTATACATATACAAACAGAGATAGTATCACAATACAAGAAACGCTAGAGTTAAGTTGAAAATTATGATTAGACTTAGTATAATATGTTATCAAATCATGGGGAGACGTAGCCTGATCAACTACGTATAGCTACGGTTTGACCAACATATAAGTAAGTGTGAGTATAATGGACAACGAAATCAAAGCTCGGGAGCCATACCAAAAATTCACAACATGTAGAATTATAAATGCGTTAATAATATTAGTTATTATTAAAATTGTTATAATCTACGTATTTATATACACTATTTTCTTTTTTTTTACCTATGGCAAACGCCCACAATGGAGACACATCGTATCCGGTACATGAAGAGCACGATTGGAGTGAAGAGGACTCAGAAGAAGAAGCCGAGGTGGAGGACCACTCAGGAGAAGTGGTCAACGGGGCACGTCCTAGGGACGAGACCATACCTCCACACATCTACCATGTGGCCTCCCCTAATTGGGGTGCCATCATACATGACTGGGATATCGAAGGAGGAGTGCCTTCTCCATTTGGTCCTTATCATCCCTTCCTCTCTCCGAGGCTCTGCGCGGTTGGAGATCGAGTTCTTCCGGTATTGGTACCTTATGTGTACCGCCTCGACGCTCGTTTTCGGTCATTACACCAGGTAGCACGGGAGATCGCAAGCAAAGCAGGAGATTCTACTAGGAGAGTGAGGTTGCTAAGCGAATTGCAACTTCAGACCCATGGAGAGATCACGACCATAAAAGAGGAACAAGAGAACACAGCAAACCGTATTGCCTATTGCCTCCATGGAAGAAAGAATGGCTGTTTTGGAACATGGGTACAAGGATTCCCTGGACAGGGTGGCAACCGCCGAGCGGCATGCGACAGCTGCTGAGCAGCGTGCGACGATTGCTGAACAACGGGCAGACCAGGCTTCTCGTCTGGCATGGGAGATGTCTGAGCAATTAGCCAGACTTTGTGGCATTTGATGGACGGAGTATGAAACAGATGATTTCTCGACTCGGCTATTAGGAAGAATTATTTCTTTGTATTTTCCTTTATCTAACTATGATGTATTAGGATGCGTCGATGAACGCCAATTTTGTTAATGTAATGTAACGAAAACCTTGCAGATGATATATTAAAATTTCAGTTTAAATTGACAAATGATTGTTGTATGAAATAATTACTACGATTACTTGTTGGTTGTGATGATTTAAATTCTATGTTAATATCATGCTTACTTATGCATTTTGTATTAACCGCAACTACTTACAAAATTCATCCATCCATAAGACAGAACCATGCCACCCAGGAGAAATACAAGAGCTAACACAAGAGCAGCAGAAACACCGGTAGCGCCACCCCCACCTTTGGATGCGGCTGCTATCGAATCAATGATCGCAGAAAGAGTAGCGGCCGCACTAGCAAACCACAGTGCAGCCAGACAAGAAGGATCGGGGCAGGGGACTAACAGCTCCCAAGGCGAAAGCCGTCGGCACCCTCGCCCGTGCACATACAAAGACTTTTCACTTTGTAAACCCAAAGCATTCCATGGTGCTGGGGGAGTGATCTCATTGACTCACTGGTTCGAGAAAACCGAGTCAATCTTTGAGATTTGTGGTTGTCCCAACGAATCAAAAGTCAAGTTTGCTGCATGGACCTTTGAGGATACAGCGCTGTCATGGTGGAACGACCATGTTAAAACTATGGGCCTCGCAACGGCCAACGCTATGAGCTGGGAGGAACTCAAAGTAATGATGCTCGAGAGTACTGCCCTAGAACGGAAATTCAAAGCTTGGAACAAGAATTGTGGAACCTAACTATGAAGGGTTCTAATGTGACACCTTATACAAATCACTTCAACGATCTGGCTGTCTTATGCCCCAGAATGGTTACCCCTGAATATGTGAAGATTGAGAGATACATTTGGTGGTTAGCACCACAAATCCAAGGGATGGTCACTTCATACAGACCGACCACCTGCGACAGTGCCAAACGCATCGCACACCAACTAACCGAACAAGCTATCCGTCAGGGGAACATGGAGCAGAAAACTGACCCTCCGCGAGGAGGATAGAACAAAAGGAAATTCGGGGGCAAGAATAAAGGTAAATATCAACAAGGATCGCAAAAGAAACAAGAAACGGTGGCAGTCTTCGCCGCTACCACTCCTGCCGTCCCGACTCAACCAAAGCAATACGCCGGACCCCTCCCAAAGTGTGCCAAATGCCCCTTTCACCACAACGGCGCTTGCCAAGAGCTAACCTGTTTCAACTGTAACCAGAAAGGTCACATGGCCCGTTTCTGTAAAGTCCCGACTCAGGGGACCAATCGAGCATCTAATTCGGGAGCAAGCCGCACTTGTTATGGGTGTGGCGAAACTAGACATTTCAGAAAAGATTGCCCGATGGCAAAGGGACCGGGCGGAGGTGGTCAAGGAAGGGTTATGGCCTTGGGAACGAAGGAGGCAATCCAAGACCCCGTCGTGGTGACCGGTACGTTCCTCATTAATAACTCCTTTGCACATGTACTTTTCGATATTGGCGCAGAAAAGAGTTTCGTTAGTCATGAATACAAGCAAATTCTAAAACAAAACCCCCATTCGTTAAACAAAAACTACACGGTAGAAATGGCAAATGGGAGAACCGAAAGCACTAACGAAATTTACCTAAACTGTACCATAACTCTAAACGAACATACTTTCCATATTAACCTCATCCCAATGACCATTAAAAGCTTCGACGTAATTGTTGGCATGGATTGGTTGGATCCTCATCACGCAGACATTATGTGCCACGATAAAGCCATACGACTTCACCTCCGAAACGATGAAACTCTCATAGTACATGGCATCAAATCAGGAAAGAACCTTCAAATTGTCTCATGTCTGAAAGCCGAGAAGTATTTACACAAGAAATACTATGCCTTCTTAGCCCATGTTGTAGTTGAGAAGAAGAAGGTGAAGGAAATCACTGACATACCAGAAGTCCACGATTTTCCTGACGTGTTCCCAAAAGATCTCTCGGGGATACCACTAACCCGTCAAGTTGAATTCAGAATCGATCTAATCCTGGGAGCAGCCCCCATAGCAAAATCACCATACAGATTGGCCCCTGCTGATATGCAAGAGCTGTCTAGTCAACTACACGAATTGTTAGAAAAAGGATTCATTCGACCGAGCTTGTCACCATGGGGAGCGCCGGTTCTATTTGTAAAGAAGAAAGATGGATCCTTCAGAATGTGTATTGACTACCGCGAATTGAACAAGTTGACCGTTAAGAATAGATACCCCCTCCCCAGAATTGATGACCTATTCGATCAGTTACAAGGATCCAGCTACTTTTCGAAAATCGATTTGAGGTCCGGGTATCATCAACTTAGAGTTCACGAAGAAGACATCCCGAAGACGGCGTTTAGAACACGATATGCTCATTATGAATTTGTTGTAATGCCATTTGGATTGACCAACGGCCCTGCAGTATTCATGGACCTGATGAATCGGGTATGCAGGCCATTCTTAGACAAATTGGTGATTGTATTTATCGATGATATATTGATATATTCACGAAGTGAAAAAGAACACGACCAACACCTACACTTGATTTTTGGAACTACTCAGAAAAGAGAAATTGTATGCCAAGTTCTCTAAATGCGAATTTTGGATACGAAAAGTAGACTTCTTGGGCCATGTGGTTAGCCAAGAAGGGATCCATGTCGACCCATCCAAGATCAAAGCGATAGAAAACTGGGAGATACCAAGAACCCCGACAGAGATCCGTCAATTTTTGGGTCTTGCTGGTTACTACCGGAGATTCATCAAAAACTTCTCCAAAATAGCAAAGCCTCTCACGGAACTAACGCAAAAAGGTGCCCGCTTCGACTGGGGTGACCCCCAAGAGAATGCATTCCAAACACTAAAGGTAATAATTATATATTCATATAATTATTCTTAAACGCTTAGATGTAAGAAATGATACGTTTCAACTCATTGACATCGTTTAGAGCTAAACATACCACTACGACTGGAAAACAATTATATAAATTATTAAGGGAATAATTTATGAATCGAAGGATAAGGTACACTAAAAGTTATAAGAATAATTATATGAATATATAATTATTACCTATATTAATTATCATGGACATATATTTGGTAATTATTAATTCAAAACGGTTTTCACTACGCTACAAAAAAGGATATGACATTTGTGTTGGGTAAGATTGTGAGACATCGCTTCACGGTACTAATAAGAGTACACATTAAATTCCTGGATTATAACCTTAATATTGTATGAGCAGGATAGTTGTATATAGATCTATATGAGATTGACAATCCCCACCTATGGTTGTTAGCTACAACTACGATCGACGGATCAAGGGTGACAAATGTCTTTCACTATTACGACGCCTGAAGAACGTCCTGCCAGGTCACTAGGTCTTAGCAAGGTTATAATAACTCACAAATTAACAACGGACGTCCTATATTTGGGAAAATATCTTCAAATGGTTTCACTTAAGTGTGAAACTACATGTGACACTTTTCAAAGGTTCAAACAAGAATTTTCACTATTCCACTACGAAACAAATATCGCTATCATATTACGATAACTTTTCACTTTGACACTATGGGTTTTTCACTACTACACTATGAGTTTTTCACTACTACGCTAAGAAAGTTTACACCATTTCTCTACGGTTTTCATGAAGAAATCACTTGGTTTTATCACTACAAAAACTCTTATGAACTCACCAACGTAATGTTGACACTTGTAAAATTACTTGTATTCTCAGGTAACCGTTAAACAAGAACAGGTAAAACCTTTTGGCGAGACGCGAAGACGTTTCCGATTAATACTTTTGATATCATTATATAATTGGATCGAAACAATATTACTAAACTGTGTAACTTTCCAATTCTAATGCATGATGGTTTTTATTTACTTATGTTTGGTTGTATGCAATAGTTGTGATAGTATGTGCCGTTCCACCCTCTGACGATTCCGCCATCGTGGTTTGGGGGTGTGACAGATTGGTATCAGAGCAATTGTCTATAGCGAACTAAGTATATTCTTCCATGTAAGAAATACAACTATAGATACGAGGACTTATACCTCTGCTAAAATAAAATTTTGAAACATACAATAATACTTTTAGAATATAATGAAAATATTCTTATCAAAGTATACATATACAAACAGAGATAGTATCACAATACAAGAAACGCTAGAGTTAAGTTGAAAATTATGATTAGACTTAGTATAATATGTTATCAAATCATGGGGAAACGTAGCCTGATCAACTACGTTTAGCTACGGTTTGACCAACATATAACTAAGTGTGAGTATAATGGACAACGAAATCAAAGCTCGGGAGCCATACCAAAAATTCACAACATGTGGAATTATAAATGCGTTAATAATATTAGTTATTATTAAAATTGTTATGATCTACGTATTTATATACACTATTTTCTTTTTTTTAGCTATGGCAAACGCCCACAATAAACTTTAGAAAGTCATGAATTCCAAAGGATATTCGGATCAGTTTAATAAAAATCATTTTCAATCTAATTCTGGGAACAATAAACTTTGAAATTAAACACATTAAAAAATGTTTGAGTCTTAGTTAAAATCTGTTAAAAACTCTCTTGCTTGGGGACAAGCCAAGCACAAGTGTGGGGTGTTTGCAACGCCTAGTAATATCAAGTATTTTAGTCATTTTTAGGCCCTATTCTTGGTGAATTTATATCATAGTTGTATTGGTATTTCTCACTTTTTGTGCTAGGACTTGTGTGCAAGAAAATGTTGAAAACAGGGACTAAAAGCGGACAAAATGAAAGAAGTTTGGGATGATCACTATATCAGTCAAATTCATACGCACTCCGTGGGAAAAGAAGCATGTGCGTCGCGCCACGTCAAAGGTCAGACGATTCAAAAAGCGAAAAAACGGAGATAAGGCAACACACGCGTCGCGGTTCCATGCCTTGCGCGCTGCGGATCGTCAGATTTTACAAGTATAAATAGAGGTCATTAGGTCGAATTTCAGAGGCGAAGAACGACCCCTAAGGTGGACTTTAAGGCTTCTTTGACTCAAGGTTTCGTAATTTCAGCAACACTTTTGGTATTTCTTTATGTTTTCACTTTCAATTCATTATTAGTTAGTTTAGTTTAGCTTCTAGTCTATTGTTTGTGGATTGTTTAGATCAGTAGCTTTAATTCAATAGTTTTTATTTTCAGATTTCAGTACCTTGGATCTTTGGAATTGGTTTTTAATTGAAGTAATCATTCGGTTTGTTGTTTATTTGCAATTTTCGGTATTATTGATGTTTTGATGTGTTTTGAATGCAATTGGTTGGTTTGTTTGCTTCTGGATTTTGAACTTAGAATCTGATTTCTGTAAGGAACCTTAGTTTAGAATTTGGTTTTGGTTTAGTTTAATTCTTGTTTGATTTAGTTCTTGGAATTGGTTTTGGAATTGTATTTTTGTTTGGTTTTTGGAAAAGTAGAACTAGTCCATCTGGTTGTAGCGTGACACTACAGTTGGTAATCTATCGTCCTATTTTGACCACCAAATTCCCATGGATCGACCCTTTCTACCGCTATACTAGTGAGTCTGTGAGGTTATTTTTCTTATTTTTGACCGCATAACGACCTAGGCCTGTCATCTACTCAGCCAAGCCTAACAATTGAATTCCGAAAAATTAATGGAAACTAAATTTGAAATGAGTTCGATGGGCAAAATCAACTTCTTCCTTGGTTTGAACATCAGACAGAGTTCAGAAGGGGTCTTCATCAACCAAGAAGCTTTCACGAAGTCTCTTCTAGAGAAATTCTGAATGGTGGGCAAGTCAAAGGTTAAAGTTCAAATGGCGTTTGGAACAAAGCTCACTCCCTCTCTTGACAAGGCTGCTGCAGACATCACACTTTATCGTCAAATGATTGGTTCACTACTTTATCTTACATCTAGTCGACCCGATATCATGTTTGCTGTTTGTTATTGTGCCAGGTACCAAGCGAATCCGAGAAAACCGCACATGGTTGCAGTCAAAAACATCTTTCGTTATCTTAAGCGACCAACTTCACTTTGATTATGGTATCCTTCGGGCTCAGGATTCTTTGTGCAAGCATATTCAAACGCAGATATAGGCGGATGCGGACTTGATCGGAAGAGCACTTCTGGAGGATGTCAGTTTGTAGATGGCAAAGTTGTTAGTTAGCAATCTAAGAAACAAACTTATGTCTCGCTATCTACCACTTAAGCTGAATACATTGCAGCTGCGTCATGCACATCTCAGATCATTTGGATTCAGAACCAACTGAGGGACTATGGGATTAATATGAAGAGGATTCCATTGTACTGCAATTCCGAAAGCGCTATCCAAATTTGCCGCAATCCAGTGCAGCACTAAAAAACGAAGCATATTGCCCTTCGATATCACTTCATTAAAGATCATGTGGAGGATGGCAATGTTGAAGTTCACTTCGTTCCCTCATCAGATCAGTTGGCTGATATCTTCACCAAGGCCCTACCTGAACCTACTTTCAATCATATTTTGCAAGGACTTGGAATGATAGAAGCTGACTCAGTTCCGAAATCCACATAGTAATCGAAAGTTAATGTTCACGTTCCGAAGGGTTCCGAGGCTCTGAACGGTTCGGAATCGGAAAAGCTGGTATTGATCTCTGAACATTTCTATATATATCCTTTTGTACATTAATTTATTTTCATTTCTATTTTTACTCTTTTTCAGAAAACAAAAATCACAACAATACTTTCATTTCTGTTTTTACTCTTTTTCAGAAAATCAAAATTCAAAAATACTGTGTTTCATTTATGTAGTTTTTATTTCTTTTTCTGTTTCATTTATATTGTTTTTTTATTTTTTTCTCCAAGATTTTTCTTTTCTTACTTTGAAAAAGAGAAAACAAACAAATTTTTTTTTTCATCAAAAGGATAGTCGATTACAAAGTACGGTTTTACATTCAGACACTAACGCTTAAAATATTGCCACAGAGAAGGATTTCCCAAAGAGAACATCTGATGAATCCTCAGCTCGCTTTCATCCATAAAGAGCAGAACCTCATCCAAGATCCTCACAATAAATATATTTTGAGATGTTGTTCTCAAAATTGTTGCTGGGCACCATCCCTTGTGGTACCACACTTCAACCATGTCCAAAGGCTTGAATTCCACCAACACCTTTGGTGGAACTGGCAGAAGTGCTCCAAAACCTACGTGGACCACCTTTGGTTCTCCCGTACCTCCGTCTGTGAGTGTTGTTAGGCGCAACTCATATCTTTGCGCCCATACCCCTATGATGAATCCTCCATAAGTTCCTCCGCTTAACTCACCCTCCATAAGCTTATCCTCAACCTTATCCCATCGTCTATATGGACTGTCAACCATTTTTTTGAGCGTATATGTTGTTGTATAAATTTTCTTGTGTGCATTGTACATCTTACTCTCCTTTTCCTTTTATAGACAGGTGCAGTGACACGCGCAGAGGTCGTCGTGCGGTCAAAAATAAAGAAAACCTAACAGACACTAGTATAGCGGTAGTCAGGGTCGATCCACAGGAGCTTCGTGGTTAGAGTAGATGAGAGATTACCAACTAGTAGTGTCATAGCTACAGTCGGAGGATCTAGTTTCTATCTTCCTAATCACTAGCAAACAAGAGCAATGATCAAACACACTCAAGCCGAGCTGAGCTAAGCTCAAATAACCTAGTCACTTTCTGAAATCAGAAGTACATCTCTGAATCAGAAGCAATCAAAGGCATCCAAACTAGCAAAACCAAGCAAAGCATAAACTAGCCACTAACTAAAGTTCTACTGAACAGTTACTAGCCAAGGTTTAATGCCTACAAACTAACCTAATTAGCTACTGATTTCAGCAAAGGAAAACAGTCCCAATAAGGTCAAAATAATATCCAAACATAAATCAAACATCCAAAACCAAACACAAGCATAAAAAACACCGAAAAGCTAAGATTAAATATAACCAAATGCTTCTCATTCACCAAATCCGAATCCAAACATAAAAACAGTAACCAAATGATCTAAAAACAGAAGCCAAAGCTTAATATCAATGGTTATCACACCCAAAGATACAAAACCAAGCTTAAATCCAACTATTTAATTACAAATAAAATCTAAAACTAACCAATACCAATTGAGAGTCTTCTGGAATGAAATCCTGGAGTCAAAGAGCTTCAAGGTCGATTTTACACCCGGTCTTTGCTATGGTTTTCGGCTGGAAATGCATCTATTTATACTTGCAAATTTCCCGTAACCGCGCCGCGCAGAAGTGAAATCCGCGGCGCGCGTACTGATCTTTTCCCGTTTCTTCGGCATTTGAATGTGTTCCACCGCCTTAAGCCCGCGTCGCGCAGATGATGTATCCGCGGCACGCGTACGAGTTTCCTTGATTTTTCATTCTTTCCAGCTTCTTCCTTTTTGCACGCTTTTAGTCCCTGTTTCCATTCTTTTTCTCCAAACAAGTCCTGGCACGAAAAGTGAGAATACCTAGACATATTTGATATAATTTTATCAAGAACAGGGCTCAACAACGCCTAAAATACTTGATATCACTAGGCGTTGTCAAACACCTCACACTTGTGCCTTGCTTGTCCCCAAGCAAGAGAGTTTTTAACAAATTATAATAAAGAATCAAACAATTTTTGACTGTGTTCAGTTTCAAAGTTTATTGCTCATTGAGTTAGAGTGGAATAGTTCGCGAAAACATAATTGAATTGTTCTTTGGAATTCATGGCTTTCTAGAGAACCCTTGATCACAAACTTTATGTCCACAATGAAGTGTACTTACTCATTCAGATTCTAAAGGCCATTAAGGAATTGTCCATGACTTTCGATGTTGTCCGTGTAGCGAGCTTTCAGAAATACCATCCCAGACCAGACGATCTTAGGTGGTAAGGTGCATAAGCCCACCCATTTTAGACCTACCGGCTCGAACAACAAAGGCCACAGATTGACTTTTCCTTTCTAAATTCCAATCCTAAAACAGCTCAATCTTCTAAACTCGTAAAACTCAACTTATTTGACTAACTAATAGCATGATCACAAATAAACAGTATTTCTTGAAAAATACTAATGCTATCACAATCACAAACCATTCATTTCAAAATTGCAATTCATTAAAAATTTTGAAAAATATTGCTAAAAATTGAAAAATTGATCATTTCTACAAAAATTTCAAAAAATTCTCTTTCGACCGTCCACACCCCACACTTAAAACCGTACAACGTCCCCGTTGTACAAAATTATTTCAAAACAAGGGAGAAAGAGTTATCCCTTTTTGGACGATAGACTGCTTGGTGCTCAATATCGCAAGTATAATTGCGTACAGATGGATCCTCAATTTCGTATTCTGGAGTTGTAGCGCTACAGTGAACACGCCGGTGGTCGAGACAAGTGGAGGGGGCACGGTGACCCCACACTTGTATGAGACAACTCCTTCTCAAATTAGTATATCATGCATAACTTAACAAACGGATTAAAAGCAAACATGACAAATAAAATATGAACAAAAATATACAGATAGAAGTGTCATAAGTTTATACATATATCCCAAAAAATATAAAAAGAAAGAAAGAAAAAAAGGTAAAAGTACATCAATCACTACCAGGTGGCCTGGAGGGTCCAGCCTCATGATCATGGGCCCTGGCTGGGAATGGTCGGGGGCGTCGGCCCTGCTGAGTGGCCAACTCCAAAAGTACCTCCCCGATCCACTCGAGCTGGTCCTCCATCCTCGCAACCCGGGCCTCCAACCGATGGATGGCCGCTGGGTCTGGCTGCGGCTCTGGCTGCGGCTCTGGCCTCCTGCCTCTCCTGCCAGGCTGGGCATACGCAGGCTGAGGTGCCTGAAGAGGCTCGGTCGGTGCCCGGATAAACTGCCCCGGGCGCTGCTGCTCAATGAGCCGCATCCTCTCCAAAGTGCGTGCTGTAGTGCGCGATGGAGGCAGAGCGGACAAGGAGGCTGCCACGGAGGCAGTGAGAATACCATATGAGCGGGCCAGGCGGGTGATGAAATACCCCCTGGATAGTGGGCTGCTGGTGGAGGCGCCCGTTGAGTGGGTGGAGAGAGCGACCGCGAGGGTGAAGGGAAGATGGAGGAATCGGGACGGGTCGAGGAGAGCCCATAGAAATGTCATGTCGTCGCCCGACACCTTCTCGCCTCCCTCCTGCTGCATGATGGAGGTGGAGACGATACGGTGCATGAGGCGGTGAAGTGGATCGCATAGGTGGCTCTCCCTCGAGGTCCCTGCCTCGTACATGACATTGGACAGCGGTGTCCAAATCTCCATGTTGGGGGCCCGGTCTAGCTGCCCCTGGATGCACGCACCGAAGAACTGCATGAAGTAGCGGTGCTGAAGATCCTCCGGACTGTAGATACCGGTGCGCCTCCCGGACTCCCTAAGGTTGCACTCCCTCTGTACACCTACCAAACGAAAGCGGATGAGCCTGGATCGTGGGTCCGACACCCTGGGAGCGAAATGGATGGTAGACAGGAACTCCAGGAGAAGCTTCGTATAGACTACATCCTCGTCAGTGGCCATGATCCGGTCCCATCCGCGGCAAGTAAATGATGCCTCCTCATGGGTCCAGGTGCGATGCAAGAACGTCTCGATCGCACCCCATAGTCCTGCGTCTCTCAATATATCTCTATCAATAACCGTCGCCTCGAGAACCCGGCGACCCCTCAATGCGTCCCTCCGTGAAGTATACTCTGCAGAACTGGCCAGTCCCTCGGGGAACGGGAGGAAAGCGTGCTCCAATCTGAACATCATCTGCAAAAAGAAAATATAGCCACAAAACAAAAAAATTTGCAAAATCAGTCCCTATCTTCCCTGACGCACCGCGGCGCGGCCCAAGAGCAAGGGCGCGGCGCGGCGTGCGGCTGTTTCCAAACCTCGATCTAAATTCTCGATTTAACCTTCTAAAACTCAATCTAATCACACCACAAGGTAGCCTAGGTGCCGACTAACTCATCTAGGGTCTCCATTTGTCTAAACAAACACCCTATGAGCTAGCATTAGCGATTCTAAGTTTTGAACTATTTTGGGCAAATCACTAAAATTAACTACCTAATCACTAGTTTTAACGAGTAATAGATAGTTAGAATAGTGTACCTTGGCCGTGGGAACAAAATGAGCAAGAAAAATTGCAAGAGAATTTTGATAACCAGAGCTCCGAGTCGTGTGTGGGTCATGTGAGCCGCGGCTTACCTTATAAAGGATAAAACCAACTTATCGTTCCCCGCGTCGCGGATTTACGCTTTGCGCGTCGCGCGTGTCACCAAATCAACCCCTGCGCATCGGGCTGGTTTACGATCCCGCGTCGCGTAATTCAAATACCCGCGGCGCGGACTTCAAAAATTTCAAAACTTTTCAAATGACCCCACACTTATTTCAAATTACTAGTACCTGCAAATATTGATGTATCTTCCAAATTAATTCAAAGAAATATATATCCTAACCTATGACAAGATGGGTTGCCTCCCAACAAGCGCTAAGTTTAACGTCTTCAGCCAGACGTAGTACTCCTACTACAGCTACGGTGGATCGTACGCCATTTGTTTCTGCTGCATTTCTACTTCCACCGTCCTTTCGCTGACCCACTGCCCCTCAAACTTTCCTGGGTCGAATGGCTTGTTGGTTCTCCAGTTGCTGCCCAGTTGCTGCTTTCTGATTAAGTCCCGTGAATGCTTGGAGGTAGCTTTGAACATCCAAGCTCGATCCTTCCTTCTATATCTCTTCAAAGTCAAAGGCTTAACATGAAGCGCGCCTAGTGCTGCTCCCAGTAGTTGTCTTGTAGATTTCATTTTGCCAGTGTACCACGTGCCATCTTTAGTTTGCAATTTTGGCTTGCAATGCCAGTAAAGATTTTCCAATCGACTAAGATTTTCCAATTTTGGTTTGCAATTTTAGGCTTAACATCTAATTTTCCATTCATGAATGGATCATGAGTGGTGATAAAATCATGTTTATTATTTTCAAATATTAAATTGTCAGCATCAACTTCTTGGTCATCGTCCAACAGGTGGATCGGAACCAAGAGTGAGCGACTTGTTTGATCTGATAGTGGTACAAAGTTACCCATCATCGGATCCTTACATTCAAATTTCTCAAAATTTTCAAAAATTACAGGGTCAAGGGTAATATTGTCATCTACACCCCCTTCCCCAAAAACATCAACAACTTCAAAAATTTCAGGAATTGTTGGGTTGGAATCTGTACAGTCACTTACAGTCCCCTCCACAACATCCTCATCAACTAAATTGTCTGGTGATGGTACAGATTCACACATCACCAGATCAACATTATTAACATTTTCAAAAACATCAAACATATCAAAAGCTATTGAGTCAGAGGTAGCATTGTCACTTACAACCTCTTCCTCAACAACATTTTCGACCATCTCAGTGGTTTCTTGACTTTCCCATGATGTATGCCCTTCCATCACATATTCAGGTGATGCAAATTCACAAACATTATTATTGGTATAAAAATCACTCGCGTCCGGTTCTGGCGAAGGTGGTGAACATTTCCAACTTTCCTCTAACCTATCTAAAGAAGCTTGCACTTTTTCAAGAGCTTCAGCCTGGTCCTTCTGATCGTGGTAGTTGTTATACATGAATACCCAAAGTTGGGCCCAAGTTGCAGAATTCTCAGGCTGAGATGACTTCTCGGTCTGCCATCCATTGTCATCGAATGATCCATTATAACAATCATCCTCGTAATAGGTGTCGGCCGGATTTTCATAATAATCATACTGATCCGGGTACATGTAATCATCCATCATAAGGATATACGCATACCAAAAATCAGCAAACTAAAATCAACATCAAAATCAGAACCTAAATCCTACAAATCACCTAATCTAAGCTCACAGCTCCCCGGCAACGGCGCCAAAATTTGACACGCGCAGAGGTCGTCGTGCGGTCAAAAATAAAGAAAACCTAACACACACTAGTATAGCGGTAGTCAGGGTCGATCCACAGGAGCTTCGTGGTTAGAGTAGATGAGAGATTACCAACTAGTAGTGTCACAGCTACAGTCGGAGGATCTAGTTTCTATCTTCCTAATCACTAGCAAACAAGAGCAATGATCAAACACACTCAAGCCGAGCTGAGCTAAGCTCAAATAACCTAGTCACTTTCTGAAATCAGAAGTACATCTCTGAATCAGAAGCAATCAAAGGCATCCAAACTAGCAAAACCAAGCAAAGCATAAACTAGCCACTAACTAAAGTTCTACTGAACAGTTACTAGCCAAGGTTTAATGCCTACAAACTAACCTAATTAGCTACTGATTTCAGCAAAGGAAAACAGTCCCAATAAGGTCAAAATAATATCCAAACATAAATCAAACATCCAAAACCAAACACAAGCATAAAAAACACCGAAAAGCTAAGATTAAATATAACCAAATGCTTCTCATTCACCAAATCCGAATCCAAACATAAAAACAGTAACCAAATGATCTAAAAACAGAAGCCAAAGCTTAATATCAATGGTTATCACACCCAAAGATACAAAACCAAGCTTAAATCCAACTATTTAATTACAAATAAAATCTAAAACTAACCAATACCAATTGAGAGTCTTCTGGAATGAAATCCTGGAGTCAAAGAGCTTCAAGGTCGATTTTACACCCGGTCTTTGCTAGGGTTTTCGGCTGGAAATGCATCTATTTATACTTGCAAATTTCCCGCAACCGCGCCGCGCAGAAGTGAAATCCGCGGCGCGCGTACTGATATTTTCCCGTTTCTTCGGCATTTGAATGTGTTCCACCGCCTTAAGCCAGCGTCGCGCAGATGATGTATCCGCGGCGTGCGTACGGGTTTCCTTGATTTTTCATTCTTTCCAACTTCTTCCTTTTTGCACGCTTTTTGTCCCTGTTTCCATTCTTTTTCTCCAAACAAGTCCTGGCACGAAAAGTGAGAATACCCAGACATATTTGATATAATTTTATCAAGAACAGGGCTCAACAACGCCTAAAATACTTGATATCACTAGGCGTTGTCATGCAGCAATCTCGAGACTTCCATTTCTAGAGTGATCTTCTCTCTCTACAGTTATTCTAATTTGACAGATCACATTTGTACTTCTCAAGGAGATCCTGTCAGCGATCTTCGATTTGACGAGGATTTATATCGAGCCTGCAACTCTGCCAGTCTACTATTCATCAGATTGTGACTGTTAATGTTTGCCACCTGTCTCTGACATTTCGGCCCATCATCATCACAAAGTATTGATGGTTGACCTCCTTGTATATTTTCTAGTACCGACAAATTTAGTCCTATGATTATCGGAATCAAAATAATTTCGATATATGGCTGCAGCAACTTCAGTTGATATCGCAAATCATTATCACCATGATTAGCTGTGAGACTCCCAACCTTTCTTTACCAATCTATTCTTCTCCATCACTTTCACTTTCATGTAAACGTGACCCTTATGAAGATTCTCAACATTACCACTGAGAGTTGATGGTTACAGAACAACTGTGTTTATGATCTCGAAATTTTTGTCACCGCAATTCCGAGTGAAACCCAAAAATCCGAATTACCTTTTTGAATTGATGGATCGATTCATGAAATCTAGATTTTTAATTTTTGAGTGATCTTAATGAAATGTTCTTGACCTAAGACATGTCTTCCCAATCAGATCCAGTTTTTTTATTTTTAAGAGATTTCTAAAATACGAGTTACCTTTAAACAAGAAACCTTACTTGGTACTAATGGCTACATTGGTCAAACAAGTACTTCCCTCTGATTTCGAACTTATGTCAAGTTTCGGAATTCGTAGGAAGAACTAGCCACCCATGAAACCAACACTTAAAAGAAACCTTTCACTGTTTCTCAACAAACAAGTGATCGTAATTCAACGGGAAACCACACAAGCACTTCTGAATCTCTCTTGATTCTGAAGGAAGAGATCGTTGCCCGGGATCCATATGTTTTCATGTCAATTCCAATATCAAAAAATCCCATATATTTAAATTGATTTATTTCTTTTTCTTTGGCACACTCTTTCACAAAAATAATTTTGATTTTTCTAACTCTGGTTTCATTCCAAAAGGTATTTCATGGTATTTACAGATTTTTCATGCTGACTCATCAAAATGGAGGTTACTTGGAGAAAAGGTTTTCTTAGGCGGGACATTTTGAAAATTGGTGACGTAACATACGCACGTAAGTTACAGCATCATCATTACTGTTGCCATATCTGCCACTCACGCGCCTGACATGCCTACTTTTTGGGGAAAACGTCCAATCAACAGGCGAAATATGTGGGAAACTGAAACGATATTTTTGGATTTTCTCTCTCCACTCTTAATTGCCCAAACATATAAAGGGATTTTGACGGTTTATCTCTCTACAGTTCCCATATCTCGCAAACACAAAGATCTTTTTGTCTCTCTACTGTTCATCTTCTTCACATATTCTTCAATGGCGGAATCATCATCTTTCAATGAACAGTCGGGTATGTCTATCGTGTTGACAGTCAAGCCGAATCAAAACATGATTATCGACATCGAATCATCCTGGTACAACAAACTTCTTCGTCCAATGATCAAATGCCTGAAACATTCAAGAATTTCTGAGGCATTGACAAAGTCAGAATACGTTCCACTAGTTCATCTCTCATCTTCTTATTCCTCCTCCATCTACATTAAGAAGGATGAAGTCATCAACTTTGAGGTTGCTTCAATTAAGACCTCCATCTCAAAATCTCGATTCAGCAAGCTTTTAGGGTTCACTGAGTCTGCACACTTGGTTGATCCGGACTCCATTCCTTCCGTCGTTCTTCAGAAATTATTCTGGCAAATGGGGTATAAGGGGGATATTTCTCTATTGTCGAAGTTCAAGAAATCGGCTCTTCCTCCTTACTGGAATACACTATTTACACTTCTTTTCAAGAGCTTATCTGAACGAGTTACTGGAACCAACAATGCAAGTAGGTTGTTCTACACGATCATCTATGGTCTCTATCACGACATCAACCTCGATTATGGCTCACTTTTATGGAGTCAGTTTGTTCAGAGTCTATCTTCCACCTCTCGTCACTATGAAGTTTCTTGTGCTCCCTTCTGGTCGATCGTTGTACATAGGGCACTCACTCGTTTTAAAGTGCAAATTATGGAAGATTCTATCATGGTTGCAATTCCGACTCTCTCCACAACCACATTCTTTACCACGGATCCAAAGAACTTCGAATATGTGGGTTCGATTCCTGAGGAAATGATGGACTGGGTGCCACTCGAAATCAAATGTGTTGCTGACTACCGATTACGACAAAGTGGAGAAACCAAAGAAAGGTGGGAAACGAAGAGGGAAGAAATCGGCTTCACAAACGGCAAAGCCCACTAAATCCCGAAAGAAGCCAAAGAAAGCATGATCTCCGACTCCTATTTCGGAAGACGACGTTTCGGAAGAACGGACTCATTCCGAGATTCCGAACAGTGATAAGGAAAATGAAGAAGAGGAAGATACAGGAAACAAAGTTCAGATTCCTCCCTTCCCTCCTCCAAAATCTCCTTCGAAACGAACTCCCACTCCCTCACCAAAACGAACTTCCAACCCCTCTTCAGACCAAAAATCCCCTCCTCCATCCGACGATGACGACATGTTGTTTAACAATGAACAGGATGATATTACGGGGTTTATTCAGAATCCATTCACTGTGGATTTGGACAGTGACGATGACAAGGCCCCAATGACGAAGGGTTTAAAGAATTGAATGAGAAGCTGGATTCTCTTCTCGAATCCAGCAAGGTGTTCCTAATGACCACATCTCCTACAGTAGCAGTAATCAGTGGTGACCCAGGATCCTTTTCTTTCTTGGGCAGTGTTCCCAACAGTGCCTCATTAGCTTTAATTGTCAACCTCACAGTGTCAGGTGTGGGAGTCTTGCTTTTCCCATTTTTCTCGCACATCTCCTCAAAAATTCTTGTATCCTCAAGAGCGTTCTTAAGTTCATCCCACAAGGGTTGGTTCATCGATGGCCCCGTTGATTTGAGCGCTTCCTGCGTTTTCTTTCCCTTCTTATCCTTCTTCTTTTGTTTAATTCCAGCTATTATTGGCTGCTTTTCCTCTTGGACATCCTTGTCCTCCTTTGGCTGAGGCTCATTCTCAACGGGAATTTCCTTTTATTCCGTGTCTTTCCTATTCTCCTTTTCAATTTCCACCTTTTCCTTAACTTATTCTTCCTTTTCACTCTCAGCCTCATTTCCCGATTCTAGCAGATCTTACAGGGTGACCTTCATCCATTCAGCCTCGACAGTGTTAACATGTTCCTTTCCGGCCCGCTGACCATGGGTCGGATTGACTTTTGTGGTACTTGGCAGCTTCCCATTATCTCTTTTTCATTGGTCTTCAGCCATTTGGGCGATTTGCCTCTCCATATTGACGATGGCTTTTGCATTGGTCTGCGATTGCTACTGTGTTGTGCTGAACATCTCATACATTTTCGCGACCAGATCCTCCTGAGTCCCTGGGGCATTGTTGATGGAGTTATTGGGCCCCCTATTGTTGCTGCTACCATTTCCATTGGCATTACCATTATTGTTCGCCGGTTGATACTGCCTGGGCGGGTTGGATGACTGCCCTTGGTAGTTGTTCTGCCTCTGGTTATTGAAATTTTGCTAACCTTGGTTATATGGTCTATATGGTCGTCCATTGTTATATTGACCTTGACCCTGACCATAGACTTGATTTGCTTCTTGAGTCTTTGGTCCTCCTTGACCTCCTTGTGGCTGACTCTGAGGTCCATTCTGCAAAGTAGACACAAGCCTATCGAATTTCTTATTAAGCTCGCTTATCTCCTTCTTTACATCCTTTTTCCAGTCGGCATCGGCTCCTACTGCTGTAGCTGTGCCTACCGTCATTCTTGTGGAGAAATTTGCCTTGGAGCCATTATTTAACTGTTCCAAAAACCACCAAGCCTCCTCCTGTTCTTGCATCATAATAGTGCAATTAGATGATGCGTTAATCATAGCTTGGTTCATCTCACTTGCTCCTTCAAAGAATATCTTGACCATTTGCCACTTTGGAATATCGTGATGAGGGCACGACCTCATCAACTCCTTTAGACGATCCCATGCTTCATGAAAAGCTTCTCCAGGCTTCTGCTGAAAATCCTGAATGGCCCTCCTGATTTCCGTTGTCTTGCTTGCCGGATAAAACTCTTGTAAGAACTTAGCTTTGAGTTGGTCCCATGTAGTGATGCTATTTGATGGCAAAGACATAAACCAATATTTGGCTTTGTCTTTCAGAGTGAATTTGAAAAATCTTAATCTAAAAATGTTTTTATTAGTGTTCCTAGGAGTGTTAGCATTGACTATGGCTATAAACTCATACAAGTGATTGTATGGGTCATCCTGTTTGTAACCCCTAAATTCTGGTAATATTCCTAACAACTGAGGTCTAATTTCTACTTGAGAGTCTATATCATCAGGAATGTAAATGGGCGACGATTCATCGTACTCCCGTGGCTGGAAGTGCGATGCAACCGATTGCCCCCTCGGTTGTGCAAAATACAAGGGTTGAGCAGGATTACCGTAGAATTGATGATCAGTATATCTCTGCAGACCTTGTAGTGGTTGATGCTGTTGTGCTCTTCTTAGAGGTCCCCGACCTCGGTTCCGTGGTTGCTGTGGTGCTGGTGGAACCCATCCTTCGTCTTCTTCATCATACCTCTCCTCAGCCTCTTGATACTGGTACTGCTGTTGAGGTGGTTATTGGTATTGTTGTTGTGGTGGTGTAGGTTGGAATGTGGTTTGTGGTTTAAAAAGTACTGGTGGTGGTTGTGAAATGGGTGTCTGCTGTCTAGATACTGGGGTGCCATCACGGGTTGGCTCTCCCCAAGACATGGCAGATGTAAATGGGTTTGTGGATTGTGGTTCGGATAAATGTTAAAATGGTGGAATCGACGGCGGAGTGCATGATGGTATAGGTGCAGGGGCTGAAGCTGCACCACCAGTAGCACTCGTGCTCCCAATGTGGAATTCTGAAACCGGGGGAATAAATGACATCCCCGTTGCCTCACCCGAGGGTTCCTGGGCAACACTTACTATACTACTACTGACATTACTAAAACTCATTGTATTTAAATGCCTAGGTGCACGGATCTTGCACGCAGTTCGCTCAATCTCTGAGTCAAAACGCAAAGGGAATAATTGCTCACCCCTACGGGTACGCATGCACTAATGCAACACGCCCGAAAAAAATTAAAAAAGCAAAATTACTAACTAACTGAAATCTCAAAATCAAAACCAAAATTCAAAAACTAAAAGTCCTACAGATCACCTATTCTCAAGCTCACAACTTCCCGGCAACGGCGCCAAAATTTGACATCGCAGCGGTCGTCATGCGGTCAAAAATAAGAAAATACCTAACACACACACTTAGCATAGTGGAAGTCAGGGTCGATCCACAGGAGTTACGTGGTCGAGAAATGTGACAGATTACCAACTGCATTGTCACGCTACAGTCAGAGGACCTAGTTCCTAACTCTTGCCAAACAATCCCAAAAATCATAAACTAAATCAATTCCAAACAAGCATGAACTAAACTAAAATCTACTAACTAAACCTTGTTACCTACTGAATTCAGAAGTACATCTCCACATCAGAAGCAATCAAAGGCAATCCAAACATCAAACACAATCCAATCACTCACAAACTCATTCACAAACATAAACACCGAAAAACTAAGCAATTAATAGAAACCAAATGATTCTCATTAACCAAATCAGATCCAACAGATCCAAAACAGTAACCAAACTATTAAAAACAGAAACAAAGACTCAATGTCAATGGTTATCACTCCCAAAGACACTAGTCAACTATCACTAACTATTTAACTAATTGAAAATTAAAGATAAAAACATGAAAATACCAAAAGATGGTTGCTGAAGCTAAATCTCAGAGTCAAAGAGCCTTTGGGGTCGATTTCACACCAGGTCTTCGCTGATTTTTTCGACCTAAAAGCCTCTATTTATAGTTGCAAAATTCTCGAAGCCGCGCCGCGCATAAGTGGATCCCGCGTCGCGCGTAGGGGTTTATCCCCGTTTTATCGGAATTTAAATTCTCTCCACCGCCTCATAACCGCGTCGCGCCTTTGTGAATTCCGCGCCGCGCATACGTCTTTGCCTGATTTTGCCTTGATCCTCAAACTTCTTCCAAATTACACGCTTTTGGTCCCTGTTTTCATTATTTATTTCCAAACAAGTGCTGGCACGAAAAGTGAGAATACCACGATATATATGATATAATTCCACTAAGAATAGGGCTCAACAACGAGTAAAATATATGATATTACTAGGCGTTGTCAAAGTTGTTCTTTTTTATAGACAAACATTGCGACCGAACAGTAGCCTTAGGACAAATACTCGCTCTTGTCAACAAATGCAAGGCAAACAATAAAGAAGACAAGAAGTGTTTCTATGATATGATCAACTGGTACTTGCTCTTCCGAAGAAACCTTCTGAGCATGATGCCAAAGTTGTTCAAGGTGGCGGCCTCGGCTCCGAAGAAGGAAGAGTGAAGACTCACTTTCGCAATTTGACTCAAAGGGGGAGATTGTTAGTATTTATTGTTGAGTCAATTGTGCCTTGTAATTAGCCTTTTAGTTATCTGGTGGGCCTGTCCATTCCGTAATTAGCTTAGACTATTTAAGGCATGCACGTACCCTTGCTAGGGTTAATGTTTTGGTAATTCTTAATTGTAACTTACGTTCACGACATGCTCATACACCATAGTTCTCTTTGAATTGTTCTTGAGTGTTGAATACAATCATTCGACAACTGTTCTTCCATTTGATCGTGTTATTCTTATTCCGGATACTTGAATCAAACGATCTTTAGTTTTTATACTCACAATGGTCTTTACCACTCCTGCTACCGAAGAGGTTAGTAAAGTTTATTGCTCTCAATCTTGTATAGATAAAGTTAATAAATATCGTGAGCATAATGATAATCGAGTTAGAGAGGTTTTTGACCTTAAAAACGAAATTTATAACCTCAAAAAGAAATAGAAACCCCTTATAGAAAAGGTAGAAGCTCAAACAAAAGATCTAAAGAAACTTAAACACGAATATAGCGAAAAATGCGGTCACCATCCGTTTGCTAAAGGGAAAATTGCCGATTTAACTACAGAACTTGACGTATTAAAGGAAAAATTTAAAGACGCTGAATTTACTTTTTATAAATTTGATGTGTCAAGTAGGACTGTTGAATCCATGATTAAACATCAGTTAAAATGGCAAAACAAACATGGTGAGGGTCTTGGGTATAAAGGTGTTCCACCTGCTTTTAATGATAACTATACTCCTTCCCTTGAAACCCAATAAACAGAGCAGCCCACTGTAACCAGTTCAGTTCAGATTGACCAACCCGGCTCCTCTGAGAGTGCTAAAGTAAACAATACTGATGCTTCTACCTCATGTGCAGATAAAATGAAAGTGGAGGATGGGAACAAGGAGGACAAGAATGACCCTATTTTTGATGAAAATTGTTCAAAGACTAATATTTCAGTTTCTTCTGTTTTAAATAATTGTGTGAAACAAGACGTTAAAAATGTTAATCTTTTCAAACTTCGTGATGATGTTGTTGTTAGGAATTTTAAACCACAAAAAATTGTTAAACAATCTGTTGTGTGTGTGTGTGTGTGTGCTTGTGGAAATTCATTGAAAAAGACCTCATCTGGACCAGGACCAAGTCCCACTCATACTCCATTGAAAAGACAAACCTGCTTTAACTGTGGGACCCCAGGTCACATTGCCATAAATTGTCGACAACACCTTTATATTCCCTTCCATGCTCAAGGTTGGAAGAACGTACCAAGAGGGAGATCTTCCAGAAGAAAACCTTCAAGGTCACGTTCAAGAAATGGTGATTGGAATATTACCAAGGTCAATAATCAGACTTCCAAGGACAAAAGGACTGACTTGAGAAATGGCCCTACCAAGCCAAAATCAGTGAGGTCAAAGTCATCTTAAGGATCATCTTCTGGTTCTCATTTGCAAAATAGACCTAAATCAAAGGGTAGCCATGATTCAAAATCCAGTGTAATGTTCCCATCTAGTTAAAGGACAAAAGACTTAATCCAAATTCCAGATGGGTTCCCAAAGGCAGCATTCCAAAGGGTTCTGTAAATTAACCAATTTCATGTGTTGATAGTAAGGGTCAACCCAGATTCAGAATGGACTGGGTTCTCAAATCTAATTAATCATGCATCTTGTGCGGGAGCAGCTATGGAGGAATATCATCAGACCTTGGTATGTTGATAGTGTCTATTCAAGGAACATGACAGTAGACATCTCTCAATTGCACGACATTCAAAATATCAATGGAGGGTATATGTCCTTTGCTGGAAAAGAAAAAGGGAAGATCACGCAAATAGGGACCGTTACGAACGGTGTGTTGAAATTTGAAAACGTTAATTTCGTTCTAGAGTTGAAGAATAGTCTACTGAGCGTTTCTCAGATCTGTGACAGAGGTTTTTCAACGCACTTCACTAAAAAGAATGTTTGATTCTGAAGCATGGTATCATCATACCAGAAGAGTGGATTCTAGTGCGGTCTGAACGTAGAAGCAACGCCTACATCATCGATATGAACCACAACAATCCTGAGAACGTTACTTGCCTGTTCTCTAGAGTCTTAGATCAGAATGCCATGCTCTGGCATCGTCGTCTCGGTCACGCTAATGCCAAGAATCTAAACCGTCTTGCCAAGAATGATCTCGTCCGGGGGCTGCCTATCAAAGACTTCATTACCTTCAAAAAGTGTGTAACCTGTGCACAAGGAAACCATCATCGAAAGCCACACAAGCCCAAACTGGTCAACTCCATTGACTCGCTCCTTCAACTGCTTCACATGGATCTCTTTGGTCCAGTCAATGTTCTGAGTATCAACAAAAACTCTTACTGTTTGATTATCATAGATGATTACTAACATTTTATTTGGCTTTTCTATTTGAAGCATAAGAGTGACACTACAGAACTGGTCAAGAGATTTATCATCCCTATTGAAAATCAGATAAATCAGAAGGTGAAGTGAATCAGATGCGACAATGGGACTGAGTTCAAGAATGCTATCTTGGATCAATTCTGTGCTGAAAAGGGAGTACAACGTCAATATAGTGCTGCTCGTACACCACAACAAAACGGTGTTGCTAAGCACAGAAATCGAACGTTAATTGATGTTGCTCGAACCATGCTATGTGATTCCAAGTTGCAGTGTTCTTCTGGGCTGAAGCCATCAATACAGCATGCTACGTGCAGAATCGGGTTCTGATTAGCAAGAATCGCATGAAGACTCCGTATGAAATCCTCTACGGCCACAAACCGACAGTTTCTCATTTCCGCACCTTTCGATGTCCATGCACCCTCCTTCATCTGGAAGCCACTCCAAAATTTAATTCAAAGGCTGATGATTGTTATTTTGTAGGGTATGTTGGTCGCACTGCTTATCGGGTGTATAATAAGGTCACCAAGCAGATAGTGGAATCAATTGATGTGCGTTAGCTGGAGGAAAATGAAACGAACGCCTGTGTTGGTCCTGATTGGTTATTCAACTATGCTGAATTGTTTAAACCTTTTCATGTGCTTTCTGATGATGTTTCAGGTACACAACCAGGTCCGAGTGGAGTCAATAAAGATGATGATGAAGAAATTCTCATTGAGCCGATCAAACCGTCCATGATAATTGATTAACCTTCAATGTTGAATGACGGATGACACTCTTGCTGAATCTCCAAAGACTGTTGACGAAACACCACCTGTGGAAGAAACTCTTGCTCCTTCAGGAAATTTCAATTCTGACTCTGCAGACCTGTTTGATTCTACACTCATGGATTCTCTCTTTCCTGAGAGAATTCCGGATGAGTATATGGCAAGCACTTCGTATAACTTCAGAACATCCGATAGAGGTGATTCGGCCGCAGGTAGAGTTGAGAAGATTATAAATCTTCCAGTTTCTTCAGAAACGCTCGAGCATGTTATTCCTTCAAGAATTCAATGCGACCACCCAGTTGAAAATGTCATAGGTTCTCTGACGGATGGGGTCCAGACTAGAAGTTAGAGCGGATATGTCAACGAGTGTTTCTATTCATGCTTCATATTGCAAATTGAGCCGAAGAGTGTGGAGATGATACTTAATGAACCAAGTTGGGTTGATGCAATGCATGAAGAGCTGAAACAATTTGAAAAACTAAAGGTTTGGCAGCTGGTGGAACTACCCGAAGGAAAGAAGTCTCTGGACACGAGATGGGCATTTCGCAACAAGCAAGATGATAGTGGGGTTATTGTGTGAAATAAGGCGCGTTTGGTTTTTTGCGGGTTCAGATAGAAGGTCTTTATTACACGGAAGTATATGCTCTCGTGGCGCGATTGGAGGCAATTCGTATCTTCTTGGCATATGCTTCTTATATGGGTTTTACCGTGTATCAGATGGACGTCAAGACAGCCTTCCTGTATGGAGAAGTCAAAGAGGAAATCTACGTTGATCAACTACCGGGGTTTGTCAATTCAAAGTTTACCAACGATGTCTACAAGTTGGATAAGGCACTCTACGGTCTTCATCAGGCTCCTTGTAACACCCGACTTATTAACAAAACACCCCATAAAAATTTTTATTTTTCAAACACATATTTTACATTCAAAACCATATTCAAAGGGGTATTAGTTAATACAAACAGGCACAAGTGTATCAAGGATTACAACATACTAATATTATACATCCTTCAAGCCGGGCTGCTACTTCACATTATTACGTCCCTAGTCACGGAATTTATCTTTCCCCTTAGCGGGATCTCGCTCACCTGCAGGGACATATCAAATAAACACTGTGAGTTATAAAGCCCAATGAGTAATCATATAAATAATCTCACATAAATAAGAGAATAACAACATTTAAATTCTCATAACAGTTTCTGTCCCATATGTCATAGTCATAATTGACCGCACCATATATCATGGCTATATAAGCCGCACCATATGTCATGGCTATATAAGCCGCACCAAAACATTTTCAATATTTAAATCATAGCCCTAAGGCCGCACCAACAGTTTCATCATTTATTTCATAGCCCAAAGGCCGCACCAGCTGGGTTCAATAACCCGATATCATGGTCATAAGACCGCACAATTTAGATTCAAGATTTTTATATCATTGCCAAAAAGGCTGCACCATTTGGATTCTCAATCCAATATCATATCATACTAGATATAGTTAAGATTACTCACCTTGATGCTTGCTACCACTAGCGTTAGTTATTTCTTGCCTTTCGATGTATTCCACAAGATTTTGTCCCGTACCTATAAATTCATTCATTTTCACAATGACTATAGGTTAATTTACCATTTCAATTGACTCTAGTGCATAAGAGTCTAATATAAGACCATTTCCAATCATTTTTAGATGATAACTTGCCTTTACTATCTTTTTAAAAAAATACATTATCCCGAAATACGCGTATTCTGCTACAGTACCCTAGGGAGGTCGTGTTCTTATTCTGACAATTTTCTATGAAGTTTCATACCATATTAGACCTATGTTCAAAATTTGAGGTCAAACGGACAAGTCTAGCATCAAATCCCAAAATTGAACCAAACCAAATTTGCTCTTAACAGAATGCAGGAGGTTTTGGCCAATTTTTGACATTCTACGAAGATAGTGCCCCTATCTCCAGAGATAGCGCCTCTATCTCAGATAGCGCCTCTATCTCCAGAGATAACGCCTCTATCCCATCTGTACAGCCCAAATTCACGATTTTTAAGCTGCAAATCCATATTTTCTCCCATTAAGTTATTAATACACTACTTAATCGATGGGGGATTGTTCCAGGACAAAAACCATCAATTAATCTCTGAATTTAAGCCATGGAAATCACAAATTTCAAACATTTCAAGAAATTCCCGTTTGGTCCATTTTTCACCAAAAATGTAATTTCTTTGAAAACAACCACTTAGGAATGTCCTAATACATCCTAGGTGATCTTTAGGACTTAACAAAACAATTTAAAATCAAGCTTGACCATAAGAACTCATAATCTAGGGTTCTTGAGCAAAGTCCCAAATTTCAACAATAGAAACATACTTTCATATTCTTGAGTTATGTTCTTAACTTGTAAACATGTTTGAAACCCATAAATCATATAAATCATATTAGATCATTACTCGAAATAGATTTCCAGTTCCTCCCGTGAAGAGACAAGTTCAAGAACTTGACTAGGAGACAATTACTAACCTTTGATCTTGATAACTTCAAGTTTCCAAACTATGATTTCAACTTCTAGCTTCAATCTTCAAGGAACCTCCAATTTTCTGCTAAGACCGTACAAGAAACCCTCTCCCGTAGCTTCTCAAT
Source organism: Cichorium intybus (assembly GCA_023525715.1). Classification (NCBI taxonomy): domain Eukaryota; kingdom Viridiplantae; phylum Streptophyta; class Magnoliopsida; order Asterales; family Asteraceae; genus Cichorium; species Cichorium intybus. The sequence continues at coordinate 62,801 of JAKNSD010000024.1, forward strand.
TCTTCTGCACATGTGTGAGAACTTTTCCCCTATTTATACCTCCAGAATTTGCAGTTTAGCCCCTGGAGTTCCATTTCTTAAACTTTTGCCACACTTGTCAAATTTTATGACAAAAACCTGTATTTATAACATTTTAAGTCCAAAACTCAAAATATTATTACAAACCAAATCCTTTTCTGTCCAAAAGACCAAATTACCCTTCTAAGGTAAAATGACCAATTTACCCTTTTTATTATATTTACATATAAAGAGTATCTTGGTGTTACAAATTCTCCCCTCCTTCAAAAGATTTTTTCCTCGGAATCATACAAAGAGTTGAGGGTATTTCTCCCTCATTTCACTTTCGGTTTCCCACGTCATGTCGTAACCTCTGTGATGTCGCCAAAGCACTTTAACCATGCTGATTTTCTAGTTCCGCAGCTTTCTTACCTTTCGGTCTAACACCCTCTCGGGTTGTTCTGGATATCTCAACTTTTCATCTATTTCAATTTCAGCGAGAGGTACCCGCTGAGACTCGTCAAACAAAGTCTTTCTCAAATGGGACACATGGAATACATCATGTATACCATGAAGTTCATCGGGTAATGAATGCGGAAAGGTCCAATAAAACGAGGACTCAACTTTTCTTTCTTCCGAAAACGAATTAAGCCTTTCCAAGGGATGCCTTAAGCATTACCATGTCCCCCACTTGAAATTCCAGCGGTTTTACCCTTTTATCTGCATATTGCTTCTGTCGATTCTGGGCCACTTTCAAATTTTCCCGAATCTGTCTGATCTTTTCTTCAGTCTGAGCTACAATTTCGAGTCCAGCTAATGGCTTTTCCCCAACTTCAGTCCAGCAAGTCGGAGTACGACACGGTGCTCCATACAATGCCTCATACGGGGCCATCTGAATGCTGGAATGATAACTATTATTATACGCAAATTCTACCAAAGGTAAATGATCTTCCCAGCTTCCGCCAAAATCTATTAGACAGGTTCTCAGCATGTCTTCCAGAGTCTGGATAGTTCTTTCGCATTGACCATCCGTCTGCGGGTGGTATGCAGTACTCATAAGTACTTTTGAACCCAATTGTTCTTGAAGACTTTGCCAGAACCGGGAAGTAAATCTGCTATCTCGACCTGACACGATCGATACCGGTAACCCATGTCGGCAAATCACTTCATCTATATAGATTTTCGCCAACTTATCAATCTTGAACTTCTCACTAATTGGTATAAATTGTGCCGATTTGGTCAATCGATCAACAATCACCCACACCGCACCATGACCTCGCAGTGTCCGCGGCAACTTTGTTACAAAATCGATAGTAATATTGTCCCATTTCTTCTCTGGAATTGGCAACGGCTGGATTTCTCTGTATGGTTTCTGGTGGTTTGACTTTACTTGCAGACACGTCAAACACTTTTCTACGTATCTTCCAACATCTCTCTTCATTCCAGGCCACCAATACAGCAGTTTTAGCGTCCGATACATTTTGGTACTGCCCGGATGAACTGCATATCGACTATAGTGTGCATTTTCTAGAAGCAAGTTCTGTGCCTCCCCTTGTTTTGGGACCCATAAACGACCTCTAAAAGTTTTCAATTGCTGTGCATTTTAATCCAAATGCTTCAAATACCCAACCATTCGCTCGCTTTTTACATGTTCAGGTTTACACGCTTCTTCCTGTGCCAAACGGATCAATTCGGGTAACCGGCTTGCTACACCCATACATGCGGATGCAACTTTCAAAGGAGCTTCTTTCCGACTTAGGGCATCTGCCACCACATTCGCCTTGCCAGGATGGTACAAGATTTCGCAATCAAAATCTTTAAGTAGATCCATCCATCTTTTTTGTCTCATATTAAGCTCTTTTTGGTCAAACAGATACTTCAAGCTTTTATGATCCGTATAAATAACAAACTTCACACCATACAAGTAGTGTCTCCACAACTTCAATGCTAGAATCACAGCAGCTAATTCCAGATCATGAACTGGATATTTCTTCTCGGCTTCTTTTAATTGACGGGACGCATAAGCTATCACCCGACCTTTCTGCATTAACACACATCCGAGGCCGACTCTAGAAGCATCACTTTGCGGTAGTGCTAACACCGGTGCTTCACACAGGGCTTGTTTCAACCTTTGAAATGCTTCTTGCTGTTTTTTCCACCCATTCAAAATTTTCGCCTTTCCTGGTCAACTTGGTCAACGGGGCAGCTATCGAGGAGAAATTCTCGACAAATCTTCTATAATACCATGCCAAACCAAGGAAACTTCGTACTTCAGTCGGACTTCGAGGCGGTTCCCACTTCATCACTGCTTCAATTTTCGCTGGATCGACTTTCTCCCCTTCTGCATTAATCACATGGCCAAGAAATTGAACTTCTCTTAGCCAGAATTCACACTTGGAAAATTTTGCATACAACTTTTCTTGACGAAGCAACTCCAACATTTGTCGCAAGTGAACTTCATGCTCGATTTGGCTTCGCGAATACACCAGAATATCATCTATAAATACTATCACCGAAGTATCGAGGAACGGACGGCACACCCGGTTCATGAGATCCATAAATACAGCCGGAGCATTGGTTAACCCAAAAGGCATCACCAAAAACTCATAATGGCCATATCGCGTGCGAAAAGGTGTCTTCGGAATATAAGATTCTCGTATCTTCAACTGATGGTACCCTGATCTCAAGTCAATTTTAGAAAAGTAAGATGCCCCCTGTAGCTGATCAAACAGGTCATCAATTCTTGGTAGCGGATATTTATTCTTCACCGTGATCTTGTTCAATTCCCGATAGTCAATATACATGAGCATTGACCCGTCTTTCTTCTTAACAAACAAGATAGGGGCTCCCCAAGGTGATGTACTGGGTCTAATAAAACCTCTATCTAACAGTTCTTCTAGTTGCTTTCGCAATTCCACCATCTCTGAAGGTGCCAAACGATATGGAGCTCGAGCAACAGGAGCAGCTCCCGGAACCAGTTCAATCGTGAACTCTACTTGTCGATCTGGTGGTAACCCTGGAAGTTCATCTGGAAACACATCTGGAAATTCATTTACAACGTTTACATTCGCTACCCCCACCTTTATTGGCTTAGCCACCGCTACATAAGCCAAATAAAACATTCCCCCTTTGCTAATGCAGCTTCGAGCCTGAGCAAAGGAAATAACCGGCATCGTCAACCGTGGTCTTTCACCCTAAATCTTTATCCATTTCCCTTCCGGTGACAATACTGTAATGCTTTTGTTTCTACAATTCATGTTAACATAATTCGTTGCTAACCAATCCATACCCACGATCACTCCAAATTCATTGGTAGTCATCGGCTTCAAATCTATAGGGAAAGTGGTCCCGTAGATTTTAAGCTGACAACCTTCCAGGTGTTCGGAAACCCAAACATATCTACCATCCGCTATAGCTACTTCCAAGCTTTCATCCATAGGAGTTAGTGGTACATTCAAACGAGACATCAGGGACTCCTATACAAAACAATGAGTAGCTCCTAGATCAAATATAACATATACAGGTATGGAATTTAGAGTGAAGATACATGTAACCACATCAGTCTTTTCACGAGCTTCTTCAACAGTCATCTGAAAGGCTCGCGAGGCTACTGGTCTTCCCCGGTTCTTCACCTTTTCCTTCTTTCCTCCCTAGTCATCTCTGGATCTATCACTGTATGCTCCAGATTTCAGCTGTGGACAATTTGGGCGAATATGATCCGTAGCTCCGCATTGGAAACACCTATGCTCCGCCCGACAGTTGCTAGCATCATGCCCTGGTTTTCCACAATTTCGACAACTAACTGGTGCAGTTTTGACTCGACAACTTCCTGAGTGCCTTTTCCTGCACTTTTCACACCATTTTGCTTCATCTTTTTGGCCTTTACCCTTAAAGTTAGACCCAGCTTGTTGTGACTTTTTCTGAGGCGTCCACCCTTGGTCTTCCGCCTTTCTTTTGGTTTCAGTTACTTTCTTTTCGTCTTCTTGTCTTTTCAGTTCTGTCTCCCTTTCAGTGGCCCTATCTACCACTTGTCGGAAAGTAGACAATTTAAGTGGTTGCACTATCTCCCGGATTCGGGTCGTCAATCCCCAAACATACTTGTCAATTTTTCTCTTTTCAGTGTTTACTTGATGCTCCGCAAACCTTGCCTTTTCCAGAAAGCTCAAAGTATATTCTTGGACAGATTTAGAACCCTGTTCCAAGTGCAGAAATTCATCTTCCAATTTCTTTACAGCCACTTCTGAACAGTACTCTTCATTAAACTTGGTCTTGAATTGCTCCCAAGATATTGATAGGGACGAATCAGGACCCAATAACTTGCTATAAATCTGCCACCAATGTAATGCATTGCTCGTCAATTGGTTTGTAGCAAACTCCACTTTGTCCCCATCAGCACATTTACTGACCCGGAACACTTTTTCAATGTGCATTATCCACTCCATTACCTGGACTGGATTGTCTGTCCCCGAAAATTCTTTTGGTTTGCAGCCAAGGAAAGCTTTATAAGTACATCCAATTTTCTTTTCAGAAGCTTCCCCGCCTTGTTTTTCTTTTTCCGTACGGGCATGGCTTTCTCCTTGACTTTCGGTTTCGGGTTGCCTATCATGAGTTCTTTTCGCAGCTTCTTCACTCTGGTTATTCACCAATGTAGGCATCATTTCCCTAACCACTTCCGCCATAATAGCCTGTATATTCGGTGGATTTTCCTCCACTGGTTCCACCACTGGTTCCCTTGCTCTTCGTCCATCTGAGCCTTGGGCTGATCCACTCCTTGATGTTCCACGCCCCGAATTTATACCAGTAGGATTAGTTCTTGTGTTTCTCATACTTGAAAATTCAGCAAACAATTAGATTACATATATAATAACAAACTTATATATGTCTAACAGTCCATCATGTCTAGTATCTTTCAAGGTTTAAGTCCAGGAATCTAATCTAAAGACACCTACTTCACTTAAACCACGGCTCTGATACCAACTTGTAACACCCGACTTATTAACAAAACACCCCAAAAAAATTTTATTTTCAAACACATATTTTACATTCAAAACCATATTCAAAGGGGTATTAGTTAATACAAACAGGCACAAGTGTATCAAGGATTACAACATACTAATATTATACATCCTTCAAGCCGGGCTGCTACTTCACATTATTACGTCCCTAGTCACGAAATTTATCTTTCCCCTTAGCGGGATCACGCTCACCTGTAGGGACATATCAAATAAACACTGTGAGTTATAAAGCCCAATGAGTAATCATATAAATAATCTCACATAAATAAGAGAATAACAACATTTGAATTCTCTTAACAGTTTCTATCCCATATGTCATAGTCATAATTGACCGCACCATATATCATAGCTATATAAGCCGCACCATATGTCATGGCTATATAAGCCGCACCAAAACATTTTCAATATTTAAATCATAGCCCTAAGGCCGCACCAACAGTTTAATCATTTATTTCATAGCCCAAAGGCCGCACCAGCTGTGTTCAATAACCCGATATCATGGTCATAAGACCGCACCATTTAGATTCAAGATTTTTATATCATAGCCAAAAAGGCTGCACCATTTGGATTCTCAATCCAATATCATATCATACTAGATATAGTTAAGATTACTCACCTTGATGCTTGCTACCACTAGCGTTAGTTATTTCTTGCCTTTCGATGTATTCCACAAGATTTTGTCCCGTACCTATAAATTCATTCATTTTCACAATGATTATAGGTTAATTTACCATTTCAATTGACTCTAGTGCATAAGAGTCTAATATAAGACCATTTCCAATCATTTTTAGATGATAACTTGCCTTTACTATCTTTTTAAAAAAAATACATTTTCCCGAAATACGTGTATTTTGCTACAGTACCCTAGGGAGGTCGTATTCTTATTCCGACAATTTTCTATGAAGTTTCATACCATATTAGACCTATGTTCAAAATTTGAGGTCAAACGGACAAGTCTAGCATCAAATCCCAAAATTGAACCAAACCAAATTTGCTCTTAACAGAATGCAGGAGGTTTTGGCCAATTTTTGACATTCTGCGAAGATAGCGCCCCTATCTCTAGAGATAGCACCTCTATCTCAGATAGCGCCTCTATCTCCAGAGATAGCTCCTCTATCTCATCTGTACAGCCCAAATTCACGATGGGGGATTGTTCCAGGACAAAAACCATCAATTAATCTCTGAATTTAAGCCATGGAAATCATAAATTTCAAAAATTTCAAGAAATTCCCGTTTGGTCCATTTTTCACCAAAAAATACAATTTCTTTGAAAACAACCACTGAGGAATGTCTTAATACATCCTAGGTGATCTTTAGGACTTAACAAAACAATTTAAAATCAAGCTTGACCATAAGAACTCATAATCTAGGGTTCTTGAGCAAAGTCCCAAATTTCAACAATAGCAACATACTTTCATATTCTTGAGTTATGTTCTTAACTTGTAAACATGTTTGAAACCCAGAAATCATATAAATCATATTAGATCATTACTGGAAATAGATTTCCAGTTCCTCCCGTGAAGAGACAAGTTCAAGAACTTGACTAGGAGACAATTACTAACCTTTGATCTTGATAACTTCAAGTTTCCAAACTATGATTTCAACTTCTAGCTTCAATCTTCAAGGAACCTCCAAGATTCTTCTAAGACCGTACAAGAAACCCTCTCCCGTAGCTTCTCAATTCTTCTGCACATGTGGGAGAACTTTTCCCCTATTTATACCTCCCGAATTTACAATTTAGCCCCTGGAGTTCCATTTCTTAAACTTTTGCCACACTTGTCAAATTTTATGACAAAAACCTGTATTTATAATATTTTAAGTCTAAAACTCAAAATATTATTACAAACCAAATCCTTTTCTGTCCAAAAGACCAAATTACCCTTCTAAGGTAAAATGACCAATTTACCCTTTTTATTATATTTACATATAAAGAGTATCTTGGTGTTACACTCCTCGAGCTTGGTACGCTACTCTGACCGAACATCGATATTAAAGTTCATTTTATTTAAGACTGCTATGAGCGTAAACTTATTCACTTGGAACAAATTCACACAGATAACAATGTGGCGGATTTGTTTACCAAACCTTTTGCAAAAGGTCGTTTTCATGTGCTTGTTGGATTTTTAAAGATGATTCGGTTCGATGACTGACAATTCAATTCTTGTAAATTCTGTATTTTTTTTGGTTAGTTAAATTTGTTCATGTTTTTACTTTTGCTATTCTCTTCCATGCATAAATTTAGGGTGAGAATTAATATATATATATATATATATATATATATATATATATATATATATATATATATATATATATATATATATATATATATATATATATATATATATATATATATATATAATTCAAAAATCCAAAAACATGTATGTTTCTGTTATGTCTTTTCGTTTCAAAAATTAAAAAAATCCAAAAATATGTTTTTCAATTACTTTAGTTACTTTCCTTTAAAATCTACACAATCTGCTCGATCGCCAATGTTTCTAATCTATACCAATCAGGAATACAGATCCAAAATCTCATGTCAATGATGTGTTTCACTATCACCGTGATTCGTTAAGACATTCCTTACCCTATCAATCGACGATGCACTGAGCTATACCACTCACTGCTGAGATAAACAACATGTGCTGATAATTCTCATTGATACACCACAATGAGTATGAAGTACTAACAACTTCTCTTAACCTAACCTCAAATCTATAATACTCAACTTCTAGACACTTTGAGTTAAGCCACTCATAGTCGAGAGTTACAAACTCTATGCTGATGGTTAGATTATGTGCCGTAGTCTATCACACGCACCAATCCATTCTTACCCACTCTATCTTTCTGACGCAAGAAATAGACGATTCATCACTTAAAACCAAATGTTGATGATATTTCGAAACTCTATGGTTGTGATCTTTGCTACAACACTAGTAGTAAATGTGAGGCATCAACAACCATTCTTACCTTCAAATCTTCTAATTTAGAGTTGGATGATTCAATGTACTATACCATACATTGATGACAATTCACAACTCTAGCCGATAGGTATATCTTGCACCAATATATATTACACGCTCATACCTCTCTTAATCCAAATCTTCTTCTAATAATGATGTGCATGATTCAGTGTGGCTTTACCTCGCACTGATGAAACATCAAAACTTTAGGTTAGTGATCGCTGTTGACTACCATAATAGCTGTGAGACCCCAACAATACACTGGAACCATAACTGGCACCAGGATGGTACACTCTGCAGAGATTCAGATACCATTCAGCGTCTCACCAAGAGCCAAGTTAACTTGTTAACTGCAATGAGATCTTGGATCAAGGATATGCAGGGGCTAAAATCAAAAATGGCCACGGGTAAGTTCTCTGATACTCAATCAATTGCAGTGCGTTCCTCCGTGTTCACACAGATACTGCGAGTAGTCTCTTCCTGGGCCAAGGCTGGGTCCTTGAACAACCATGGCGAGAAGGGTCTTTATGACTCTGTGACCCACGGGATTTTTGGTCATCATTACGATTCATGAAGAGCTAGTTATCCCCAAAAATAATACATGAAGATTTTCGAGTGATGGATCGAGAAGTAAAGTTAAAAGTTTTCAACACAACATTTTATCCCCAAAGAAAGGTGAAGCGTAACTCTATGCGACAAGTTATGTTGAATTCCTCCTCAAACAGTTTCTGTTGCTACATGTTTACCTTAAGTGATCAAGAAGTGAAGAAGAAGATTCATACTCCAAGTACTACATGTTTATCACCTAAAGAGCGTTCAAAGTCAAATCTGAAGAATGTCCAACTGTATCTCGCAGTCAAGTCATGATCGAGCAAAGAGCTGAAAGCCAAGATCAAAGGAAAGCTTGAAGAACAATGAAAGAATTAAACCAAGGGGGAGATTGTTAGGACATAATTTTGGTGGTTTATGCTTGTCATTAAATAGGATTATTTCAAGTTGAATGGTTAAAATGACGTTTTCGGTCAGGGACCAGAAACCCCCTTGTTCTCGGTTGAACCATGACCGAAATCAACATGATTTCGGTGGGCTGAGGCTTGGCGTTTCGGTGGACTTAACTGTGTATGGGCTTAAGTTTAAGTTACGTATAAATAATGTTTATTTTGTCAATTGTCATGTTGGTCGACTTGGAGCTTATATGCAAGAATAAAGAGAAATCGATCAACTGTGAATCTTATGTACTAGACTATTGATAATCAAATAGTGTGCATTGAAGATTAAACCTCGTTCTTGAATCGCATCATTGATTTTTTCGTATTATACACTTGATTGGATTCCGCACAATCGAGTGTTTGGATTGATAGTTTGATAGATCTAAGAAATTGGGTATATATATATATATATATATATATATATATATATATATATATATATATATATATATATATATATATATATATATATATATATATATATATCAGTGTTGCAGAAATCGGCCTTGGCGGCCGATTAATCGCTTGGCGGTCTTCAACTGATTACGATTAGGCCTAATCGGTCACCTTGACGTTTTGCTGCAAAAATCGGCCTTGGCGGCCGATTAATCGGTCTTCGCGGCCGATTAATCGGTCTTGGCGGTCATTTTTTCATTTTTTTAATTTATTATTATTATTTTTATTTTAAATGACTATGCAAAAATTCTCTAATAACTCAAAAAAACTAAAAAAAAAAATCAATATTAAAGAATAAAAATAAACAAAGGTATAATCTTTGATGTGTATCTCTGAAGAAAATGAATCAAACTTTGTTATTTTGTATATTTATATATTTTTAAATGAATTCCTTTATAATTTAGGGTCTCCGATTAATCCCCGACTAATCCCCGATTAATCCGATTAATCCCTTAACCCCACTCGACCGCCAAGATACCGTCAAGCGATTTTTACTACCTTGATATATATATATATATATATATATATATATATATATATATATATATATATATATATATATATATATATATATATATATATATATATATATATATATATATATATATATATATATATATATATACATACTAATAAAGGAAGCATTATAGTGCCACTTGGCAGTTTCTTAGACCTTCTGAAACGCTCAAAATTTTTTGACACGTGTATCTTTATACTGGGGTTCGATTTTGGTGTACGAATTATGAATTTACGCCAATTTTTTGCCAATCATCTCTGTTCTCCGTCAATTTCGCCCTCAATTTGAATTTTCAAATAGTAATACTTGAAATACGGATTTCAAAATGTGAAACCGCTAAATTTTAGTACTAAATTCCCCATATATCGTCCCTTCCTGTATTATTCCCTATATCTAGGGTTTTAATTTTACATTATGGAGTATCAAATTCTTATTTCATCGCCGAGTTGAATGAATCACTGAATTTTTCTCATTTTGTTGTAGGTGATATCGGTGTACAATGGATTTCCATTGAAGAACAGATCTTTCCATGAAGATGTATCATCGCACTGGTGAAGATGTGCTCGACATTGTCGGATCTGATGAAGATGTACTGGCCATAGTCGGATCTGGATCGAAGATCTAAAAGTGAGTAAAATGTAAACTTTCCTGATTTGTCTTTAATTGTTTTTCTAGAAATGTCCTAATTTGTGTTCTGATTCAAATCTTCAAGATGTGCTCACCAAGGTCCAACACTGTATAGGTTCATTTTCTCGCTCAAATACGTATCAGCAAATCGGATTCATTCAGTTTGATATTACCGATTCTTGAAAGTTTCCTCTACTTATTCAAATCCCTCAAATTCATGACCATAGATATATGTATGTGTATTTAATACAAAGATTTGGTGTCAAGAATCAAAGCCTTAAAGGTAAGGGATGCTTTAGTAGCTTTTATTTTTAATCTTTTTATTTAATTTTATCGATTGTTTTACAGCAAACGAAAAATGAAGTCAAGTGCTTTTGACTACAAACTAATGGTTATTTCTTCTTCTCACTTAACTGGTGTACCGTTTTTGGCCACCACACTCTTCCTCATCGCGTTCCCGAACCATTAATTGGATTAAGGTAATACTTATCATCTTATAATTTTTTTCAGTTTTCCTTTCACCATCATCGTCATCGGAATTTTCAAGCTAAAACTTTTTGTATCTACATGTCACCATCGAATTGTTTTTATGTATTTTTAAAAAAATATATTCGTCGGTCATTTTTTTTCAGGGCACCATCTATGAAATGTCAAATTGGAGACTATTAATCCTTTTGCATCAAATTTCATTATGCAAATGTATATGCGAATTTAAATTGGATTTCTATGTATTAGACGGTTGATCTTACACTCATTTTCCCAAGTTCTGATATAAAATTGCATTTACACATATACAAACAGAGATGCTCTGGTTTTGATGGGTTGATATACCAACTAAGCATTCAAGTTGTTATTTTGACCCATTATTCTTTGGATTATGTATGATAATCGACTTTGGAGCTGCCAGTCAGGGAAGCAAGATCCTTATATTTGGGACACATTTTCACATAAATAAGGCTGGAAAACTTACTAGACGTATTCTTGATCCTCCATTATGTCAACTATAAGCATGTTACATTTAATCATGCCCTTTTATTTTGTTGCAGATTATGTGGTTGTAGCTGTCAAGACCAACAATGACATTGTTATTGTTGTTATAAGATTACAACAAAAAGGCCTTCAAGGTCACAAATAATGACCGGTAAGTATTAAGATATGATCTTCTTTACTTGGTAACAATGGGTAAAATTAATTATATGTACTCTTTATAGTTTGATCATGAAATTTGGTTTTTGAGTTAACTAATTTTTAGTGAAAACTGGCAACCTACTTTTGTATATTTGTTTATTATGGCATCATACTTTCATTTTGTCTATTGAACATTGGGCATTTCTGACCCAGATATACCCTGTCGGTTTATATAAGTTATGGGATTGATTTGACCTCTCCTATAGAATTAACCCTATGACTCTTTAATAGTGTATACGTGTGCTTGGTTGATTCCGACAGAATTTGAATTTAAAGTTCCATCACATGTTGAATACGGGTTTTCAACAGAAAATATTGCTATTTTGGGGTAATATGGTTGCTGCAGGACCTGGTCATCCTCTATTGACAATCAGAGCAACGCTAGCAGACCTGACTTAAATTACTTGAGATGCAGTGTGTTAATGACAGAAATGAAATTAATGTTAGGTTGGTGAAATTTTTGTCAAAGTTTGGTGAGTCAATATTTGAAAGTCAAAAGAAGACATAAAAAAAGGCTGGCTATTGTTGAAATATTGATCTCCTGGATAGTATATATAGGGGTACTTCCATTGAGGAAAATGCACCCAACACAACACACAAACACATAAAGAAAATCATAGATAGATATATCACAGTTTCGTGAGTTAGCCTTTTGTGTAGAGTCCAGTTTGGCAGCCAAAAGTGCGAGTGATATTTTCTTGTGAGTGGTCAGACTACAAGTGCAGTTTAGCCTTGTATGATTGTAGTGTAATTTCTTGGTGTTAATAAAACTCTCTCTCTCGTTCGCCCGTGGACGTAGGTCGTGATCCCGTGACCGAACCACGTTAAATATTGTGTTCCGATTTTACATTTTCGTTTACCCTTTTTTTGGTAATTTTTATTCCGCTCGTGTCACCGAAATCAAATATCGATTTGTTTGAAGTGCTTAACTCGTTTTGTTATATCTCAACAAACTGGTATCAGAGTTCCGGGTTTAAAGGAAGTCGTATCTCGCGTATGCTCTGTGGTTGCAGCTTAGTCTGATCTTCCACATCAGAAACGAGGTTTCGATTGGCCTTATAAAATATTTTTTTTGAGCTATGGCTGAAGATGGGAGAGTTAAGATCGACAAATTCGATGGTCATGATTTCGGTTTCTGGAAAATGCAAATCGAAGACTATCTCTACCAAAAAGGGTTACATGAACCTCTGTCTGAAGAGAAGCCTTTTCACATGAGGCCGGAGGATTGGGAATTGTTAGACCAGCAGGCTCTTGGTGTGGTGAGGTTGTCATTGGCAAAGAACGTTGCTTACAACATTGTCAATGTGAAGACAACTCATGGGTTGATCAAGGTGCTATCTGACATGTACGAGAAACCCTCGGCGTCGAATAAAGTTTTTCTGATAAGACAGTCGGTAAATTTGAAGATGATAGAGGGTAGTTCAGCAACTGATCATATAAATGAATTCAATTCAATATTGTCGAGGTTAATATCAGTTGATATTAAATTTGAAGATGAAGTTCAGGCATTGCTGCTACTATCATCTTTGCCTGAAAGTTGGTCCGGTACGGTTACAGCAGTTAGCAGTTCAGTCGGAGGTGCTAAGCTGACGTTCGAAAGCATTCGAAATTTAATCCTTAGTGAGGACGTGCGCAGACGGAGTATCGGGGAATCTTCCAGTAGTCTTCTAAGCGCTGAAGACAGGGGAAGGAAGTCCAACAGAGGAGGCGGTGGTAGAGGAAGGTCAAAGTCGAGAAAGAGAGGTCAGTCAAAGAACAGGTCGGATATTACCTGTTGGAACTGCAAGGAGAAAGGTCACTTCAGAAATCAGTGCCCAAAGCCTTCGGCAGACAAAGGCAAGAAGGAAGTCAATATGGCAGTAGATTTTGAAGATGATGCGCTCATTTGCTGTGTTGAAAACTCAACAGAATCCTGGATCATGGATTCTGGTGCGTCGTTCCATGCTAGTCATTCCAGAGAAGTAATGCAGAATTTCCGGCAGTACAAAGGAAAGGTCAGACTAGCAGACAACAAGAGCCTGGATATTACAGGTGTTGGGGATGTGGTCCTCAAGACAACTTTAGGTACAGATTGGACTTTGAAGAATGTCAAGTTCATTCCTGACTTGAAGAGGATGTTAATATCCGTGGGGCAGCTTGATGATGAAGGTCACCATGTTACATTTGGTGATCATCAGTGGAAGGTGACAAAAGGGAATTTAGTTGTTGCTAGAGGACAGAAGCGGGGTACACTTTATATGGTGGAAGTTTCTGATGCCGAAGCACACGCTGTTGAAGAAGTTGGGGCATTTACTCTATGGCACCAAAGACTTGGACATATGAGTGAGAAGGGAATGAAGATGCTAGTTTCCAAAGGAAGAATACCAGAGCTGAAGACTGTGAAAGTCGATTTCTGTAAGCCATGTGTTTTTGGCAAACAGAAGAAAGTCACTTTCAAGAAGGTGGGTCATCAGCCCAAGTCCGTAAAGCTGGAGCTAGTTCATTCAGATGTCTACGGTCCCACTTCAGTTTCTTCAGTGGGAGGATCCCGATACTATGTCATGTTCATAGACGATTGCACAAGGAAGGTTTGGGTTTATTTCTTGAAGCATAAGTCTGAAGTTTTCAGCACTTTCAAGAAATGGAAAGCTACTGTGGAAAATGAAACAGACTTGAAGATCAAGTGTTTCAGATCAGATAATGGGGGCGAATACAGTAGTAAAGAATTTGTTGATTACTGTGCGGACCAGGGAATCAGAATGCAGAAGACGGTTCCAGAGACACCTCAGCAGAATGGAGTAGCTGAGAGGATGAACCGTACATTGAACGAAAGGGCTAAAAGCATGAGACTGCATGCAGGTTTACCCAAGATGTTCTGGGCAGATGCGGTCAGCACAGCAACGTATTTAATCAACAGAGGACCCTCAGTCCCCATAGGGTTCAAGATTCCAGAAGAGGAATGGCAAGGTCGTGATATTTCTCTTAAACACTTGAAGGTTTTCGGTTGTGTCTCTTATGTCAAAGTTAAAGACTCGGAGAGAGACAAGCTAGAAGCAAAAGCAAGGAAATGGACTTTTATAGGCTATGGGTTGGATGACATGGGGTACCGCTTCTGGGATAACCAAAATAAAAAGGTTATCAGAAGCCGGGATGTGGTGTTCAACGAGAACGTCCTATATAAAGATGAACTTGCAGAGAGCTCAGGCAGAAACAAGCAACCAGAGAAAACAGAAAGTCAAGTCGAGTTTGAAGAAATCTCTGAAGATGACGTTGTGAAACCTATCAGTACTCCAGAGATAGGTGAAAGTTCAGGAAGCAGTGGGAGCTCTGATGTATATGGAGATAGTGGGAGTACAGATGACAGTAGTTCTGAAGACGGGGTTGCAGATGATGCAGAGACCTCAACTCCTACTATTCGTAGATCCACTAGAGTACGAAGACCTCCAGTCAGGTATTCTCCTTCAGCAAATTACTTGTTGTTGACTGAGAATGGTGAACCTGAGTCCTATCCAGAGGCCTTAAGGATGAAAGATTCCATACAGTGGAAGAAGGCTATGGAAGACGAATTGAGCTCACTTGACAAGAACCAGACCTGGTCCTTGGTCAAGCTCCCAGCAGGGAAGAAAGCACTACAGAACAAATGGGTGTTTCGGGTAAAGGATGAGATCGATGGCAGTAAAAGATACAAGGCACGATTGGTGGTCAAAGGGTTCCAACAGAAACGAGGGGTCGATTATAATGAGATCTTTTCCCCAGTTGTGAAGATGACTACAATCAGAATGGTCTTGGGAATTGTAGCCTCTAAAGATCTCCATCTAGAGCAGCTAGATGTGAAAACAGCTTTTCTCCATGGTGACCTTGAAGAAGACATCTACATGGTACAGCCAGAAGGTTTTCCCACAGTCGGTAAGGAAAATCTGGTGTGTAACTTAAAGAAAAGTCTGTATGGTTTGAAGCAAGCTCCAAGACAATGGTACTTGAAGTTTGATAGCTTCATGCAGAGGAGTGGGTATCACAGATGTGAGATGGATCACTGTTGCTACTTGAAGAAATTCAACTCCTCTTACATCATCCTGTTATTATATGTTGATGACATGTTGATAGCTGGATCCGACATGCAGGAGATCAACAAGCTTAAGAATCAGTTGTCCAGAGAGTTCGAGATGAAGGACCTAGGGGCTGCTAAGCAGATATTGGGCATGAGCATAGCCAGGAACAGAGTTACCGGTACATTAAAACTTTCTCAAACCAAGTACATCAAGAAAGTTTTAGAAAAGTTCAGCATGGCAGATGCTAAAGCAAGAAGTACACCTTTGGGAAGTCAGAAACTCTCAAAGAAGCAATCCCCAAAGACGGAAGAAGACAAAGAACAGATGGCTAAAGTTCCTTATGCATCTGCAGTTGGTAGTTTGATGTATGCAATGGTATGCACAAGACCAGATATTGCTCATGCAGTGGGAGTAGTGAGCAGGTTCATGTCAAATCCAGGAAAAGAGCATTGGGAAGGAGTAAAGTGGCTGTTACTCTACTTGAAAGGAACAGCTGAGATTGCCCTATGTTTCAGGAGAAAGGGGGTAGTCTTAGAAGGGTTTGCCGATGCAGATTTGGGTGGATGTGTGGATTCGGGTAAAAGCACAACGGGATACGTTTTCACAATCGGAGGTACCGCAATCAATTGGATGTCTAGGTTACAGAAGAGTGTTGCTCTTTCAACCACAGAAGCAGAGTATATGGCTATTGCAGAAGCAGCCAAGGAGCTTATATGGTTGAAGAACTTCCTATCAGAACTTGGAATGCAACAGGAGGATTGTGTAATGCATTGTGACAACCAAAGTGCAGTTCACCTAGCAAAGAATCCGGTGTTTCACAGTAGAACGAAACACATTCAGATGAGGTACCATTTCATTCGAGAGTTAATCAATGATGGAACTCTGAATCTGAAGAAAATCCTTGGAACGAAGAATCCAGCAGATATATTCACCAAGGTGGTTACCACAGACAAGTTGACGTTTTGTATGACTTCAACTGGCCTTCTAGAAGTTTGAAAAGAAGGGATGGCAGGAACGAGAGAGATTGGAAAACCATTGCAAGAATTGGATGAAGAAAGACTACGTTATTCAAAAATCTTCAAGTGGGAGATTGTTAGGTTGGTGAAATTTTTGTCAAAGTTTGGTGAGTCAATATTTGAAAGTCAAAAGAAGACATAAAAAAAGGCTGGCTATTGTTGAAATATTGATCTCCTGGATAGTATATATAGGGGTACTTCCATTGAGGAAAATGCACCCAACACAACACACAAACACATAAAGAAAATCATAGATAGATATATCACAATTTCGTGAGTTAGCCTTTTGTGTAGAGTCCAGTTTGGCAGCCAAAAGTGCGAGTGATATTTTCTTGTGAGTGGTCAGACTACAAGTGCAGTTTAGCCTTGTATGATTGTAGTGTAATTTCTTGGTGTTAATAAAACTCTCTCTCTCGTTCGCCCGTGGACGTAGGTCGTGATCCCGTGACCGAACCACGTTAAATATTGTGTTCCGATTTTACATTTTCGTTTACCGTTTTTTTGGTAATTTTTATTCCGTTCGTGTCACCGAAATCAAATATCGATTTGTTTGAAGTGCTTAACTCGTTTTGTTATATCTCAACAATTAAACTTAGTGGGGAAAGAATGAAGACAATATTGTCTCATTGACCTTTGATTATAGCTGATTTCAGTAAATTACAAAGTGGCCCTTTTGTGTCTATGTGTATGCGTAATTCTAACTATGTGTGTTTGTGTTTTTTTATGGTCCACTGGTTATGATGTAGGTTTTCAAAGAAAAATGACTATGTGGTGGTATGAACCTAAATGCTAGACGTTTGGTGATGAGGAATGGGAAGTAATCTCCTCGTGTTTTAAAATCACTTGAATTTTTGTTAATAATATTTTTTTGGGTAATTGGAATGTGACTTTTAAAGGTACGGCAACACTATCAACTCCTGTAATCGTAAGGGGATGTTGAATGCAACCCATTTTTTGGAATACCATTACCTTATGACTCCTATAATCATCATTAGAAAAGATATAGCCATAGGGAATGGAATCGGAAATATGGTATTCCATAGGTGTAAGTAGCCATGAATTTCTTTTTGTTAATTGGTATTTTAATTACATTTATTCTAATTTGTAGTTTGTTTACTGGAAAGAAAATTGTGGTTTATGCAACGATTGTTTCTCTGGAATGTGAAATGGTTCTGATTATATTAGAATGGATAGGAAAACAATTATTGTTATTCTATTTTGTACTTTATTGAGGACATACTTTCTTACCATATACATCATTTACCCTAAACCTATTCTCTATATGCTGTAACCTTTATTATAACACAAGTTTTCTAAAATTATAATTTTAGGTAAAAATGAATTTCTTATCTATTTATATAATACTCATAATTTACTATTTATAATTTATCAATTTAAGCGATAAGTAAAAGTTTCAGGAGTACATTTGAAAGTTTTGAAAATGATGTTAATAGAGTAAAGTTTGATATGGAAAAAGCCAATGAAAATTGGGGAATGATTTATACTTTAACAAAATTTACCAAACCACTTGGACGAGTGTGGCTTCAAAGTCATTCTCATATTTAATGCTTACATTATTGTTGTTATTGAAATATAATAAAATTATAAAAAAAATTCACTTTTCACATGAATTTTTGTATGTAATATATTAAAATTATAATTTTTCATACTGTTGAGATATTTTGTGATGACGTGCTGATATATCCGAAGTCCTACCCATGAAGAAACCCCGAAGTGAATAAACAAGAGAAGACTCCGAAGTCTAAGAACTCCGAAGTGCAATGCATAAAGGATCCGAAGACTTCACAGTCTGTCATCTTGTCTTTTGTGTGCACGCGTATAGTACAATACGTGTTGCATGAATCTTCTATACTATTGGCTAGTACACTGATAGGAAATTCTCTGTAAAAGTTGTACTATTGGTATCACTGATTCAGTATAAATATCAGTGATACCATACCGTGTCGAGTGAGAGATTACGAGATTAACTTATGAGAATCGTATATCTCCAAGATAGAAAACCCAATTGTAAAACCAAGTTCTAATCAAATCATTCGGCACATGTTATTCATATCACATTGTTCATTTAGCTTTGTTGCATTATCATCATGTGATTGATTGTGTTATTGATTGCATATCAACATTAGTTCGTCTAATATCATATTTCAACACCCAACAAGTGGTATCAGAGCGGGTCAGCTCAAAAACCTGTTGATAGAGTTCAAATTCGTTTGCTTCAGCTCTAAATCTGAATCGATTCTCAGATTTAGTCTTCCGCATCTGTTGCAATTCTCTACCACCCGTTTTTATTTTTCTTTACTGAAAAGATCCTGTTGAAATACATCAAGATGACTGATTCTACAGCAACTTATGCAAATATGCTTAACTATGCAAACCTCATCGGTTCAGCAATGAAGGTCCATGTTCTAGTAACTTCTTACTACGATTATTGGGCTAGTCGAATGAAGGATTACCTTATTGGACTGGACAAAGATATATGGAGGTCTGTGACTGAAGGTCCACACACTGACATTGCTGGTCGATTCGTTGTTCCTGACGGAGAAGAAGCAGTTGTTCTTAATGCTGCAGATATGAAAAAGCTCGAAAACGACGAGAGAGCCATGCGCGAACTGAGAAGTGGTTTGGGTCCCGATGTCAGTCACCACATTGCTGATGCTAAATCTGCAAAAGAGATGTGGGACAATCTTGAACTCCGCTTCGGAGGAGATAAAATTCTTCATACCAGCAAAGTTCAAGAGATCCTTGCAGACTTCGGGAACTTTAAGCAAGAAGAAAATGAGTCCTTGGAAGCCTGCTACGAACGTTTGAGCAACATGATTTACACACTCGATAAGTATGGAGAAACAAGAAGCCAACAAGAGATAAATATCAAATTTCTCTACAGTCTTCGCAAGGAATGGAGACCAATCATGCTCATGGTCAAATCCTATGAGAATATTGAGAAATACAAGCTGGCTGCCCTATACAATCTATTGAAATCACATGAACCCGATGTGGTAGGTCGAAGAAGTGAAATGGCTAGTTCTGGACCACTAGCTCTCGTATCAAAAGAAGAGGAAGAATCAAGTGATGAAGACGTTGCTGCCTACATGGTAGATGATAATGGAGACATTGTTGCTCTCTATACCTCCAACAATCGAAGATTCAAGAAACCATTCTTCAAAAACAATTCTGGAAAGCCATTTGTGAAAAACTTTAACAAATCAAACTTCAACTCCAAGCCCAAACCTGAACTATACACTCCGAAGGAGGATAACTTGAAACTGTCAACCCCGAAGCCATCTGAAAAACCAGCTTCGGAGTTATCTAAAGAGAAGTCTGAAGAGAAGAAAATCTCAGGTGATTCTGGTTATGATTGCAATTATTGTCATGGCAAGAATCATTTTGCAAAGGACTGCATGCTTCGGAAGCAAAACGAAAAGAAACCACAAGTAAAGGACGAAGCCTATTACGCAAGAAAAATGGAGGAAGTTAGAGTAAGGACCAAAGACCTAGCCTTAATGGCTGCTGATGATCGTCAAGGAACATATCAAGTTTGGTCTTCTGATTCAGATGATGACGAAGTGAGAAAGCCATCTCATAGTGCTTTCATGGCCTATGATGTCGATAAGAGCTTTCTACAAGACACTTCGGAGAAGTTGAATGAAGAGAAGTGGATGAAGATTGACGCAACTGCGGGTCTTGAGTTTGTGACTTCGGAGGGACTGGAAATAACTGCTGTTGATACTCCGAAGACTTGGGATGAAGACTCTTCTGATGATGATGAGGAAGTGTGCTTGATGGCAAATGACAACCGTTTGACAATCCCAGAACAAGTATGAAAACTTCTTTCATCTTTTAAAATTCCTACTTCTCAATCTGCTCCCAATATAAGTGAAATAACACGTGATTGTTCTGTCATGCATAAATTACTCATTGATGCCAAAAATAGGGAAATACTCAGTGAACAGGAGCTTCTAAGCTTAAAGGGGAGAGTAGAGAACCTGAAGTTAGCTTTAGAGAAATCTAATCTTAGAATCTCCCTGTTAGAAGAGAATAGAGAAAAAATTTTAAACAATCATGATGTAATCTTAAGACAGAGAAACATATTTTGTGAAACAGCCAAACGATTATATGCGCATATTACAAGAATTTATCATTCAGCCGATGTTTGTAATATCCAGCATAGACAACTATTCACTACTAGAAAAATAGCTTTTAATGACACGCGAACTATGACACACACTAATTTTATGACACACAAAAACGTATGTCATAAAAATAATGTCATATTTCATAAAAATCTGAAGGATTTACGACATACATAGATGTATGTCGTATTTTAACGTCATAAATGAGAAAAAGAAAAAAACACGCGTGATGCTTTTTTGTTTTTGTATGTCATCTTAAAAAAAAGTGTCGCTTTTTAATTTCCTGCTCCCCATATTATCTAGGTTAGATTCATTGTTCAAATTCCAATTCATTCTCTCTCTACCCTCTTTTCTCTTCGTCTGCCTCCCGACTTCAAAGCCTCCGCCTCCGCGTCCAGCTTCCTCCGCCTACCTTGGTTTCTTTCTCCGATAAACTTCTTCCTCGGTACCGATGCTCGATGGATGCTCCGGTAAGAAAACGAGGTAACGACTTGTTTACTCCCACATCTAACCCCTTCAATCGGACCTCTGCTTTGTTTACTCCCACATCGGACCTCCTCCATCGGACCTCCTCCATCGGACCTGTGCTTTGTTTGCTGCCAACGCCTCAGTCACCTCAGAACGACGCCGCTATGTTTTCTCTTACACCACCACCACAGTCACTACTTCTTACCGCTTAGAATTAGGTAACGAATTTGATTTCAGAATTAGGTAAAGACCTTCCATATCTTCAAAAACCCGAATCGGGTCCTTTCGCAACAAATTGACTTATGGAACTGCAGCAAATTGACTATGTTCAGATTCCGGTAAAGATCTTCCATCTCGATTTGCTAGTTAGGTTTTATCTATTTCGATTTTGAGTAATATAAAACACGTCCTTTTGCAGCAAATTGACTATGATGAAGCTATCTGATAAAGCTATTCTAGATACAGTTACTTATTCTGATAAAATTATTCTAGATTTCATATTCGGTTGTTGTCTTGGTTTTGTGATAAAACTAGTCTGGCTACATTTGCTCATCTAGAGAAATCGATTATTGTGTTGCTTTTTTGGTTCATAAAAATGTTTATATTGTGTACAATTGTATAGGTTTGCTGATGGAATCGATTATTGTGTTGTATATGTGTTATCACTCAATGGGTTCGTGTTAGTGTGTGCTAATGGAATGGCTGCTTATCATTTTTATAGGTTTGGTGAGGAAATGAGACATGTAAAGCTGACTACCAAAGTTTATGGTAATCACTGTTATCATATATTATTCTTGATTAGCTTCCTTAAATGCCTTTTGTCTATTTAAAAGCTCATGCAAATACATATCAGAGTTTGATTTTTAGTTAAGCCACACCAATTTTGCACAATGCATATAGTTCTTAACTGTCTTTTTATTGGTCATTTACTTAAGATCTAAATGCAAGAAATAGCAATGTGCTTTCATTTATCAATTGCTTCTTGCATTTAAGCCTTTGTTTATTTGTTTAATGCAGAACTTGCTTCCATGCAGGCTACACCCCGTAGACAAGTTATCGCGATTCAGTTTTGAAACTATGTGATGCTGGTGGGAGAATGCCATTTTGAAGACCAAGCTCATACCCCGTTGCAAGTTATGGCGATTTAGTTGTTTGTATCATAGCATTATACATTTGTTTCTTTTTGTTACAACAATATACTTTAACTTCTTTTCTAATAAACATATTGTACTATGATAAACCTGCCAAACATAACATTGTACATTCGTTTTCTTTATTAGTAAGTCAATAGAATGTTTCCCATAGCACGACCTAAATAACTTATCTAGTTAGTATGTGTGTGGCACATATATCTA
The DNA here is from genome assembly GCA_023525715.1 of Cichorium intybus. NCBI lineage: Eukaryota > Viridiplantae > Streptophyta > Magnoliopsida > Asterales > Asteraceae > Cichorium > Cichorium intybus. The sequence continues at coordinate 85,568 of JAKNSD010000024.1, forward strand.
TACTATACTATAAACCATATATAAATTACAAGCATCTTATTGCACAAAAGTCTTAATTTTTAAGACTGTACAACTCTTTAATGCCTTGCAAGTTTGAGCGGGATTTCAAATTGATTCAAAAATGGATCGTGGGAAAAGGCTGTCACAATCCACTCCTCTATCAATGCCCACACCCACATTGAAGATTATTTTCATTTCAAAATTTGAAATGCCCCTTTCTCTCTCTCTCTCTCTCTCTCTCTCTCTAATCGATTTCTCCTAAATACACAACCACCTTCAAACCCTAGCCGTCATCACCATCAACATCTCCGCCACCACCTTGATCACCCCCATTAGCCATCGCTGGAACAATCAAAACAAGGGTCGCTGCTCACAAGATTTTTTTGCCTTCGTCACCAACATCACCTCCACCGGTACTCCTCATTGCCATCAATATCCTTCACCACCACAAGCACGACCTCTATCATAGTCCACAGAGGCCTCAACGTCTTCTGTTTCTCTCCCTCCCTCTTAGCTCGAACTTGACATACAAGATACCACTGTAAGGCGAAGGGAAATTCGGATCTTGAGTCCTGATGATCTAATTTACGTAAATCTCGGCCCATATGTCTATTATTGACAAATGCTTCACAATTATTTGTTTTTTTAGGTAACTAATCGAGTATTCTTGGTTCTCATGTATCAAAAGTATAAATCGTACCCGTCTCTAATCTTTGCTATCCCCAATTTCACCGAGACAACAGTGTCTCTCCCCAATTTCACCAAGACAAAAACTGTTTCTAGATTGAAGACGACAGGTAGGTGAAAGCATCATATATCTACTGTATCGTTTCGTCGATCTAGATTTAGATTCAAACACCACAATCATCGATTTTCTCTCTCTCTCTTTTTTTTTCCTGATTTAGGTTTTAACTTGACTTGCAGTGATCATCGTCATTTTGAAGAATAAAAAGAAAGAAGAGGAACAAGAAGGTCATGGTTATGGTTTTCTCTGCATCCGGTCACAGGATTCACCGCAGATCTATTTATGGTATTTTGTTTGTTATGATATGAACATAAATTTTGATTATTTTGTCGGTTATGATATAAACAGATTATGATTATTTCAAATTATCTGGCTATAAAGTTTGACCCATTTAAGGCTCATTGTGGTTTAATAGATTTCGATAATATCATTTTTCTAACAGATCAGTAAATCTGGAAAAACACAACTCGATTATCTGGAATGATCTCTCAAGCACGAAAATAAGGTACTTTATCACAATACCCATTTCTCTACTCCTTCATTCTTGATTGTTTCTCCTATATTTCATTATTTGATTTTTGAGCTTCATTATGCGGAGATTTAAACAAACCTCCCACCACCGACATGCCTCTTCTTCAATGTTGCAATGACCCCACCCGGTCTCTTCCTATGATACCCAACAGCGATTCAGGTTTTTTCCCTCCTCCCCAAAAATTAATTTTTTCTGCTTTGGAAAATGTATGATTGTAGTCTAAAAGAAGTTGGAGCACATCAGACCTAACTGATTGTTCATTCAAATTTCTCATCATCTTCATTGACTATATGTTAATTGGAATGTTTAATTCATTTCATGCTCATGTATGAAGGTACATCCGTCAATTCTAGGTAGGTTCTTTGTAAACATGATTCGATTTTCATGGGTTTTTATACATCTCATTCTAAATGGGATTTTTATGTGTGTATGTATGTGTTGTGTGTGTGAACTCAAAAAACAGGGAAATCTGAAAAGCTTTTCAGGAGTGCAAATGTTCGACATAAGTACACAATGTGTACCAATCCTGTTGTCGTCATTGATCCTAAAGCGTAAAAGGTAAGACAATCTTCCCCTACTATCAATGTTCCTCGGTTGGATTGTGGCTTATAAATATTTTTTATTAAGTGTTAACAGAGTTTGTTTTCCGAATAATCCAAGTGGGACAGATATAAAAGTAAGTTGCTTTCTCTATGGCCTTATTTATTTTATTAACATAAATCCATTTGAAATATCATCATTTAAAAAAGAATGTTGGGATCATTTTTCTGATAATATATTGGTTTTCTATTTGTGAAGTCAATTCTATACAATTTGCTTGCGTCATGGCTGGTGTGGTCATCAGGAAACTGTTCTAACAGAAAAACTCATTCTTGGATACAATGCTGCTACATGTAATCTCTTTGTCTTGCTAAAGATATGTCTTTTTACAACTTCAACCCCTGCGTAAACCAATCTGAAATGATCCACCCTTAGATAAAAGGTATTGCACTCAGTACTCTATTTGAAACATTGTTGATTGCTCTATAATTAAAATAAAAGTAAAGTTTATAATTAATATAAACTAGAAAAAGCTAAAAATAAAAATAAGTTTCATAAAAATATAAGAGCTACAAACAATAATCAAAATAAAATAAGAAAATAAACCTAAAACTAATAAAATAAAATTGATAAGTAATAGGTAAAACAAAATATAAAAAGTAATTGGTAAAATATAAAAGTAAATGGTTTAATAAAAATAAACTAAGTAAAAAAGAAATAAATAAATAATTAAAAACTACTAAATAAAAATCTATATTAAAAAGTAAAATTAAAAAAACACTAAAAATAATTAATTTAATAAATCTATTAAAGAAAATAATTAATTTAAGTTACAAATAATAATTTTTCTTGTACTGCTGTTTATTATAGCATTGTACTTTCTTTTCTTTTTTTGTCTTTTGTAAATGTCGAATAATTAGATAAATACAGAAAATAGCATTGTACTTTTATTTTTCTGTTTACAGACCACCTTTTGCCTCAATATAGTTATACAATTCAGCGATTTATGCGATAATATTTTTACAAAGATTCTTTTTTCATTTTAGAATATTGGGTACTAGAAAAAGCTCCAAGTTGGTTTCGTTTTTCCGATCTTAACTTATAGATCTTCACAATTCGTTTTATTTTTAGGGTAAATTAATGGCTAATGAAAAGAAATAGGAATAATGTCTGTTATTTTAAAATTTTTCAATAATTTAAAAAGTTTGAAAAGTCTAAAAATTTGAATAATTTTGAAAAGTTTGAATAATTTAAAATTTTCGAAATTTGAAAATTTTCAAAATTTCAAATTTTGAAAATTTGAATAATTTGAAAAGTTTTAAAATTTCGGAAATTTGAATAATTTGAAAAGTTTTAAAATCAAATAATCTTAAACTTTTGAAAATTTCGTAAATTTGAATAATTTGAAAAGTTTGAAAAATTGAAATTTTTGGAAACTTGAATAATTTGAAAAATCTAAAAAATTGAATGATTTTGAAAAATTTGAAAATTTTTGAAATTTGGAAAGTTTGAACATTTTAATAATTTGAAAAGTTTGAAAAGATTTAAATTTTAATAATATTAAACGTTTGAAATTGTTGAATAATTTGAAAAATGAAAAGTTTTAAAAGTCTGAAAATTTGAATGATTTTGAGAAGTTTGAATAATATAAAATTTTCGAAATTTTAAAATTTTAAAATTTTGAATAATTTGAAAATTTCGGAAATTTGAATAATTTGAAAATTTCGGAAATTTGAATAATTTGAAAAGTTTTAAAAATTGAAATTTTCGGAAATCTGAATAATTTGAATAATTTGAAATGTCTGAAAAATTTGTATGATTTTGAAAATTTTCGAAATTTAAAAATTTGATTAATTTGAAAATTTGAAAAATTTGAAATGTTTGAGTGGATTGACCATGAAAATCACGATGCACATTTCCAAATGGAATTGAAGAGGATGAAGTGGAGCTTAATGAAGTATAGAGTTATTGTAATCATTCTGATTGCAGTTGTGGTAAAACTGTGGTAAAATCATAATTCATCTGTAACTGATGCACGTCTAAGGCAAGGGTGTTTTAGAAGATTAATGACAGAAAAATAAATCAGAAGCAGTTGTAATGTATATTGCATTTTATCTATATTTTGTCAAAGAATGTAATCTTGCAGCTTAATGTAACGTTCCAATGCCTTTTTTATATATGTTGTTTCAGAATGTAAGTAATCTTCCATTTCATTGCAGCTTAATGTAATGCTCCAATGCCTTTTATCTAATGTAATCTTCAATTTCATTGCCAATTAGAGTATAATTGGTGTTATTAGTTACCTTTTTATGTCATTTTCCCTATCTTAAATTGTAGTTATATTTATGGTGCTATTTCATACCATGAGTCCAAAAAAATTCAAAATAAAACAATTCACAAGCAGCTAAAAGGAATTATTGTCATCATGTTTTAACGGTCAAATAAATAATAGAGATATTTTGTATAAAATATAAGTTTACAAAGGACAATATTATAGCATTGTACTTTTTGTTTTTACAAAATTTGTTACATTTAAGAATTTTTACAATTTTGGTTCGAAAAATTGTTTTGCCCGTTGCCCCTTTGTTTAATTTTTCTTTTGTTCAGATTATAGCATTCTAATTTTATTTATCATTTCATTGCAAAATATCCCTATAGTTCCAAACCGATTTCTAAAAGTTTTTTCCATTTTTGGTCCTACACTCTCGGGTATTTACTGTCCCATATAATTTTGGAAAGGTAATCAATCGCCCGAAAAGAAATTAATCACTCTCATATTCGCCAACTCCTCCTCCCATCTGCAACCTAAAACCTAAAAAGTAATTGCCGAAACAAAACTATCTGCCGCCGCCGCATTGCGCGGGTACGCAGCTAGTATATATATATATATATATATATATATATATATATATATATATATATATATATATATATATATATATATATATATATATATATATATATATATATATATATATATATATATATATATATATATATATATATATATATATATATATATATATTATTTGTTTAAAAAAAATTTATGACTTACATTGTAAGACATAAAGGTTTGTCATTAATGTATGTCGTAAATTTACGACACACAAATGTGTGTCATCTGTCATTTATGACAGGGGCTTCCTTGACATACATTTGCGTGTCATCTGTACCCTTTAATGACACGCAATGCGTGTCATTAAAGGCCTTTTTTCTAGTAGTGATTGCCTTTTATTGAGTTTAAATTAAAGGAAGTCGATAGTATATCTTATGAATGCGAATCTATAGTATCAGGCTCCGAAGTTACTAATCCATCATATAAACATGGCCTGATATCTGTGGAAAAACATCTAACTGCTGATAAATTGTTGAAAATTTTGCCTCAAGAAATTCCAATCCTGAAAAAGGCTGTACCTCAAATTGAAACAGAAGAAAAAGAAATTGCCAATAACTTGTCTGAAGAAGATTCTGAAAATGATTCGGACATGGAGGAGATTGATTGTTCTTCTTTGATTTTGCTAAAGTCATCCTCCATATCCGAATCAACCTCCGAAGACATCTCACAAATGTCTTCGGTGGACAAAGGAAAAACAAAAATGAATTGTGAATCAAAAACTCTTGAAACCAAAGAAACTTCAAAATTTAAACTTCAAATCACAGATGAATCTGTCTCTTACGATCAATATCTCAAGGATAATTCAAAAAGGCTAGTCCATTTGGCATGTATCTATCCTAAGGTTTCTTACTTCAAAAACTCAATTTTCGTAAAACCCGGTGGATTATCCTTAATTGATAACGAATTGCAAAAACTTCTTGAAAAGGATAACTCCACAGTTACAAATGAAGGATTTTTCTCATCATCCAAAATAGTTGAGAATGAATTAAATGAGAAAATGGAAGTAAAAATAAATATAAGGAAACAAGAACTATACGGCCACAACGTATATAATCGTCTTTGTTTTGAAAAGGAGAAAGTGCCCAAAAACATGTCACACTTACTAAATCTCAAAAACGACGATCACCTTTACATTAATCGAAACTACAAACAAATTCAGGTTGTGGAAAAACCCACAGTTCCGAAGATGGATGTATTAGAATTAATGGAATCTTGTGAATGTGTCCCTTTTTCACACAATCCTGAAAATGAAATTTCAAAATCAAAAGTTTCAACAAACAAAATTGCACAACAAGTTCTACAAAAGCCAAAATCAGCAGTGAAGATTTCAAAATCGTCTCAAAAACCCACTGTTGAGAATTCAAAAACCAAGCAAATCATAAATCTTGTGAAAAGAAAAACGCCTTTTAGAGATTCGAAACAAAATGAAGCAATTGCTTCCACTTCTGGTACAAAACCTGTTTGCTCAAAAATCTCTGAAGTTAAAAATCAAAATGAAAAGCCAACCTTTATACCAACGAAACCTAACTTTCCAAATCCTAAATTTCGAAAAGATACGAAGAAATCATTCTCAAAAGGAAACAATCTGATAGATACATTCCACAAATGGCTGGACAACAATTCGGAAATGTTCAAGGATAAAGATCTCTCATTAAATGACTTTAAATTGGCATACGAAGAGTATCTCTGTACCTCTACGCTGTGTAGCTCAATTTCAACAAAGTCAAAAATGGAAATACCAAAACAAAATTGGAAAAGAAATGATCTTAAAGAAAACTTAACTGCAAAAACAAAGACCTCAAAATCTTCAAAATCCTCCAAATCAAAAATTTTCATTCAAAAATGGATTCCGAAGTCTGTCACTCTGTCAGTCACTTCGGACTCATTAATTTTAACTACAAACTCTTCTGAATCCTGCTCAAACACTTCGGAATCATGCTCATCACATGAGGCTTCGGAGAATTTGATTAATTTAAATGCAAATGAAATCTCTGAAGAGGCCGTAGAAAAATGGATTCAAGAATCCTTTGCTTACCCTGAGGACCCAAGATTGATTGGGTACCAACTCCTTCTTGATTGATTGCAGGTTATGTCTGATGAGCGGTATGACTCAAAATGGTACATGGACAGTGGCTGCTCAAGACATATGACGGGGAGAAAGGAATATCTCAGGGATTACAGGAATTTAGATGATGCTGGAAATGTACGCTTTGGTAATAATGAAACATGTCCAATTCGGGGATATGGAAAAATAACAAATGGCCAATTCACTATCAACCGAGTGGCATTTGTTGAAGGACTAAAACATAATCTCGTGAGTATATCTCAATTGGTGGTTGGAACGGGAAACGCTGTAACTTTCAACAACCAAGGGAGTGTAATCACCAAAGAAGCAACAAACGAAGTCTTACTGAAATCAGAGAGGAAGGGATCTATGTTTCCCTTAAATCTGAAGCCAGTGACAGGTGGGCAATCTCTATGTCTTCTCTCCAAAGCCAACTCCGATGTCAGCTGGTTGTGGCACCGAAGACTTGCCCATCTGAACTTCAAAGATCTGAACAAGTTGGTGGCCATGGATCTGGTTCGTGGGATGCCAGCTCTCAAATTTGACAATAATTCTCTTTGCTCTGCATGTGAACATGGCAAGCAGACAAAACAAAGACATCCTACAGTAATCAACCCAAAAATCACCGAACCGCTTTCCTTTCTATACATAGATTTATGTGGACCATCTGCAATAGAATCAATAGGAAAGAAGAAGTACATTCTGGTTATTGTTGATGACTATTCAAGGTTTACTTGGGTGATGTTCCTCCGAAACTAGTCCGATGCAGCTGAAGAAATCATCAACTTTATAAAGAAAATGGAATTGATGCTCAACAAGAAAGTCTGAACTGTGCACAGTGATAACGGTTCGGAGTTCAAAAATCAGACTCTTGATGGATTCTTGAAAACAAAAGGGATTAACCATAACTTCTCAACACCTTACACTCCTCAACAAAACGGTGTTGTAGAAAGAAGAAATCGCTCCCTGTGTGAAGCTGCAAGAACAATGCTCAACTTTGCTAATTTGCCCATGTACTTCTGGGCCGAAGCAATCTCCACTGCATGCTTTACTCAAAACAGATCCTATATTCACAAAAGATTCAATATTACACCTTACGAAGTACTCAACCGAAGAAAGCCAAATGTCAAATTCCTTCACATCTTTGGTTGTAGGTGTTTTATCTTAAACATGAAGGATCACTTAACCAAGTTCGATAACAAATCAGAAGAAGGCATCTTTCTTGGTTACTCTCAAGACTCAAAAGCCTATAGAGTCATGAACAAGAAAACTCGCAAAATCGAAGAAACCTTTAATCTAAGGTTTGATGACTACTACATCAAGAAGTCACTGCATCCATTTCCTATGTCTTCAATCTTTCCAAACCCTGCTGTAGAAGCTGCTCAAATCACAACATTCGACACAGACTTCTCACTTTTATTTGACCAACCTGTAAGAGCTGTGGACTCCGAAGTCAGAGCACCAGACAACCATGAGTCCGAACTCTCCAAGCTCACAGACGGACCCGATGACTCTTCTACAAACAGCATACAAAGACCATCTTCTATTGAGGAAGAGTCATCTAATCAAAGTTTGGAAAATGTAAGCGTTCAGGGGGAGCCATCAAACCATTGTGCTGAAAATTCAAGGACAAATGGTGAATCAACCAACAGTCCAAGAGGATCCAACTCTCCTGTATCAACTCCCCAGTCAATTTCAAATATCATATCCATGTATCCAACAATCCAGGGGGAGCCAGAGATTGCGACTCCGAATTCAGCCACAACAATCGCTTCGGATAAAGCTACAACTTCATCAACTCCAACAAACGTCCAGGGGAGCACATATCAAACTCGACCACACAATTACACACACCACAAAACAACACAAATTCGAATAATCACTTGCTAATGGGTGATTTTCCCTCCACTTCGGGATATCCCTCAGACATTGAAGACATCGATGCTGAAGGACCTCCTGATTTTGATCCAAACTATCCTCCTTTGGACAAATGGACGAAAAATCATCCTCCATCACTTGTCATTGGTGATGTTCGAGATAAAGTACTGACTCGTGCACAACTTCACCAAAAGCAATTAGATCTCAACAAAAATTCAGAGTTGTGCATGTTCAATGTCTTTATCTCTAAGGTAGAACCTAAAAACGTCAAAGATGCATTTGATCACTCAGACTGGATTGAAGCAATGCAATTGGAATTAGAAGAATTTGAAAGAAACAAAGTCTGGAGGCTAATACCAAAACCTGCAAATGCCTCAATTGTCGGTCTCAAATGGGTGTACCGTATCAAGCTAGACACCGAAGGCAACGTAGTTCGGAACAAAGCTAGGTTGGTTGTCAAGGGTTACTGTCAACAGGAGGGGATTGATTATGAAGAAACTTTTGCTCCTGTTGCCAGACTCGAATCAGTTCGGATATTTTTAGCTTATGCTGCACACAAAAATTTTGATGTCTATCAAATGGACGTTAAATGTGCTTTTCTGAATGGTGATCTCGAGGAAACCGTTTTTGTTGAACAACCACCTGGTTTTGAAAGTAAAACTCATCTGAATTATTGTTATGTGCTAGACAAAGCAGTCTATGGTTTAAAACAAGCTCCAAGAGCTTGGTATGAAACCTTGACCAAATTTTTAAAAGAATCAAACTTCAAACAGGGATCAGTAGATCCAACTCTTTTTAGAAAGAAAGTTGGATCTCACCTGATGTTAGTTCAAATTTATGTTGACGACATAATCTTTGGATCTACTGACCCCAATTTGTCAAAAGACTTTGAAAAACTGATGAAAAGCAAATTTCAAATGAGTATGATGGGAAAAATAAACTTTTTTCTTGGTTTACAAATCAAACAATCTAAGGAGGGAATATTCATCAATCAACAAAAATATACGAAGAGTTTGCTTGAACGCTTCGGAATGACTAACTGCTCCAAAGCAAAAGTTCCTTTGCCTGCAGGAACAAGGTTAAATCCATCATTGGACAAACCAAAGACCGACATACAGCAATACCGAAGTATGATCGGATCATTGCTCTATCTTACAGCCAGTCGTCCTGACATCATGTTTGCAGTCTGCAATTGTGCAAGGTATCAGGCTGATCCAAGGGAACCTCACTTGGCTGCTGTTAAGACAATATTCCGATATCTTCATGGAACTACTGCTTATGGTCTGTGGTATCCAGCAAACTCTTGTTTCTACATCCAAGCATACTCAGACTCCGATCTTGGGGGATGTTCCATTGATCGCAAGAGCACTTCGGGGGGTTGTCAATTCTTAGATGGAAAACTTATAAGCTGGCAATCCAAGAAACAAACTTGTGTCTCTATCTCCACTGCAGAGGCTGAATATGTAGCAGCTGCAGCGTGTACTTCGCAGATCATTTGGATTCAGAGTCAATTGAAAGACTATGCCATTAATATGAGAAAAATTACTTTGTTCTGTGACTCTCAAAGTGCAATTCGTATATGCCACAATCCAGTTCAACATTCCAAGACGAAGCATATAGCTCTTCGCTATCACTTCATCAAAAGTCATGTTGAGGAGGGGAATATTGAGGTGCACTTTGTTCATACTACAGAACAATTGGCAGATATCTTCACAAAGGCTCTAAATGAAGAAGCATTCACAAGAATCGTTCGAGGACTTGGAATGATAGATGAATCAACTCTTCAATAATTTTCAGATTTGTTCACTCTTACTCTGTTCTGAAATTTCACAAAAATAAACTCCGCAGTCCCCCGAAGTCAATTCTGGCTTCGGAGGTCATCGGAGAAAAACAAGCAAAAACACTTGCCACTTCCCCGCAGTACTCCGAAGTAAAAATATCACTTCGGAGGTCTGCGGAACAAACTCTTTTTCAAAATAAATCCTTCAAATTTGAACTGGCTTCGGAGGTCATCGGAGAAAAACAAGCAAAAACACTTGCCACTTCCCCGCAGTACTCCGAAGTAAAATATCACTTCGGAGGTCTGCGGAACAAACTCTTTTTCAAAATAAATCCTTCAAATTTGAAAACCACTTGAACAAATGTTAACTTCATAAAAATAAAAAGTTGTTTTAAGGCTAAGAAAATTCAAAAACAAGAAAAACTTACACCAAACAAAAAGAAAATTCTGATGTAAATGACAAAATTTAACTTTACTCTCATGAATTAACCAAGTAAAGGACAAAACTTTGATTTTAGATTCTGAAAATCATACCTTATTGCACTAAAAGGTATTTGGGAATCGACTTGAAACATTGGTAAGAAAACAGACTTCGAAATGAGGTTAAGGCTATTTTACACTTTGAAGCCCTGTTTGTTTTCAATAATCTTAACATAATGTCTATTTCTAACCACCCTTCGAAACTTGACTCGCTTCAACTTCAAATTAATCATGTATAGTGCTCCGAAGTTTTTATCAAATAGAACCAACATCGTTTGATAAGTAAATTTAAATATCTTTTCATTAAATGATACAAAATTGAATTATATGAAGTTTCTCACTCACAGGGATTGTTTAAAACAAGAAAGATAACCAAAAAAAAAAAAAAAAAAAAAAAGGGCATTCAAAAGCATATTCCTCTGTTTTAAATAACAGTACAAGGAGCTCCTATAACATAGTCGAGTACCTTGTAGAGGAATATGAACATTTCAAGTAGTCTGTCTTAAATAATAAAGTAGGAGTGGTGTACGAAGCTCAAATGCTTGTCATCTGAGCTTAGTATCCAAACACTTCAACTGATGAAAAGGAATAAATTTTCAAATTAATCTTCAAAACAATCCAATCAAACCTTCAGAAACACTTCTGATGTTCAATTCATGAATGAAAACTTCTTTAAATTTCAAATACAAAGGATGTTATCTTTATTATATTTGAAAATTTTGAAGCAAATAAGCACAACACAAAACATGTTTCCTAATGCGAAATCAAGCTAGTGATGGGGTGATTAGACTTAAATATTCATGATCGATATTGAATCAAACAAACTTCCAATTGAAAAATGGACTTCCAATATGATTCGAACGACTCTGATCATTAACTTGAATAAATCGTCTTTTCATAATATTCATGAAAACTAAGGTTAAATGACATACTGCATCAGTCAAAAGAACAATCAAAAACTTATAGAAAAACAAAGAGAAAAACATATGTACTTCGGTACACTGGTGAACACTTTGCAATCATTTGTTAATCACCGAGGTGACAGAACACTCTTCGGAGTCCATAGCAAAAACACACCGAAGTAAGGAACTTTATGCTCCGAAGTGTTATCTCAACGGTCAAAATTTTTCATAACTGTGAAGTCAATTAAATGTTCAAATGATTTTCACATTTATGATAAATAACAGAGACAAACATTCCCTGAGTTTTAACTGTTTGCTTACAGCTGTCAATAAGAATTAAATGAAAAACATTAATAATAATGACGTCTCAAAAAGTTAATGGTTCAAATTTTGAATCATTGTAACTGACAGCCGTATATTTCTCCTTTTTGCAGAGAAAGTGGGACGAGAAGGTGATGAGGTGTCCACCTACTACTGGACCTTTTTTAAACGTGCATTAAATGGCCTAGGGACCACGAATACTATATAAACCTTCCATCTCTTCCATTGCACTCTTTACGCAAACATCACTCTAATTTCACTCTGCAACCCTTCTCTCTAATTCTCTCTGCAAACACAACATACATCATCTTCATCATCAAACCTCCAACAATGGCCGCTGAAGGATCTTCTCAAACCACTGAAGCTATTTCAGTACCTGTTCTCAAAAGCCAGTCAGCAAATCTGGTACTACGCACCAACCTTCAACTCTACCCTAAGCCCATCGATGCTCTTGTCGAATGCTTGAAGAGATCGATTCTTGGCTATGCCTTAACCTGCACACCATCAATTCCAGCAACACTTGTACACAGGGCACATTACACCTCGAATGCCCTGTTCGACACGAACAATCAAGTAAAAGCTGTATTCTTCGAAACCATAGATGTAAAGGGAAAAACAAAGAAGGTACAACTGACCAAGGAGAAATTTGCTGAGGCTCTTCATCTTCCCATCTACGATCCTAAGGAGATTGTGACTCCTTCTGCTGAGCAACTCGTCGATATGTTCAATGAAATGGGATACTTTCCTCAACTCGAGAAGATCAGCTTGTTTAAGAAGAACCAATTGCCCGATTTGTGGAGATACTTCTTTAGTATCTTCCTCAGATGTCTATCTGGAAGAACTTCAGGATTAGATTCTGCAAGTGTGGCGTTTCAGAGCCTGCTCTTCGGAATCTACTACGATGTCAAAGTTGATTACGCCTCTATTCTATGGGCTGACTTCTGTTCACATATCAATCACAGTCTGAAGGGGACTGAAATTTCAAATGCAAGGTTCTGGGCAATGGTTGTTCATGCTCATTATCAAAAGACTGGATATGTGGCAGATCTCTCCCCGAAATGAGGTACACTCCAATCACTGTATCACCTTTGGATGATGAACCCGCAGTCTATTGTGCACAAATACCTATAGCCATGCTCTCCAAGGTTCCCATGGAATGTATTGAAGTAAGCTCTTACCGCAACACCTTGGTGATTCCTTATCCTACCCGTGACCTGAGCAAGGAGACTTCTGTGAAAGAAATCCCTAAAGGAAAAGGGAAGAGAAAAATGGTTGGTGGACCCAGTGGTCCTAAAAAGGAAGAGAAGAAAAGAAAAACTTCAGTGAAAACCACACCGAAGAGGAAACAGCCGAAGAGGCAAAGAAAGATCATGGTTGTGGATGAGTCTTCGGACTCAGAAAGGACTCCATCCACAGTCCATGAAGAAGAACAAGAAGAAGAAATATTTGCTGATCAACCTCCTTCTCCTAAATCTCCACCTAAAACAACTAAACCACCTACACCACCTCAAACAACTGTCCCTCCATCACCACCAAAATCAACTAAACCTGAAACATCTCTACATACAATTCCTCCTCCACCTCCACCAACAACCGCTCCTCCATCTTCCGAAATACCTGTCTCTGGTATCGACTTCTCCTTACCGGAGTTTGAATCACCCATATCACCACCAAGACAAAACCCCACTCCAGCAGCACTCTTCGAAGCCTTTCACATGGCTCCCTTGAATGTTGAAGGAGCATCAGAAGAAGACCTACCAGATGAAGGCTTTGTACTAATGAAACAGTACAAAGTCCTCAACTCCAAGCTTGACACCCTAATTCAAGCTCAAACAGGATTTGACCCCACAAAACCAACCATTGGTGATATCTCCGAAGAGATAGAATCTTTGGAGTTCACTCTATCCAAAGGAATAAAGGAGTCTATTGATAGTCTTGAGAAGAAGGTCTTGGATGAACAAAATAAGATCCATTCTTCCTTCGAAAAGAAGCTGGAATCCGCTGTCACCTCCATCAACAAGAAGGTTGATGCTTTCATTGAGAAAACCGATAAAACAAACTCCGAAGTCATGAAAACCTTGCAAGGACTTCGGAGTGAAATCCAGCAAAGTACCAAGCTTGAAAAACAGCTTGATGAGGCCAGAGCAAAAATTGAAGAGCTCACTGCCGCCCAAACCACTTCGGATGTCAGCAAATTTACAGAGGAACTGCAACGAACAAATGCAGCTCTCACACAAGATTTGATTACAAAACTGAGAGTTGCACTTCAGCCTTTGATAAATTTCTCTGACAGATTATCTAGGCCACAGGGCTTGCCTAGACAGATCCCTGCATCCACAGTAGGTCCTACAACCTCAACCATCACAATCACTGGCATGGGTGCTAGTGGATCGGCTGGAGCTGGAAGCTCAACAGACCGATTGCTGGAGAACTTAATTGCTCCACACATGGAAGAGACATACAAGGCCAGAAGAGCAGACTACAATTTGATGATCAAAATAAATGATTTTGCTTGAAATAATGGTGAGTGGACAGTTGAGACAATCAAGCTGTTTGGATTTCAAAATCCAAATGTACTTAATAGACTTCCTCTTCGGAGTTTTGCAAATGTTGACTCCGAAGACATCCAGCTTGACATTCCATTCAATCCGAAGACTTTTGCTTTCCTTCAATTCGTCTCTTCGGTGCCAGAGGATCAGAAAGCAAGTTTTTGGACGAATAAAATAAACTTTCATGCCAAATACATTCAAAGGCAGAGCTATGTTTGGAGCCTAAACAAGATCAAGAAAATCATTTCAATAAAAGAAACTGAAGTCTATTTGGGCTTCAGAAATTATGAATTTCTTGTGCTTAGGGGGGCAGATGAAGTTGAATCCAGGTTCTCAATAGCAGACTTCCCCATCATGAATCTCATGGACTTCATCCAGATTCTTGATCTTCTGCGAACCGGGGGTGCAGCTCATGCTGAAATGTCTACCCTCGCCATCAAAAATCACCTTCTGGGCTTCCTCAACAATTATCTTCTACGGTTCGCAAAGCATGACCTGGAGCTATGTTCCTACTACAGACAACCCTTAAACACTCCTCCTGTTGTAGTTCGGAACATAGCTAGATTCAAAAATGGAGAGATCTTAGATGAACCATATGGCGTAGTTTTCAAAGGACTTCGAAATGAAACCGAAGTCACAATCAAGTTCTTTGAAATAGACTACATAGGCTTCCATCCCTCCTCTTTTATCTCAGGAATGATTTCTCACGTGAACGCCTGCCATGCAAATTCCACTGAGAAGAATAAGAAGTTCATAGATCATATGAACTGGTATCTTGCAGTAAGGAAGACTCTGAAGCGGGCATACAAGAGAAACTTTAGAGTATAGGCTTCGGATGCACTTCACACAAAGGGGGAGATTGTTGAGATATTTTGTGATGAAGTGCTGATATATCCGAAGTCCTACCCATGAAGAAACCCCGAAGTGAATAAACAAGAGAAGACTCCGAAGTCTAAGAACTCCGAAGTGCAATGCATAAAGGATCCGAAGACTTCACATTCTGTCATCTTGTCTTTTGTGTGCACGCGTATAGTACAATACGTGTTGCATGAATCTTCTATCCTATTGGCTAGTACACTGATAGGATATTCTCTGTAAAAGTTGTACTATTGGTATCACTGATTCAGTATAAATATCAGTGATACCATACCGTGTCGAGTGAGAGATTACGAGATTAACTTATGAGAATCGTATATCTCCAAGATAGAAAACCCAATTGTAAAACCAAGTTCTAATCAAATCATTCGGCACATGTTATTCATATCACATTGTTCATTTAGCTTTGTTGCATTATCATCATGTGATTGATTGTGTTATTGATTGCATATCAACATTAGTTCGTCTAATCTCATATTTCAACACCCAACACATACTTGCGTCTTTAAATAAATTGTCAAATTAGAATATAAGTGTTTATGTTTTATGATTTATTAGTTAATGTTTATACACATGATTAATATCTTGTCGGTTGTTTTTTTAAATTTTTTATAGAATAGCATGCACTTAGATAAGGATAATACAATTATCAATAGAATTACCAATGTTGTATACAAAAAAGGTTTGGAAATTTATGAAATATGACTATGCATTGTAATTTATGAAATCATTGTTATATTATTCACATTAAACAATTATTTATTTAGTTTTTCCATAATAAAAATACAAAAAGTTTGTTTTTGAGACGAAGGTCATCATATGTAACCTAAAGAACACTAAAAAAAATACGATGTTTGTTTTTACGTCATATAAGTAATCTATAAATATTAAGAATCATCGAATATAACCATTTTTTTATTTTTATGTATTTATAAGTATACAAACCGTGTTGAACACGGGTTTATAACCTAGTATATATATATATATATATATATATATATATATATATATATATATATATATAT
This sequence comes from Cichorium intybus, assembly GCA_023525715.1. Classification (NCBI taxonomy): domain Eukaryota; kingdom Viridiplantae; phylum Streptophyta; class Magnoliopsida; order Asterales; family Asteraceae; genus Cichorium; species Cichorium intybus. The sequence continues at coordinate 102,157 of JAKNSD010000024.1, forward strand.
ATATATATATCCTAATAAATAAGTAACTCAAAGCCACGTGTCATCACCACATTCATTTTGCCACATGTCATTTTCACATAATTTTAAATTTCTTAAAAAAAACTAATTTGATTGAAACGTTTCAAACACCTTAATGATCGGTTTAATTATCATTCAATTTCAAAATTAATTGTTTTTTAATATCATATTATTTTTTAATGTGTAGAATGATTTGAAAGAAAATAGAGAGACAATTGACGTCATAATATTTTAAAGAACGATTCCAATCCTAATATTGAATTTGATTTTAGTACCGGTGACATTCTCATAATCAATTATATTTATTAAAATACAAAGTCGTAATAGTAAAAATCAAAAGCAAGATGTCACGATACACAAACAAATTTCTTATGTCAAATTATTAATGTTTAGATATTCTTAATTAATAAATTTTTTGAATCATCCCGTGTAATACACGGGTTTCACAACTAGTATATATATATATATATATATATATATATATATATATATATATATATATATATATATATATATATATATATATATATATATATATATATATATATATATATATATATGTATATGTATATGTATATGTATATGTATATGTATATGTATATATATATATATATATATATATATATATATATATATATATATATATATAGTAGGTGCATACCCGCGCGATGCGGCGACGACGAATAATTCGTTTCGATGAGTAGTGTTCATTTGAAAATGAGGTTCATTTTACTGATTAGTTTATTGTCGTCATCAAGGTTACCTGTGCGACAATTTGGGGGGGGGGGGGGTAGGGGTTGAGATTTGTCGTTTTGGGTTAAGTGTTTCATCGTTTTGATTTCAGTTTAAGTTTGGGGTTTTAGGGTTTGGGTTTTAAGTTTAAGAATCAATGTAATGACTTGAACCATGTACTGAATTGAAGTATTGATTTCATATAAAGTTGAAATTTTTGATCAAATTGAAACATGTTTATACATGGGAATCTGATTGTTAAAACCAATTTTTGATGTCTTGTGAGGTGGCGTAAGAAGGAAATCCTTCATTATGTCTATTATCGTTGGTAGGATAGTTTGAAAATGAAGTTTTTAAAAATTTGAAGATATGAAAACCTAATTGGAAATTTTTCAAAATTAAAAAAAAAAATCAAAATTTTCATTTAAAAAATTTTAATCCTTTCAAAGAAATTCAAAATGAAAAGATTATACTAATAAACTATAAAGTTAATAGATCAGATAAAAACAAAATGAAAAGATTATACTAATAAATCGACTATAACTTATTTAAAACACTATACATACATAAAACATTCACCACAAAAAGTATTACGTTAATAACTCATTATAAATTATACACAAATAAAGCACCCACCATACATTAAAAATGTTTCAATGACGTTAGCCACTTTTAATTTTGAATATAGCAATGTACCAAGTGACGTGTTTGCTCTAAAATGACAATAAATTGTCTTGGAACTAAGAAAACCATGTGTTTCTCTCCCATGTAAACATGATGTTGAAAATTTTTATGCCAAATATCATGTCTGTAAAGTGCGACCTGCATCAAACAATAAATTTATATCACATCTTTTGAATTTCTTCTTAATTTACAGGAAAGTTGATTAAAATTTCATTTTATAAAAAAATTCAAATTTTTAGTGGTTGCATATTTTAAATTTTGTATTCCCGTCTAATGTTATTTCTAGATTCATCGAATGTTCAAATTTTGTAATTCAAATAAGGTGATCATTCACCCACGTAAGAATTTTATTATATTACTTTTAGCTTTTAATTGTAATTTCCTTTATTTATTAATATCTAAAAAATCTTTATATATTTATATGTTGGACAGTAACCTTGGTCATACATATCCGTATGTACTAAATTAAACTATTTTATTCTCTGATTATTTTGATTGTAAGTTGGTTTATTTTAAACATCTTAGGATAAGTCTGAGTCCACTTTTCCACCATTTTTCAGTCTTTCTTGAAATCTCGTAATATCAGCAAAAAGAGAGTATTGGACAACTCATGCTCTTATACCCTCTCTTTTATTGTGTCTTTCACGATGAAGCAAATGTGAGACCATGCTCTTGTACGAAGATAGCTTGGCAACATCACACTGTTGTCTTTCTTGGTAATAATCAATCAAATAATAAAACCAAGTTTCACTTTCTCTTTCAAAAACTTGATCATCTCCCATTTTTTTACTACAACACCGTCAATCTCCTCTTGAAAAATTATATTGTACTTTCCTTGTCTTGAAAAACTGCTGCACTCTTGCTTCAGTTAAATATAATCAATATATTCAATAAGCAAAGATATATTTCTGAATACCATTACACAGCTTAAATGAAACCACAAAATCCGTGGCCTTCTAAAATATCTAGAGCCTCTAAAGTCATCATATCTACTTAACCTGAGTAGACATCAAAATAGGTTAGACAATGGAATGCCCAATAAGCTTACCCGAGGCTGACTCATTCAGAGTGGGTAGTGTAACCACCACATCCGGGACAAACCCCTCAAAAATAGTTTTTACACACTTAAAAGTTGTAAAGTTTATCATCTCAATAGTTGTATAAAACATTACTACATCATAAAGGTTTAATTAAAAAAAATGGATAGTTATGAATGTAATGCAATGCATGATGCAACTACCCAAACTCATGTCCATCTCATAAAAGTCCACCTCACCCTCAATGGCACCTACCCAAGTTCACAACCAACAAGCAGAAAGCATAATACATGATTACCCAGTAGGTTCAACTAAGACTAGTGCCCATCACAATATACTCATGAGGGGTAGCTACCCCCTCATGCAATTCCCTAGTGGCGGGAAACTCATCTCATTTGTCATCCCTATATACGAGTAAGACTAAAATGTCTCCTACATCTTTTTAGTTGAGAAAATGACTAAACTCGTTAATGTCTCCTTCATCCTTTTTGGTCAATCCCATTCTATATGCAATGCACAAATATAATGCTAAAAACTCGTACAAAACAACACCATAATCTTCATTTGAAAAGGTCTTTAAAAAGGACTCATTTCATACAATGTACAAATAGTAATCATATAACACATTGCACACAAAAGACAAGCATGAAAATAGTTGATAAAACACACAAAAGATAGTGATAGGGATCTCTACTCCCAGTAACTCACCCAAGGTCAACTGACGATTCAATTCAAATTCCTCGAAAACTTATTACACTTGGAAGAGTCTGTAAACATCAACTCCTCAATCCAAATCCTCGTAGTTGAGTGACATGAATCTTCAACCCATATCTAAGTCACTAGAATCAACTTCCATCCTACAAGGCAAAAGAAGAAGATATTACACTTGATTCATCTAAAAGTTGCACTACTTATGATTCTCTTAAACCGAAGAAGGAACCATCATTCACCAACCCAAAATGATATTCTTAGCTTCGTAACATAAGGAATCATAGTTAATTCAACCCTGATTTGCATCCATCTGATAACACCTGGCAATGTTAGCCATGTTAGGTATTATTGGACTATGTTTTAGTAGAATTATCGTTCTAAGATGCTAACATTACTCACTTTTAGTGCCAAGGACTTGTTTTGTGTTTTAGTACGGATATAAGGGGATTTTGTGTAAAATTGAAGAAGTAATGGCAAATCTGAAGATCAAGGCGAAGTGACACGCGCAGAACAGAGGAAAAAAGACCACGTCGCGGGCACGTGGATCATATCTAAGTCCGATGAGTTTCAAATTCAAAGTGCGAAGAAACGGGGGGATAAGGTTGATCCACGGCGCGTACTATGCGTATCTGCTGCGCGAAGAGCGATTTTTATCAACTATAAATAGAGGCTCCCACTTCGGATTTCGGGAGCGAATATTGATCCTTTGAGTGGAACTCAGGCTTCTTTGACTCAGATTTCGTAGCTTAACAGTTTACATTCATTAGTTGGTTCATTTTTGTTTTATTTTTGATTTATCGTTCATTGTTTAACTCTTGTCCAATCGTGGGTTCTGGATTGTAGAACGCCATCGATCACAGAGAATTGGATTTGTCCCTGATTTCAGAAGCATTCGTCTCTGATTCGAGTTTTGTTTTGAATGCAAGTTTAATTTGGTTTACATTTGATGCAATTTTATGTTTTCAGTTACAATTGAGTTCTTTAATTTATCGATTCTGCTTTAGTTGGATCTGATTTCTGAGTTTGATCTCGAGACCAGATTAGGCTAGTGTTTGATTGTTTGCGATCTATTGCTTCGGTCTAGATTCGTTGTTTGGTTTTTCGTGTTTCGAGTTCTTTTCGGGATCAAGTGTACGTATATTAAGCGTCTATAGAGTGACACTATAGATCAGTCGTATGTACACACAAAGTGCCAACCACAAACTCCACACTTCGACCCTTGCTTACCGCTAGCTAGTGGACTAGTAAGGTTTTTATTTTTTATTTTTGACCGCATCAACGACTGCGACGTGTCAAATTTTGGCGTCGTTGTCGGGGAGTTGTGCACTTGACACATTGTGTCAGTCAAAGTTTTATTTTTAGTTTAGTTGTTTCATTGTGTTTTGATGGTTGTTTGCATCTAGTGCATGCATACGCGTCGAGGTGGAAAAACATCACCTCTTTTATTTGATCCTGAGATAGAGAGAACTGCACATAAGAACCGCATTTGTCGACAATTGTTCAACACGCGTTCTGACAATTTAGTAAAAGAGGATGTTACTGATGAGCTTCAGGGCAAGGTAACAGGGGGACAGCCGATTGTTCCTCAGGTTCCGGTTAATACCAACGAAGCCTCCACAAGTGTCACTAGTAGCAACACAATTGTAGCCCCTGTGCCGATCCCACCACTTGTTCAGCCTGTAGTTCAACCATTACCTAACCCTCGTGGACCCCCTGGGGGAAAGGTGCCAACGTAGGGAGTACAAATCACAATGATGCTCCACGCCAACGCCAACCACCACATATTCCACCACCACAATTCCAACAACCACCACTACAAATACCACAACAACCAGCCGCACAACAATAACACAACCAGGCTCAGCTAGGAGACTTGGAATTCGAGAACGGAGACGATGGTTGGATACCCAACCATAATTACAACAACAATCAGTAGAATCAAGGTCAAGGACTTCCACAGTAACATCAGTAGAACAATATCCATGAGAAGGCACTGATATTATAACAACGAGCTATACAATAATGGTAATTTCATTCCCCCTCTTATTTTCCATAACCGATCAGACAGTCGGTTGCATCACACTTCCAACCTAGGGAGTATGATGACGCATCACCTATCTTTTCCCCTGAGGGGATTGATTATCAAGTAGAGATTAGACCACAACTACTAAGAGTATTTCCTAAGTTTAAGGGTTATAAGCAGGACGACCCTTATAATGAGTTGTATGAATTCTTAGCCATAGCAAATTCAAATATCTCTAGGAACGCCAATCGTGATTTCTTTAGGCTTAGGTTGTTCCCATTCACTCTTAAAGATAAGGCTAAGTACTGGTTCACATCGCTGCCAGCCAATAGCATCACTACATGGGAGCAGCTAAAGACAAAGTTTCTATAGGAATTCTACCCAACAATCAAGATGTCTGAAGTTTGTAGGTCAATACAAGGTTTTCAGCAGAAGCCGGGAGAAGCACTCCACGATACATTCGAGATGCTGAAGGAGCTGCTACGCTCATGCCCTCATCATGAATTCCTGCGTTGGCAATTAGTGAAGTTCTTTTATGATGATGTCGATAGCACAAGAGAGGGAATGATCAATGCATCTTCTAGAGGAACAATTATGATGCAAGATAGAGACACTACTTGGAGATTCTTTGAAAAAATTAGCAACGGGTCCAAGACCAACTACTCTGCAAGAAAGAAAGATAACATCACATCAGTTGCAGCAGTAGGAATTGATAACGACTGGAAGAAGGAAATGAACAAAGAGATAGGTGCCCTGAGTAGGAAGTTCGACAGGTTATTGGCCACCGTGCATCAAGGACCAATGAACCAACCACAGTACAGGCAGCAATGACGATGACCACAGGAGGTCAACCAAGTGTATGGTCAGGGGAAATATCACAATAAAAATAACAACGGTCGACCAAACAGACCAAATAACCAAGGAGGGTAGAAACTACAATGGTAATTACAACAACCACAATCACTATAACAATCGCCAAGGTAACTACCATGGACCGGCTCGGAATCAGCATCGACAGTATCAACCTGTCAACAATAATAACAATAATGGTCCAAGTGTTAGCAACAATAATGCCACTCTAGTTCATGAGACACAAGCACAAAAGCTGGACAAGGTATTGGATTTCGCCACCAAGGCACATCAACAAACTCAAGCAAACACAAAATCCATCATCAATATGATACCCTTTTCACCAAGAGGTGACCTTCTTCTACTCTATGTCTCATGTAATGGTACTTTCTGTCGATATGTCTGGATTTCCATGATCTCGCGGTTCCTTGGTCAAGGCCACCGCTCCTTAATAATCGCAGAACAGTTCCATTTGCTCCTGAATTGACGAGACTACTCCAAGGTTAACGATGAAATTCTTTAGCCAAGTCCCTTCCTTAGAGGCTTCACTTGCAGCTATGTACTCTGATTTACACGTTGAATCAACCACCGTCTTCTGCTTGGAACGTTTCCATGTAACCGCTCCACCGTTTAACAGGAACACCCAGCCCGACTGAGACCGATAGTTTTCTCTATCTGTCTGGAAGCTGGCGTTACTGTATCCACTTACTCTCAACGTATCACTGCCACCAAGGACTAAGACCATGTCTTTCGTCCTTCGCAAATACTTATCCCATGTGTCCTGCTCGGATTGCCCTGATAGCGACTAACCATGCTCAAGGCTAAAGCCACGTCACGGCGAGTACATGTCATAGCATACATGATCGACCCCACAGCCGAAGCATAGGGTACCCGACTCATTTCAGCTATTTCCTTATTTCTACTCAGACTTTGAGACTTGCTCAATTTGGCATTACTCTGGATCGGTAGCTCTCCTTTCTTTGAATTTTCCATACTGAACCTTTTCAGTACTTTGTCCAAGTAAACACTTTGATTGAGTCCAATCAGTCTCTTCTTTCTATCTCTCAATATTCTTATCCAAAGAATATATGCAGCTTCTCCAAGGTCCTTCATGGTGAAACACTTCTCAAACCAAGATTTCACTTCTTGCAAGGTCGGAATGTCGTTTCACATGAGCAATATGACATCGACATACAGCACTAGAAAAGTGACTATACTCCCACTAGCTTTGGTATATACACAGGACTCATCTTCGCTCCTAGAGAAACCAAACTCCTTGACTTTCTCATGGAAGCAGAGATTCCAGCTCCGAGAAGCTTGTTTCAATCTGTAGATTGATTTCTTAAGCTTACACACAATATTAGGAAATTTTGCATCTTCAAGACCCTCTGGCTGATTCATGTAAACATCCTCAGCCAACTTCCCGTTAAGGAAAGCGGTTTTGATATCCATCTGCCAAATTTCATAGTTATGAAATGCAGTTATGGCAAGCATTACCCTAATTGATTTTATCTTGGCCACTGATGAGAAGGTTTCGTCAAAGTCAACCTTTCGCAACCAGTCGAGCCTTGAAGGGGTGTACCTTTCCATCCATGTCAGTCTTCTTCTTGAATATCCATTTACACCCAACTGTCTTCGACTTGGTACATTGTCAACTAAGTTCCAAACTTGGTTGTCATACATGGACTTGATCTCGCTGTCCCTCGCCTCCTTCCATTTAGCAGCCTCAAGGCCTGCCATTGCTTCCCTGTAGTTAGTTGGCTCATCCAGATTCACCAGTGATCTATCACTGACGAACGTGTCACCATCTGTAGTTATATGGAATCCATAAAACTCAAGTGACATGCTAACTCTAACGGTACATTGTAAACTAAGTTCCAAACCGGTTTAACAGGAACTGTTTCCTCAGGTTGAGTGATAGTATCATCTACAGTTACTTTATTGGTGGACTCCTAAATTTCTTTAAGGTCAATGGTACTCCAACTGTCCTATTTGAATATGAGCTCTCTCTCTCTCGAAAGACTCCTCTTCGTGCTTCAAAGACCACGTCCTCACTAGGTCTGTAGAACAAATATCCAAAGGACTACTTTGGGTAACCAATGAAGAAACATCTCTCACTTCTGGCTTCAAGCTTGTCATGAGTCTCTCGTCTTACGAAGACTTCACAACCCCAAACCTTAATATATGCCAACGAGGGAACTTTCCCTGTTCATATTTCATGAGGTGTTTTAGCAACCTTTTTAGTAGGGAGAAGATTGAGGATATGTGTGGCTGTCTCTAAGGCATACCCCATAAGTGAATGGGAAGAGAAGCTCGAATCATCATGGAACGAACCATGTCCAACAAGGTTCGGTTACGCCTCTCTACCACACCATTCAATTGTGGCGTTCTAGAAGGAGTCAACTGTGAAACTTTTCTACATTCCTTAAGATAGTCTAGGAACTCGATACTAAGATACTCACCGCCTCTGTCGGATCTGAGCATCTTTATCTTCCTGCCCAATTGATTCTCGACTTCATGTTTGAATTCTTTGCACTTTTCAAAGGTTTCTGACTTATGCTTGATTAAGTAGATATATCATATCTGCTATAATCATCGGTAAAAGTCACATAAAATTGATTTGCATCCCTTGTGTTAGTCCTGAAGGGTCCGCACACATTGGTGTCTATGAGATCCAATGGATCTTCACCTCTTTCACAATATCCTGTGAAGGGTGATTTAGTCATCTTTCCCAAAATACAATATTCGCATTCATCATTTGGCGTAAGGTCAAATGATTCCAACACTCCATCCTTTTTTGGAGTTGGGCGATGTCTTTCTTGTTAATGTGTCCAGGACGACAATGCCACAAGCATGCTTTATCTATTCCATTATAAGAATCAATTTGAGATACACTATTACCTAAGTTGTCTACACACATCACAGTTTCATATACACCATCACAAGGCAAGGCATTAAATATAAAAACACCATTTTTATATGCTAAATAGATCCATTCACATTGTTAAATGAATATCTATATCATTGTCTAAATGATGCATGAAATGAAATAATGTTTCTAGTTATTTCTGGCGAGTAGCAACAATCAACTAATTCTAAACAAACATCATTACTAAGCATAAGGATATAAACTCCAATCTTGGTGACAGGTGACGATCGCCTGTTTCCCATGCTCAAGTTCATCCTTCCATGCTCCATCTCCCTCCTTTCTTTTAGTCCCTGTAGATCAAAACAAATGTGAAAACCACATCCTATATCTAGGACCCAAGAATGAGAAGATGATGAGTCATTCGAGATAGTGTATATACCTATAGACGATGGCTTTACTTTGCCATCCTTGATGTCTTGCAGTATTTAGGGCAGCTTCGATTCCAGTGTCCCTTCTCATTGCAATAGAAGCAAGCAGCAACTTTGGGATTCGAGACGGGAGGAACATTAAAACGGACTTTGCCTTTGAGCCATTGCTAGATGACCCAGCATGGGACTTTCCCTTCCAGTTTTGTTTTGGAGGACCTTTCCTCTTTTCCCCTTTCCATGTCCAATAGCCATAATGGGAGCGTTGCTAGAAGCGGAGGATACACTTTTACCCTTCATTCCGGCTTCAGTAGTGTGCAGCATATTGTGCAACTGTGCAAGAGTAGTGTCACTGCTGTTCAACTGATAAGCTAGGATAATTTGGTCATAACAACTGGGCAGCGAGTTCAGGACTATGTCAATAGCCAATTCCTCATCAAAATGCACATTCAGTTTCACAAGGAACTCCACGTATCTTTGCATTCTTTGCACGTGGCCGCAAACAGACTCTCCCTCCTTCATCTTGCAAGCCATGAGTGTCTTGACCACTTCATACTTTTCTTGAAGATCTCGCTTATGGAACTATTCCATAATGTCCTTTTTCATCTCGTATGGCCAGTAGTCCTCATAGAACCTTTGCAATTCGGGGACCGTAGTGGCGACCATGATGCACGCCACTTTGGTGGCATCGTCGTAGTGTTTCTTAAATGAGGCACATTCCTCAAGAGTAGCAGTTTCCTGAGCGATCTCGATGAGCTCCTTTTCAAGAATATATTATTTTTCCTCGAACCTGAGCGCCATCTTGATATTTCGCATCCAATCGTTATAATTGGTGCCATCTAATGTCATCTTTGAACAGAGCGAAAGGATCGATGTAAAGTTGGTGTTATGGTTGGAGTGCGGAGCGGATGGAGTAGCAGAAGTTTCAAGAGTAGACATCTATAAAAGAAGGTAGTTTTTGATTAGATAGGCGAATCCTTAATATTTAACCCAATGATAAATATCAAGGTTAGGATCCAACTATGTAATTTCACAACTTAGAATAGGGATGTCATAATCTAATTGTAAATTACATAAAGATAGGTAAATGACGATTTAACAATTCCACCGCAGAAGATAATCATTTTAAGTGAAATTCCTAGATCTTTTGAGATTCATTGAAAAATCAATGGCATGTTTAATCTCGGATTATGCCCTTCCTTTTGTGACTGGGATGCCGAGGATCACAAACGAGGTGTGAATAACCATGCAAATCACTTGGTACTCTCATTGCTGTTTATCATCTCGATTGATGTGCCGGTTAACCACACGCGCTCTATCAAAAATGATAATTTATGAGATACCCATTACCACTCTTTATGAATCCCTATTAGTGTGTCGGTTAACCACACACACTCCACTAACGATTCATAAAGTGTAATGTGTGATTTCATGGGTTGGCATACATATTCACATTTTCCTAAAGTAACTAGATTGAGATTTTATTGAGTGTTTTAGCACTTTGTCTAATAGCATTATACTTTTAATGAGATTAGGTTCGTCCTATCAAATCCATTCTGCTAACGACGCTCCACTGATCAAGGAAGCGGTGGGTGAGAGTGGGCACCCATTCAACCGTCATTTTATAGACAGTTTCCTTATACCCTCCATATAAATCAGTTTTGTGAATGAGACATTGACAACACCTAGTAATATCAAGTATTTTAGTCATTGTTGAGCCCTATTTTTGGTGAAATTATATCATTTATATATTGGTATTCCCACTTTTTGTGTCAGTGCTTGTTTGCAAAGAAAAGTTATAAACAGGGGTTAAATACGTACAAAATGAAGAAGTTTGAAGATAAAGTCAAAATCAGTCGACTGGACATGCGTGCCGTGGGTAGGCATGTGTGCGCGACGTGCCACGTCAGAAGATAAGGCGGTGAAGAAATTCAAACCGCGAGAAAACGGGGATAAGGCACTACGCGTGCCGCGGTTATCAGCTCTGCGCAGCGCGGGTTCTAATTTTCCACAAGTATAAATAGAGGTCATTAGGTCGAATTCAGGAGGCGAAGATCAGACCCAAAGGTGGACTTACGGAGACTTTGACTCAAGTTTCGAGATTTCATCAGCTCATTGTGGTATTTTTATGTTTTCACTCTGTTTTTAGTTTTACTTTAATTACTTTGAGCTTGTAGCTTGGTGTTTTTGGTTGTGACAACCATTAGCATTAGGTTAAAGTTTCTGAATTTCATTTGTTACTGTTTTGAATGTTCTGGATTTGAAGTTTATGCAAGTAATCATTTGGTTTCATGTTTATTGGTATTTTTTTGGTATTTTGGTATTTGAATGCTTGGATGCTTTTGGATTGATCTTGTTGTTTCTGATTCTGAATCTTACTTCTTATTTCAGTAATCAAGCTAGGTTAAGTTTTAGTTTAAGTTTCATTTAGCTTTTGCTTTGTATTGGAATTGGTTTGGAATTGTGTTTTTGGATTGTTTTTGGAAAAGTATAAGTTAGTCCCTCTGGCTGTAGCGTGACACTACAGTTGGCAAGCTATCGTCTTATCTTGACCACGAAACTTCTGTGGATCGACCCTGACTACCACTGTACTAGTGAGAGTTAGGTATTTTATTATTTTTGATCACACGACGACCTAGGCGTGTCAGATTTTGGTGTCGTTGCCGGGGAGTTGTGAGCTTAAGTAGGACGATCTGTAGGGAGGTGTTTTCTGATTTTTAGTTTTAGTTTTGAGATTTAAGTTTGGTTAGTATTCTTGCTTTTGTTTTGACGGGCGTGTTGCACTAGCGCATGCGTACCCGTCGGAGTGGGCAAACATCACCCTTTCTTTTTGACTCTGAAATCGAACGAACCGCACACAAGAATCCTGCGCGTAGGCATCTAGATAGAATAAGTCCCAATAGTGATAGTATAGAGGATGTTACCCATGAGCCTGTGGGCGAGGTAACAAGAGGGGGAATTCCATTTATACCCCTAGTGTCAGAATTTCATTTTGGTAGCACGAGTGCTACTGGTGGTGCGGTTTCAGCCCCCGCATTGATACCATCGTGCACTCCGCCGTCAGTTCCACCTTTACAACAAACTTCAACTAATTCTTTTTCAGCTGCGTTGGCATGTGGAGTGCCGACCCGATATGGCAACCCACCACCACGTCAGCAAGCAACCATTTCTCAACCGCAACAATCACAACCATTACAACCACCATACCAATCAACCATCTTTAAACCACAACCCGCTTTTCAAACTTTACCACAACAAACCCAATATGTACAACCACAACAGCCTCCACCACAGCAATATCAATACCAGGAGTTCGAGCACGAATATGACGAGGACGATGAATGATGGATTCTTCCGCAGTAGCAGCAACAATGGAACCGAGGTCGGGGACCTCCACGAAGGATGCAACAACCGTAGCAATCGCAAGGTCAACAAGGTTACAACAATGATCACTACAACGGTAACTTTGTTCACCTTTATATTTTGCACAACCGAGAGGGCAATCGGTTGCATCGCACTTCCAACCGCGGGAGTATGATGATGCGTCGCCCATTTTTATTCTTGAAAATGTTGATGCTCAAATAGAAATTAGACCGCAACTTTTAGGAATATTTCCTGAGTTTAGGGGTTACAAACAAGATGATGCATATAATCATTTATATGAGTTCATAACTGTTCCCATTCACCTTGAAAGACAAAGCCAAATATTGGTTTACGTCTCTTCAACCCAATAGCATTACCACATGGGAGCAGTTAAAGGCTAAGTTTTTGCAAGAGTTTTACCCAGCTAGTAAAACCACCGAGATCCGACGGGCAATTCAAGATTTTCAGCAGAAGCCTGGAGAGGCATTTCACGAGGCTTTTGAGAGGTTGAAGGAGTTGATGAGGTCGTGCCCTCATCATGAAGGAGCGAATCCGACCAATCAAGCGATGATCAATGCATCGTCCAGTGGGACCATTATGATGCAGGATCCTGATGATGCTTGGCGATTCCTCGAACAACTTAGCAATGGATCAAAGAAAAATTTCTCCACCAGGAAGCCCGTAAGCACAACTGCAGCAGTAGGAGCAGACGCAGATTAGAAGAAAGAAGTCAAGAAGGAAATATGTTAGTTGAATAAGAAGTTCGATAGGTTAATGACTACTTTGCAAAATGGGCCCCAGAATCAGCAACAAGGAGGCCAACAGGGACAAAGGACCCAGTATGTGAATCAAGTTTTTGGTCATGGTCAAGGAAAATACAATAACGGACGATCCTATAGACCATACAACCAGGGAACCCAAAATTCCTACAACACTAGGCAGAATAATTATTAAGGGCAACCATCGAATCAAACCATGCAATTTCAACCGATAAACAACAGTAATGCAAATGGGAGCAGCAACAGTAACAGGGGATCAACTAGCAATAGCAACAACGCTCCAGAAAGTCAAGAAAATATGATTGCTAAGATGTATGATTTGTTCAACGCCAGTCAGCAGCAAACGCAAGCCAATGCCAAGGCCATTGCCAATATGGAGAGGCAGATTGCTCAGATGGCCGAGGACCAAAGCAAAAGGGATAGTGGCAAATTGCCCAGTACTACAGAAATCAACCCAAATCATACACAACGAGCGGGGAAGGAGCATGTGAACGCAATTGAAGCCGAGTGGAGAAAAGTTACTGAAAAGGATCTATTAGGGTATGAGGATTAAGTTAAGAATGGAGAAGAGGCTAAGACTGAAGAAGGTGAGAATAAGAAGGAGGAGGATGCTCAAATTGAGAAGGAGACTCAAGTTAAAGAGGACAAGGAAGTCCCAATAGATGAGCAGCCAGTGGTGGCTGGTATCAAGAAAAAGAAGGACAGGAAAATAAGAAGAAGTAGGAGGAGGAGCCTAGTAAGCCGACCTGGGCATCAATAAATCAACCTTTATGGGATGAGCTGAAGGATGCTCCTGAAGATACAAGGATTCTTCAAGAGATGTGTGAAAACAATGGAAAATCCAAGACTCCTACACCTGATATGGTGAGGTTGACGGTTAAAGCAAGCGAGGCTTTGTTAGGGACACTGCCTAAGAAGGAGAGAGATCATGGATTGCCGTTGATTACTGTCACGGTGGGAGACGTCGTTATTAGGAACACCTTGCTGGATTTAGGAGCAAGTGTTAATGTGTTACCAAGATACTTGTATGACAAATATAAGAATAAGGAACTGGAACCAGCAAAAACGGTTCTGCAGTTACCTGATCAGTCAACGAAGGTTTCTCGGGGCAAGTTAACAAATGTGATAGTAAAAGTTGGTGATTTCTTCTACCCTGTGGATTTCCTTGTAATGGAATATGAGAGTTTGGAGGACGTGCCCGGGCTGATCATGGGACGCCCATTTTGGCTACATCTGGTGTTGTTATGGATTGCAAGACGGGAGATTTGGATATCTCCTTCGGGACGAGGAATCATAGACTCAATGTGTTTGGGTGTCCCATATCTCTACCATAAGGGTATGATGATAATTATTGGAGTAGAAGTTCACTGATGGCATCGGGAACCAAGGATAAAGGAAAGATATGGACGCGAGAAGGTGAAGGTGGAAAAGAAGAGATTCTATGGGAGGCAATGCAACATTTGTTATCAACTGTTGACAAAGTGCAGCTACTCGATATGATGGAAATGATGGAGTTAAAGCACCAACAATACGAAAAAGACGCACGGTGCAGGGAGGCAAAGGTCTTCCACCTCTTAGACGCACAACAACAATGGATTAGTCAAGTGAGCGACCGAATGACACAACTTACAACATTGCTTGCAACGCTGGTCCATAATGTTGCACCGGAAATGAAAAGGACAACACCACGAGAAGATTGGAAAGAATAGAAGGAATTCGTCTGGCTGAAGATGTTAAACTTAGCGCTTGTTGGGAGGCAACCCATCCTTTATAGGTTAGGTATATTGTTTCTTTGGAGTAATTAGGAAAATATTATCATCATCTTCGCAGGTGTTATTGGTTCGAGGAAAGTGTGGGGTCACACGAAGGATTTTGGAGGTTTTGAAAGCCATGCCGCAGTACAGAGTATGGCGCGCCGCGGGATCGCAATACAACCCGATGCATTAGGGTTGGATTGGAGACACGCGTGCCGCGGCTCACTCAGATGCACGACGCGGAAGTCGATCGGTCAGATTTCTTCTTTATAAGGTACGTATCTTATCGCATAACCCACACAAAGCCACGCCGCGCTCCAGAGCATCGATCGACCAGAAATTTTCTTGTGTTTTTCTCGTGTATTTGATTACTACGATCGAGGGATTTTGTTCTAAATAATTTATACTAGTCATTACAAGCATTTAGGCCGCGAAATTGAGTGATTTCTTCAAAAACTAGAAAACGTAGAAATTGGCAATGCTGGCTCGTAGGCTGTTTTGTTTGCAAAATAATCACCCTAGAGGGGCTAGTCCATGGTTAGGCTACGTTGTAGTGGTGTTGGATCGAGTTTAACAGGTCAAATCAGCGAGTTGGGGTTTTGGTTTCGTGACAGCCCTTTGGCGCGCCGCGCCTGGTTCTTGGGCCGCGCCGCGCCTCGTTGGGGGAGAAAAGGACTAAAATGCAAAATATATTTTTCGTGTGTGGTTTCTTTTGTGCAGATGGGTTTTAGGGGTGACCACCCATTCCTCCAGTTCCCTGAGATTCTAGAGAGTGCACCCGAGTATATACAACGGAGAGATGAGTTGATTACCCGTCGAGTGCTTGAGGCGACCATATTAAACGAGGATATTTTGACATAGGCCGGACTGTGGGCCGAATTAGAGCCATTTCTACACCGTACCTGGTCCCACGGAGCATTCATGTTTACTTGCCACGACCGGGAGAGGCTAGAGTTCCTGTCCACTGTTCGTTATACGCCAGAGTCACGGGAGACACGGTCTAGGATGATTCGGTTTAGGTTGGGGGAAAGAGCCGGGAGTGTAATCTCCGGGATTTTGGGAGACGTACAGGGATTTATACTGAGGAGGAGCTACAGAGCCGTTATTTTGCACCATTTCTACATGCCTGCATCTAGGGGCAGACTGAGCGAGAGGGCAATGCGGTTATTTGGGCTACGATGTCCAATGTTTAGTTTCAGGCGGGGTCGGCCAGGGAGAGCCAGCTCCGCAACCTGTTGCATCGTCTTATGCACCGTATGTCGGCCAGGTGAGAAGGTGTCCGGGGAGGACATGACGTTTATGTGGGCGCTCCTCGATCCCACCAGGTTCCTGCATCTACCCTACACGTGACAACACCTACTAATATCAAATATTTTAGTCGTTGTTGAGCTCTATTCTTAGTGAATTTATATCATATATATCGTGGTATTCTCACTTTTCGTGCCAGCACTTCTTTGGAAAGAAATAATGAAAACAGGGACCAAAAGTGTACTATTTGGAAGAAGTTTGAAGATCAAGGCAATATCAGGCGAATTCGCACGCGCGCCGTGGAATTCACAAAGGCGCGACACGGTGATGACGCGGTGGAGAAAATTAAAATGCCGATAAAACGGAGATAAACCCCTACGCGCGCTGCGGGATTCACTTATGCGCAGCGCGGCCTCGTAATTTTTGCAACTATAAATAGAGGGTCTAAGGTCGAAAAAATCAGCAAAGACATGATACAAAATCGATTTGACTCCGAGTTTTAGCTTCAGCAACCATCATTTGGTATTTTTATGTTTTTCTCTTTAATTTTCAATTAGTTTAAGAGTTAGTAGCATTTGGCTAGTGTCTTTGGGTGTGACAACCATTGATACTTTATCTTAGTTTCTGTTTTGGATGTTTGGGTTACTGTTTTGAACCTTTGGATCTGAGTTTTTGGTTAATGAATCATCTGGTTATTAGCAATTGCTTCTTTTCGGTATTTTATGCTTTGGAATGAATTTTTGGACGTTTGCTTGTGATTGGATGTTGATTTAATCTTGATTGTTTTGAATTTCAATTCTGATTTCAGTAACCAATTAGGATTAGTTGTTGGTTTGGACTTTAGTTTAGTAAATGCTTGTTTGGAATTATTGGAATTTATGATTTTTTGGGATTGTTTGGCAAAAGTTAGGAACTAGATCCTCTGACTGTAGAGTGACACTGCAGTTCGTAATCTGTCACCTGTCTCGACCACATAACTCCTGTGGATCGACCTGACTACCACTATACTAGTGTGTGTTAGGTATTTTCTTATTTTTGACCGCACGACGACCTAGGCGAGTCAAATTTTGGCGCCGTTGCCGGGGAGTTGTGAGCTTGAGAGTAGGCGATCTGTGGGATTTAGTTTCTGATTTTTTTGTGTTCAATTTTAGTCTTTTGATTTTGGTATGTGTGCATCCTCATAACGGGCGATTACATATATCCGGATCAATATTACGAGTACTATGAAAATCCGGCCGACACCTATTACGATGATGATTGCTACAATTGATCATTCAATGACAATTGATGGCGGACCAAGGAGCCATCTCAACCTGAGAATCCTATAACTTGGGCCCAACTTTGGGTACTCATGTATAACACCTACCAAGTGCAGATGGACCAGGCTGAAGCTCTTGAAAAATTGCAATTTTCATTAGATAAGTTTGAGGAAAACTGGAAATGTTCATCACCCTCGCCAGGACCTAAGGCGAGTGATTTTTATACCAATGATTATGTGTGTGAGCCTACATCACCTGAACATGTGATGGAGGGACACACACCTTTGGAAAGTCAAGAGACCATTGAGAGTGTCGAAAATGTTGTTGAGGAAGAGGTTGTAGGTGGCAATGCTATCTCTGACTCAACAGCTTTTGATGTTTTTGAAAATGTTGATAATGTTGAGCTGGTGATGAGTAAATCTATACCGTCACCAGAGAATTTAGTTGATGAGGATGTTGACGAAGAGGCTGTAAGTGACAGTACAGACCCCAGCCCAACGATTCCCGAAATTGTTGAAGATGTTGATACTATTGGGGAAGGGGGTGTAGATGACAATACTACCCCCGAACCTATAATTTTTGAAAATTTTGAGCATTTTGAAAATAAGGATATGTTGATGGGTGACTTTATACCACCACCAGATGAAATCAGTCGCTCACTCTTGGTACCGATCCACCTGTTGGACGATGATCAAGAAGATGATGCTGACGAGTTGATTTTGAAAATAATAAACATGATTTTATCACCATTCATGATCCATTCATGAATGGAAAATTAGATGTGATCAATACCATCGATGAGGACATATGGAAGCATCCCGATATGTTGCCTTCCGATCCCACTCGATTGGAAAATTTTTATGGGTATTGCAGACCAAAACCACAAACTGCAAATGACACGCAATATATGAGTAACAAACAAGGCACAAGACAATTACTGGGAGCAGCACTGGGCGCGCTCCACATCAAACCTGTGATCTTGAAGAGATACAAAAGGAAGGATCGAGCTCGGAGGTTCAAAGCTACCTCCAAGTACTCACGAGAAATCATCAGGAGATGGCAACCGGGCAGCAGCAAGAGAACCGGCAAGCCATTCGACCCAGGAAAGTTTGAGGAGCAGTGGGTCAACAAAGGGACGGTGGTGACTAAAAATCAGTGAAGGAAGAAGGCATACGATCCACCATAGTTGTAGAAGGAATAGTACGTCTGGCTGAAGACGTTAAACTTAGCGCTTGTTGGGAGGCACCCCATCTTTCATAAGTAAGTACTGTATTTCTTAGTAAGTAGGAAGATTATATCATCGTCATTTCCAGGTATTATTGGTCCAAGACAAGTGTCGGGTTGTTTTGAAGAAAAATTGAATTTTTATAACCGCACCGCGGTCAGGCAAATTGCACACCGCGGGATCCTAAACCAACCCGATGCGCAAGGGTTGATTTGGGAACACGTGCGCCGCGGTTTGCTCATATCCGCGCTGCGGAAATCGATCGGTCGGTTTCCTTCGTTAAAAAGGTACGTCACGTCACTATTCATATACAACCCACGTCGCAGAGCTCTGATCATCGAAAATTTTCTCGTGTTTTTATTCCTCATTTCATTCCCGCCACCGAGGTACGTCATTCTAACTAGTTTTTACTTGTTCAAACTAGCGATTAGGCAGCTGATTTGGTTGATTTCTCCAAAAACTTAAAAACTTAGAAATCGACAATGCCGACTCGTAGGGTGTTTATTATGCCAAATAATGACCCTAGAGGAGTTAGTCGGTGCTTAGGCTACCTTGTAGTGCATTTGGATTGAGTGTAAACAGGTTAAATCGTGATTTTGGGTTTGGAATTTGAATAAGTCGCTCGCCGCGCCACACCCTGGTTCTTGGGCCGCGCCGCGGTGCGGTGGGGAAGACAATGACTAAATTTGCAAAATTTTGTGGCTACTTTCTTTTATGCAGATGTCTTTCAGGCTTGACCACCCCTTCCTCCAGTTCCCCGAGGGATTGGATAGCTCTGTCGAGTTTGCCTCCAGGAGGGATGCACTGACGGGTAGCCGGGTTCTCGAGGCGACGATCATTGACCGGGATATCCTCAGAGACGCATGGCTTTGGGGCGAGATCGAACCGTTCCTCCACCGCACATTGACCCACGGGGATGCTTCATTCACTTGTCGTGGTTGGGATAGGCCTATGGCCAACCAGGACGACACCTTGTACACCGAGCTTCTGTTAGAGTTCCTGTCCACGGTCCGTTTTTCACCGGGTTCGTCAGAGCCCCGTTCCAGACTTGTACAATTTCGATTGGGGGGCCCCCAGGGAGTGCAGTCTCTGGGAGTTTAGGAGACGCATAGGCATCTACACGGAGGCGGACCTCCAGCACCGACACTTCATGCAGTTCCTTCTGACGTGCGTTCAAGGGCAGCCCGCCAGGGATGCCAATATAGACATTTGGGCACCTTTGTCCAATGTATTCTATGAGGCGGGGACGTGTAGGGAGAGCCATCTCTGTGATCTGCTTCACTGGCTCATGCACCGCATCGTCTCCACCTCCATCATGCACAGGGAGGGGGCGAGAAGGTGTCCGGTGAGGACATGACGTATCTCTGGGTGCTCCTTGACCCCTCCAGGTTCCTCCACCTCCCGTTTGCTCTAGCCGTCTCTCTATCCACCCATGGGTGCATCTTCCAGCAGTCCTCTGGCCCGCGGGCATTACATCACCCACCTGGCCCGTGCTTACTGGATACTTAATGCTGCGACCGTAGCCTCCATGACTGCCTTACCTCCAGTTCGCACTACGGCGCGAGCCTTGGAGAACATGGGGCTGATCGAGCAGCAGTGCCCAGGCCAGTTTGTGAGGGTGGCAACCGAGGCACCCCAGGATCCTCAGCCAGCATACGCCCAGCCAGGCAGGAGATGCCGGAGACCGGCAGCACTAGAGCCAGCACCATAGCCAGAGCTATCTGATGTGCTGGCGGCCATTCAGGACCTGAGCCAGACGATGAGCATGCTCCGGATGCAGATTGATGACATTCCACCTCTCCCCTCCGGAGGAGGTGCTGGGGCAGGTCCATCTGGGACCCGCCAGGATGACGATTGATGTATTCTTCTTATTTTCTTTTGGATATCTGTACTGTACTTATGACACTACTATCTTTTTGTTTGTTTATATTCTATGTGCTTGTTTTGTTTGCATTTAAGGTTTTTGTGAGTTATGCATGTGATACCAAATTGGAGGAGTTGTTTCAAGCAAGTGTGGGGTCATCATGCCCCCTCCACTTGTCTTGACCACCGGCGTGTTCACTGTTGCGCTACAACTCCAGAATTTTGAGTCAAGGACTTTTTGTGCGTTATTGTGTACCTGTGACACCGAGTACCAATCAAGTGATCTACCGTCCAAAGGGGTAACTATTTCTCCCTGGTTTTGAATAATTTTTGTACAACGGGGACGTTGTACAGTTTTAAGTGTGGGGTGTGGACGGTCGAAAGAGTTTTTTTGAAATTTTTGCGGAAAAGACCAATTTTCAAAATTTTTAGCAATATTTATCAAAATTTTTAATAGATTGTAATTTTGAAACGAATAGTTTATGATTTTTTATAGCATTGGTATTTTTCGAGAAATACTATTTAGTTGTGATCATGCTATTAGTTTAGTCAAATAAGTTGAGTTTTATGAGTTTAGAAGATTGGATCATTTGATGTTTGGGATTTAGGAAGGAATTGTCAATCTGTGGCATTTGTTATTCGAGCCGGTAGGTCCGAAAAGGGTGGCCTCGAAGAGGCATTTAAGCTCCTTACAACCTAAGATCGTCTGGTTTGGGATGGTATTTCAGAAAGCTCGTTACAAGGACAGCATCGAAAGTCATGGACAATTCTTTAATGGCCTTTAGAATCTGAATGAGTACGTACACTTCATTGTGGACAGAAAATTTGTAATCAAGGGTTCTTTAGAAAGCCATGAATTCCAAAGAACATTCCGATTATGTTTTCACGAACTATTTCCCTCTAACTCATAAGGCAATAATCTTTGAAATTAAACACATTCAAAAAATTGTTTGAGTCTTAGTTAAAATCTGTTAAAAACTCTCTTGCTTAGGGACAAGCAAAGCACAAGTGTGGGATGTTTGACAACGCCTACTAATATCAAATATTTTAGTCATTGTTGAGCCATATTCTTAGTGAATTTATATCATATATATCGTGGTATTCTCACTTTTCATGCCAACACTTCTTTGGAAAAAAATAATGAAAACAGGGACCAAAAGCGTACAATTTGGAAGAAGTTTGAAGATCAAGGCAATATCAGGCGAATTCACACGCGCGCCGCGGAATTCACAAAGGCGCGACGTGGTGATGAGGCGGTGGAGAAAATTCAAATGTCGATGAAACGGGGATAAGCCCCTACACGCGCCGCGGGATTCACTTATGCGCAGCGCGGCCTCATGATTTTTGCAACTATAAATAGAGGGTCTTAGGTCGAAAAAATCATCAAAGACCTGGTATAAAATCGACTCCTAAGGCTCTTTGACTCCGAGTTTTAGCTTCAGCAACCATTATTTGGTATTTTTATGTTTTTGTCTTTAATTTTCAATTAGTTTAATAGTTAGTAGCATTTGGCTAGTGTCTTTGGGTGTGACAACCATTGATACTTAGTCTTAGTTTCTGTTTTGGATGTTTGGGTTACTGTTTTAAACCTTTGGATCTGAGTTTTTGGTTAATGAATCATTTGGTTATTAGTAATTGCTTCTTTTCGGTATTTTATGCTTTGGAATGAATTTTTGGACGTTTGCTTGTGATTGGATGTTGATTTAATCTTGATTGTTCTGAGTTTGAATTCTTATTTCAGTAACCAATTAGGATTAGTTGTTGGTTTGGACTTTAGTTTAGTAAATGCTTGTTTGGAATTATTGGAATTTATGATTTTTTGGGATTGTTTGGCAAAAGTTAGGAACTAGATCCTCTTACTGTAGAGTGACACTGCAGTTGGTAATCAGTCACCTGTCTCGACCACATAACTCCTGTGGATCGACCCTGACTACCACTATACTATTGTGTGTTAGGTATTTTCTTATTTTTGACCGCACGACGACTTAGGCGAGTCAACATGCTGGCGATCTCTTTGTCTATCCGAGCAGTGGGTGCATCTGGCAGCAGCCCCGTGGCCGGCGGGCATTACATTACCTGCTTGGCTCGATCATATAGCCTGCTTACTGCCGGGACCATAGCGACCTTGACAGCGATACCACCTGTGCGCACATCACCCCGTTCTTTGGAGAACATCGGGCTCACTTATTAGCCGCATGCGGGTGTGTACATGAGGGAGGCGACAGAGGCACCACGGGCACCCCGACCAGCCCATGAGGAAGGACCAGCGAGGCGACACAGGGGAATGGAGGCACCAGCTGAGCCACAGCCACAGCCACAGCTGTCGGATGTGATGACGGCTGTTCGGGAGTTGAGTGTCAGGGTCACGGGGATAGAGGACCAGTTGGCTTGGATTGGGGAGGTACTATTGGAGACAGCCTCCCAACAGGGACGACGCCCACGACCTTTCCCGGCCAGAGCCCATGATGAAGAGGCGGGCCCCTCCCGAGCACGCCAAGGTGATTGATGTATTTTCTTTTCATTTCTTTTTGGAGATATGTGTACCGAACCTATGACACTCTTTTATTTCTGTATTTTTTTAGTTGTTTAGTTTGTTTGCTTGTTTGCATTTAATGTGTTTGTGAGTGATGCATGTGAAGTACCAAATAGGGAATCTATGGAGGAGTTGTTTCAGGCAAGTGTGGGGTCACCGTGCCCCTTCCACTTGCCATGATCACCGACGTGTTTTACTGTGGTGCCACAACTCCTGGAAGTCTGAACATGAAGTGCAAGCAGTTTGTGTTTTTGTACGTGTGACAATAGAGTACCATCAAGCAGTCAACCGTCTAAGGTAACTCTTTCTCCCTTGTTTTGAAATAATTTTGTACAACGGGGACGTTGTACGGTTTTAAGTGTGGGGTGTGGACGGTCGAAAGAGTATTTTTGAAATTTTTTGACGGAAATGAACAATTTTCAAAATTTTTAGCAATTTTTCAAAATTTTTATTAGATTATAATTTTGAAACGAATAGTTTGTGAATGTTATAGCTTTGGTATTTTTCAAGAATACTATTTAGTTGTTATCATGCTATGAGTTTAGTCAAATAACTTGAGTTTTAGGAGTTAGAAGATTGGAGTATTTTAGGATTGGAATTTAGGAAGGGACTGTCAATCAGTGGCCTTTGTTGTTCGAGCCGGTAAGTCTAAAATGGGTGGGGCTTATGCACCTTGCCACCTAAGATCGTCTGGTCTGGGACGGTATTTCTAAAAGCTCGTTACACGGACAACATCGAAAGTCAGGGACAGTTCTTTAATGGCCTTAAGAATCTGAATGAGTACGTACACTTCATTGTGGACATAAAATTTGTAATCAAGGGTTCTTTAGAAAGTCATGAATTCCAAAGGATATTCTGGTTATTTTTGCAAAAAGTATTTCACTCTAACTCTGGGGACAATAAGCTTTAAAATTGAACACATTCAAAAATTGTTTGAGTCTTTATTAAAATCTATTAAAAACTCTCTTGCTTTGGGACAAGCAAGGCACAAGTGTGGGGTGTTTCACAACGCCTAGTAATATCAAGTATTTTAGTCGTTGTTGAGCCCTATTCTTGGTGAAATTATATCATTTATACATTGGTATTCTCACTTTTTGTATCAGTGCTTGTTTGCAAAGAAAAGTTATAAACAGGGTTAAAAGCGTACAAAATGAAGAAGTTTGAAGATAAAGTCAAATTAGTCGACTCAACACGCGCGCCGCGGGTAGGCATGTATGCGCGACGCGCCACGTCAGAAGATGAGGCGGTGAAGAAATTCAAACCGCAACAAAACGGGGATAAAGCACTACGCGCGCCGCGGTTATCAGCTCTGCGCGGCGCGGGTTCTAATTTTCCACAAGTATAAATAGAGGCCATTAGGTCAAATTTAGGAGGCGAAGATCAGACCCTAAGGTGGACTTACGGCGACTTTGACTCAAGTTTCGAGATTTCATAAGCCCATTATGGTAATTTTATGTTTTCACTCTACTTTTAGTTTTAGTTAAGTTACTTTGAGCTTGTAGCTTGGTGTTTTTGGGTGTGACAACCATTAGCATTAGGTTAAAGTTTCTGAATTTCGTTTGTTACTGTTTTGAATGTTCTGGATTTGAAGTTTATGCAAGTAATCATTTGGTTTCATGTTTATTGGTATTTTTTTTGGTATTTTGGTATTTGAATGCTTGGATGCTTTTGGATTGATCTTGTTGTTTCTGATTCTGAATCATACTTCTGATTTCAGTAAGCAAGCTAGGTTAAGTTTTAGTTTAAGTTTCATTTAGTTTATGCTTTGTTTTGGAATTGGTTTGGAATTGTGTTTTTGGAAAAGTAGAAGTTAGTCCCTCTGGCTGTAGCATGCCACTACAGTTGGCAAGCTATCGTCTTATCTTGACCACGAAACTCCTGTGGATAGACCCTGACTACCATTGTACTAGTGAGAGTGAGGTATTTTATTATTTTTGACCGCACGACGACCTAGGCGTGTCAGACATACTAGCGATTTGACTGACTTAATCATATATAATACTAATCTTATAATAATAAATTTAAGATGTATTTTAAACAATTTAAAATATTTTTGATTTAATTGGTGTCTTTTAATTAACAGTTAGTTAAGTTAATTAAATCCAATAAGGATCAAAAAATTAATCTAATTAATTTTAATCCTAATCCTTTCCCACTAGGTATTTTTGAAAAGTAGGCCAAGGGGTTTCCAATTATTAATTAATCACATTTACCAAAAATAGAAAAACCCTAGAGGAGGCCAGCAATTTTCAATATACATAGGGTGGAGGCCAGGGTTTCACAAACCCTATGCCAAAATCAACAAGCAAGGGGTGCAAGGGTTTAATTTCGAGTAAACCCTTAAATCCAAATTTCAATTATAGCAGTTCAACAGAAAAACAGCATGGCTCTGATACCATTGATGGGTTCTTGTGCAAACTATGAGCTAAAATCCTAAGTTCACATGCACCTTATAAGGGTCTATGTTTTTATCAAATTGAACCTATAACTAAGGACAAAATAAAATTACAAAAGAATAATTTTATACCTTTTGATCTTTGGAAGCTAGCACAACAATTGTCGTGCCTCTAGTGGCTCACACCCAAGAACTAGGCAACCTAGATGAGCAAGAGAGAGGAAGGAGGAGACTCATTTTTGGCATGAAAAATAAGGGTGGGGAGGACCTCCATTTATAGTCTCAAAGTGATAAGCAATAAGGAGTATAACTGCCTTATTTAAGATCCGGATATGATAAGGGTTTTATGAGATAAAAGGATCTGCTTATCACTGCCATAAAACCCTTATGGGTTTCGAAATCCACAAGGCTCCAAGCCTGTGATTTCGTCCAACCCATTAGGTCATCCGAGTTGTCTATTGCCCAACTATTAAACAATTATAATTTAGCCCCTACACTTTTAATTAAAATAATTAAACCCAAAATTAATTCCAATTAATTTCTGATTAATTATTAATCAAATATTATGATTTCTAATTAATATATTATTCTCATAATATATTAATAAATCATTATTTCTCTCTCTTTATTTGTCATCTAATCCTTTGCTAGTTATGAGGGCAACCCAAAAGGATTGTGCTGCTGTCAATTTAAGCATAATTCTAAATTATAGTTATTGCTTAGACACCTTAATCCAACATGTTATCGCCAAAAATCTGACTAAATTGTGGAAATGAAAGATAAGGTTCCGAAACTTGAAGGATTCGGAAGTGGGACAAGTCCGAAGACTTGAGTGGATTGCAGAATAAGTTGGAAGTTTGAGATAAATACTTAGATTAGATCTTAACAGCTCAACAATAATAAAGTGCTCAAATAGTTAACAAACTTGAAATGTAAAGACAAGAAAATTAAAAAGTTAGAAATGGAAAGAAAAAGATAAGAACATATATGAAGAAGAAGATTTGATGGAATGAGAGGATTTATATATATATATACATATATATATATATATATATATATATATATATATATATATATATATATATATATATATATATATATATATATATATATATATATATATATATATATATATATATATATATATCAATGAAGTGTTACAAATCGTCTCTCAAAACATATAAGACTGAATGAAGACTTGGTCTGCCTTTTATAGTGCAAGGGAGGACCTTCATATCATATCCTATGGACTGAAGAGCAGACAACACGTCTCTCTTCAGTCAGACAAGATGGACTAAATTAATATCATAATACAATGTAAGACTAGGGTGGCTTATCTAGAATATAAAAATACAAACAGTACAACCGACATGCTTCTAAAAGGCCACGCCTGATCTAGTCTAATCATTTCCTTTAACTTGAAGCACTTATCCATTTTGTGTTATCTTTAACTTCAGTCTTCAGTCTTCGAGAATGTTGATTAAGTACAATGGTCTTCGGAATCACTTGATTTGTTGTACCAAAATCCTGACACGATTTCGGTATTTGGGCTTTTCGGAACAGGGTTCCTTCAGAACATGGCTTCCGAACTTGGTCTTCTGACTTGATGTCTTCTGAACAGAGTTTGAAATCCAAGACTGGATTTCGGTATAACATATTTCGGACATATATATATATATATATATATATATATATATATATATATATATATATATATATATATATATATATATATATATATATATATATATATATATATATATATATATATATATATATATATATATATATATATATATATATATATATATTGAATGGATACACCACAAGACATTCAAAACCATACATATTCATTAATGATATTCGGAACATACACATTCAAAAACAAGACTATTGTTTTACATCAACACTTAACCAAATATCCAAACAACCAAACATACATCTATCCAAACATTCCATCATAAATAACACTAACACAAACTATCCAAATCTCCATACAAGCCCCGGGCTGGTCAACGACCCGTTCTGAACATTAACAATTCCCCTTTCGGTGACCAACCGAGGGGTTTGATTTTCTTCTCTTCAAGGCTTGTCCAGAACTGATTGCCTGCACGCATACGACCAGAACTTCCTAACTTCGATCATCCACTCCATACTCAGTAGCATCTCCTTTTTGGTTTCTGAGTCTGAGGAAAGTTCCTTTTCTGGATGAATCTTTGTAAATTAATCCGAGCATGGGATCCTTGGTGGCTCCCTTTCTCCAGGTATCTCTGATTTCAGGCATAGACAGATCCACCTGCTCTTGATATTGTTCATCAGGGTGCCTCTTCACCATTTTGTACATTTCACCATCTACAGTACATAATTCTTCCAGAAGACAATGCAGAAATCGTCTTGCAACAACATAAGCTTCTCTTGGATCCTTACTATTCTCAGCTTCAGAAGAAAGCTTCATGACAATTGAGTAAAGATCAGATGGATTCATCCTTCTGAAATCTACTTCGGTTATCAATTTCTTCTCATCACTATTGCTTCTGACAAACTCATATTCATATTAATTAGATTTATCGTAAGTTCTCCTTTTCACACTCGTTACATCAATGATTGGCTCAGTCGACCAAGTACCAACTTCTAAAGTTTGAGCCTTACTGCAAGAGTTTTGTTGAGTTCAGGAATGCATGTAAGATTCAGAGTATATACATACTTGTCCCTATTTGGAGTCAAAGGGACATCCCAGTTGTGTGCCAGAGATGGAGGAGGAGCATATGCTTTATGAGGCTTGAAGTCGGAATCAGTTAAAGGCCGGAATTGAAAAAGTTTTGAAAAATCTAGTTCGCTGGGACCACTTGGACCAGCTTTTGTTGGATCGAAGGTAATTGAGTTTGGTTCGGAGACTTCATTAAATTTCTCAGCAAACAGATTTGCTCGGGCATTAAAGTATTCGTCTTTTTGAGCTTTGAGGGCTAGAGGATCTGAATCTTGTTGGATTAGGTGTCTAAGCCATGACTATAAATTGTATTTATCTTATTAATAGAAGCAAAGTCCATTTGGGTTGCCCTCATAGCTGGAGGATTGGTATAAAGTTCAGTAGAGAGAAAAAGGTTGATTTATGAATTGTTTAATAAATCAATATAAATAAAATAAATAGTTTATTAATATATTAGATTGACAATATATTAATTAGAAACTATAGTAATTAATTAGAAATTAATCTAGAATTAATTAGATTTAATTTAGTGATTAATTTAATTAATTAAAAGTGTAGGGACTGGTTTGTATTTATTCAATAGTTTAGTAACTGGCCAACTAGTGGCAAGGGGCCAAAGTTGGCGTGAAATATGGAGGCCACCTCCATATTGGCGAAACCCTAATTAGGGTTTAGAAGCCTTGGTCCAAATGGTCAACAGGCTTGTCCATTAAGGAGGCTCCTCTAGGGTTTTGACTGTAACACTTTGAGGCTATAAAAGCTCCATATTGGCGAAACCCTAATTAGGGTTTAGAAGCCTTGGTCCAAATGGTCAACAGGCTTGTCCATTAAGGAGGCTCCTCTAGGGTTTTGACTGTAACACTTTGAGGCTATAAAAGGAACCTCCTGGCCACCATAAACCCTGCGCCATTTCTCTTTCTCTCTGAAACTCTGCTGTCTTCTCTCCTCCATTGCTTGGGTGCGACTCCATTTGAGGCAGGAAACTTTTGCTGCTAGCTTCTGGATCAAGAATCAAATATTGGTTTTCTTGATTTTAATCTTTAGAAATTATTGTTGGCCTTAGGATTTTGTTATATGTTCATAAGAGAGAAAAATATAGATCCTCAATTAGGTTGCATGTGAACTTAGGGTTTCTAATTCATTGTTTGCTTAAAACCTTTCAGTGGTATCAGAGCCTTGGCTGTTTTTCTATGTGAATTGCTATAACTTGTGTTTTGCTAAGGGTTATTTTCGAAAAAAATAAACCCTTTGGAGGCTATTTCGATAGTGGCTAGGGTTTTGAAAAACCCTAGCCTCCTTTCCCTTTTTTGCGATTTTTTCTATGCTTGGAAAGTAGGTTGTTATTTTTGGTAATTGTTGATTAATTAAATAACTGGAAACCTTTATCATTGCTTGCAATTTTCGATATTAGGGGATAAAGATAGGTAATTAATTTGATTAATTTTGTGCTGCCTATCTTTGAGTTAATTAGTTTAATTAAATTGTTTAATGAAAAGACAAATTAAATCACTTAAACATTTAATATTAATTTTCGAAATTAAGGAGTTAATTAGCGAAAATTGTAATAAATTAAATCTAAAAATATTTTAAAGAGTTTAAAATACATCTTATATATTTATGATTAAAAGTTAATATTTATATGTAAGATAAAATTGGTTAGTCTTACCGTTAGTAGGCCTCATTCACAAAACTGTCATATAAAGAGGGTATAAGGCGACTGCCTATAAAATAGTACTCTAATGGGTGTCTACTCTCACCCACCACTCTCCTGGTCAGTCGAGTGTCGTTAGCCGAACGGGTTTGATAGAACCGCTTAAGTCTCTTAAAAGTATAATGCTATAATTGAAAGTACTAGAACCATTAACAAAATCCAAATCTAGTTAATTTAGGTTAAAATTGTGAGTTGATGCTAATCCATGGAATTGCACATTGCACTTTATGAAACATTGGCGAAGCGTGTGTAGTTAATCGGCACGACAATAAGGGTTCATAAAGAGTTGCAATGGGTTTCTCGATCTTACCATTGTTGATGGAGCATGTGTGGTTAACCGGCACATCAATTAGAGATGGTAATTGACTTCGAGAGTACCGAGCTAATTTGCATGGTTATTCACACCCGGTTTGTGATCCTCGGTATCCCAATCACTTATAGTGGGGCATATCCGAGATTAAAACATGCTATTGAACAGTTCAATAAATCTCAAATGAAAGTAGGAATTCCATTATAATATGATTATGTTTCCGCTGTGGAATTGGCTGAATCGTCATTTGCCTACCTTTATAAAATTTACAAATAGATTACGGCATCCCTCTTCTATATTGTGATTTTTTATAGTTGGATCATAGCCTTATTATTATAATTGGGTTAATTCTAAGGATCATATTTATATATCTAATTAAAACTACCTTCTTTTATAGATGTCTTCCGTTGACCAAGCCGTTCCCCACTCAAACCCCAGTAACGTCACTTCAATCCTGTCATTGTGTTCCAAAGTGACATTGGATGGCACAAACTACAATGACTGGATCCATAAAAGATTTTAGGCGATAATTGTTAATGCCCACTACTAGTAGGCAGGTTATGTTTCTGATCCCAATCTTCCTGAAATGAAATATACGTACATAACAGTTCCAGCCTTGGATGAAATACCTGTTGAATTCTGTGTACAAATACCTCAAGTGATGCTCTCAAAAGTGTCGATGGAGTGCAATGAGGTCAACATGTATCGCAATACACTAGAAGTGCCTTACCCTGTTCATGAAATCATCCCAACTACACCGGTCAAAGCTCCAATTCAAACCAAAGGAAAAAAGAAGGCAACATGAGGACCAAGTGGACCGAAGAAAGTTGTGAGGAAGAGGAAGGCTACAGAACAAACTACTCCCAAACGCAAACAACCGAAGTGTACCAAGAAATTGTTGGTTGTCGATGAGGCTTCTGAGTCCAACAAATCACACTCCGAAGACATTCAGAAAGAACTTGAGGAAGAACACCAGTCCTCCCCAATTCATGAAACAAAACCACCAACTCTACCACATACCACTATTCCACCTCCACCACCTCCAACATCTACTCCTTCCACTACCAGCATTACATCCCAACAAACTTCTACAATCCACTCATTCACTTCGGATGTACCATCAACCACAGCTCCCTTCATATCTACCATCCATACCATAGAAACTCCTCCTATCTCTACCACTCAAACCTTCGAACATATCACTTCCTATATAGAAAACCCCACTATTTCAGCCCCTCAAATATCAGAACCAATCATCACCTCTTCCGTACCAATGTTGAATATTCCCTCTTCTGGTCTGGATACATCACTTCCTGATTATCATTTCCAAGATGATTTTGATTTTGACCTTGAAACCACCACAATCTCCAAGCCACCATCTTCAGAAGAGACCTTGGCTGCCTTTCACATGGCGACAATCATGATAGAAGACAATGATGATGACAACCTGGATGACAATGACTTTATCTTTGTCAAACAGTACAAGACCCTCAACCGAAAACTGGATTCTCTTCTCCAGTCAAACACTGGTTTTGATCCCTTGAGGAAACCTGAGGGAAATTTTGGTGAACAAATGGCTGAAGCCCAAAAAGCCTTAACTGAAAAGATGGATGAATTCGTCAAGACATCCGAGAAAAGAATTCTCGATCAACAAATCGAAATTCAACGAATTTTGGAAGGAAAGTTCAACACTGCGGTTGAAGAAGTAGAAGAGAGGCACCGGCTCCTTAACGAGCAAACAGAAAAAAAACTTCAATGATTTGGTGGCGAAAATGGAGTCATCGAACTCCGAAGTGATGAAGGATTTGAATGACCTTCAGGACGAGACAAAATCCTTCAATTTGCAATACCAGACTGGGTTTGCAAAACACTTATCAGATGCTCATAAGCGAATTGAAGAGTTGACTGCAGAACAGTCGCGTTCCGCAGTAACCGTCTTTGCAAATGAACTCAAGAAAACCAACTCTGCAATCACTTCGGACATTGTTGAGATGCTGAACAGAACTCTTCAACCTATGATCAATGTGTCACTCAAAATGGAACGCTCTCAAGCTTCGAAGTCGAATCCTCGGGAAATTGCTCAGGCTGAACCAATGGCTCAACCCTCACAAGGGGGAGAATCCGCAGCCTCAGGATCTCAAGCTATGGTTACTCAAGCTTTGGTTACTCAAGCCCTAGTAACTACAACCTCTGAATCGCAAACTACTTATCAACCCACCATCCTGCAAAGACCGACCTTCATCCCACCAATCATCTCCACTGCTGGTCCTACCTTCGATACCACCACGACAACACAGGCAAGTGGATCTGGTACAAAATCACAAGGCAAAGAGCTAAAAATCGCTCCTCACATGGAGCAAGTCCATAAAGAACGTGAGGAAGATTACAAGAAGATGCTTATGATCAACACCATTGTAAACAAAAACCAAACATGGACTGAGGAACTGATCAGAGCCATTGGTTTCAATGACTTCACAGTCTTCAATAGGCTTCCTCTCAAGAGCCTTGATACAAAAAACGGGATCCATCGTCAACTAGATCTTCCATACAATCCCAAAACCTTTGCCTTTCTACAATTTGAAAGGCAAGTGCCAAAAGATAAGTTGACTGAATTCAAGAAAAGGAAGATAGCATTCCATACTAAGTTCATTTAAGCTCCAAACTATGTATGGAGTGTGAAGAAGATAGTAAAAATCATCTCCATCAAAGAAGGAGATGAAAGGTTTTCTGCAAATCTATGAACTAAAACCCTAAGTTCACATGCAACCTAGATTGGATCTATGTTTTCTTACTTTGAACATGTAACTAAATTCGTAAAGGCCAAATAAAAAAATTAACTAAAATAATAAAATAGAAAACCTAACCTTTAGGTTTTTTTGGAAGCCAAGCAGCACAAGTGTCCTGCCTCAAATGAAGTCACACCCAGAAGCAGGAGGAAGGTCACGAAATTTCTAGAGAGAATATATGAAGTTGGCACAGATTTTTGGTCTCTGGGGCTCCCTATTTATCGCCTCCAGCAGATGACCAAATAAACCTTTAGAGATAAGCCTTTTTGAATTCAAATAAGATAAACCTTTATCTTACAATTCAAACTCTTATCTATCTATTATTAAAATCGAATATATATATATATATATATATATATATATATATATATATATATATATATATATATATATATATACATATATAATTTTCTCCAATAATAATGAGACATGGATTGAGATCAATCTCTGTCCGATACTCTGTTTCCCGATTTCTGTTTTGTATATGACATAAGACTTCTAATTGAGCACATCAATTCAGTCCTGGCTGGCCAGCACTTTGGTCAACTTCAAAATCATCGAGAGGCCTACAGATATCTTTTTCCCGTCGGGGTCAAGGAAACAATAAGCTTCGACTCATATGCTTGTGTCTTTTACTTATCAATATCGCACACTACAATGCGTTTTATAACATCGAGTTACCGATGTGTTTACGCATTATCAATGCACAACCGACTCGCAAATTTCAACTCATATGTCTCCGCTTCAAGATCATAAGATATTATCGTCTCAATATTGCTTGTGATGTAATCCATGAAGCAATCTATTGAGCGCGGGTTTATCCAATACTCAAATCTCCAGGTCTAAGTACTCATGAACGTTGTAGCAATCCTATTGCTATGTCTAACTCCTTAGACAATCTACAAACCAATTCATAACAGTCTTGATTCAATGCTTACTTCCCAAAGTATGAGCGACTGTGGACCTTTCCGAATAATTAAATTATTCGGGAAGTAAAACATGCAAAAGTGAAACATAAAATCTGACTGGTAGCTACTCCTACTTATTACCAAGTCTCCACGAGGTAATCACCAAGTCGGATTTGTCATAAAACAATTATAGGTTTCTTATTTTCTTTTAAACATTCAATTCAAGCCTTCTATATCTATGTCTATATGACTTTTCACTCTTTCTATGTATCCAAAATGTCTTACATTGATACACTTTATTGCAGAAAATCCAATCGGACACTCTTCCGGTGATATCTCAATTTTTTATTCTGTCTTTCTCTCTCACAACTCCATTCCGGTGATGTGTACTGTGACTACCCATGGTTCTCGGGGTCTTTAGTCTACATGACTGCACCCTAAGACTATTTCGAGGTGCTATGATGTGCCGGTGAACCACACGCGATCCATCAGAATACCAACGGAACTCCTTAACCATGACGTCCTATAGCACCACGTCTTGATGTAAATAACTACCGATTTGAAACTTCTTTCAAATTGTTACTAACATTCATCCCAATGACTTCTCACATGTGTTCAAATGATCCTTTCAGTATTCTCAGCCAGGTTATGTTGTGAATCCAACTTACAATGCTCTAAGCTGTTAGTGCTAGAACCAGATCGTTGACCAACTCGTGGTTTGTTGTGTTTGCTAGTAGTTCTAATCTCTTTGTTTTGATGGAATTATAAACAAGTGTTTCTTATGAATGTTTTAAGTGTTAAACAAGTATTATGTTTTGAATGTTTTAATCTTATGTTCCGAATGTAATTTATGAATATACTTATGGTTCTGGATGACTTGTGTAAATGATCATTTCATATATGTCTGAAATCCAGTCTTGGATTTCGGAACTCTGACTAAGTCAACACCAATCCAGCAAACCAAGTTCAGAAGATACAATGCTCGGAAGACACAGTTCGCAAGACCATGTTCCGAACTAACTCAGAAGATCACTCAAGGTCAAAGAGACCAAGTTCCTAAGTTACTCTGATTCAGAAATGCCAGGACTCCGAAATCCACTCAGGATTTCGGATAAACAATACAAACAAGTTCTAGGAACTTCCTTCTTAACATTCAACGTAGAAGACTGAAAAACTGAAGACTATCTTGAAGATAAGGCAAAGGATAAGGACTTCAACTTATAGGATATGATTAGACTAGATCAGGCATGGCCTTTTAGAAGCATGTCGGTTGTACTTAATGTATTATTTTATTGTAGCTATATCCACCCTAGTCTGACATTGTATTATTATAATAGAATTATCCATGTTGTCTGACTGAAGAGAGACATGTTATCTGCTCTTCACTCCATAAGTTTTTATACGATGGTCCTTCCTTAGTCTATAAAAGGAAGACCTTATCTTTCTTCGGTCCTTATGAGTTTAAGAGACAAGTTGTAACACTTTAACAAATATCAATATATTTTCTCATTCCATCAATTCCCTCGCTCTTATCTTTATTTTCTCTTGTCTTTACATTTCTAGCATCATAATCTTCACGGCTTTGTATGTCTTAATATCAACTGTTTATGCACCTTATTTATTGTTGAGCTATCGGTCTTTTCTAAGTAATCTTTATATTCCGAAAATCAACTCAAGTCTTCGGACTTGTCCACTTCCGAAACTTTCTAGTTTCGGAACATTACTTTCCGCAATCTTACTCTTTCGGCATCTTACTTAGAATATTTGGCGACAACAATTGGTATCAGAGCCTGAATAGCTGTCTATAAGGTTCTAAGTACCAAGTTTGCTATAAGCCCTGACTACAGCAACAACCTTAGAATCCTCTATGGACCTTGCATGCTATTATAGCTCAAAATCTTTAAAATCTTTTCTTGTGTGTCAAACAGTTCAAAACTCCTTCCAAAAATGCAGATGAATTATTCTCTAAATGTTGCAAATAGTGTCAGAACTTCTAACTGAGCCCTTATACTCATCCCTACTGAGTATAATGGTTGGGCATCTAGAATGCGTAACTATCTCAAAACAAAGGGAAAGGATATCTGGCGTTCTGCCGAGGAGGGACCTCACGTCCCAAATTACACTCCCAGACCCGACACTGCTGAATAAGCACTGGGAGGTGTTCCTCAGCCAAGATTGACTCCCCTAGACATTGAGAAACTAGACAACGACGAAATTGCATTTACTGAAATTCAATGCGGTATTCCTCCGGAACTATTTGATCTTATACAAAACTGCACGACAGCCCAAAAAATTTGGGTTCTCCTGCAAAATATGTTTCTGGGAACGGAGGAAGCAATAGATCAAAAACTAGTGTCAAGCCTTTCTGAGTACAATCACTTTACAACTTTTGCCGGAGAAACATTGAGACAGGCATTCACTCACTTCTCCATAATCGTCACAAGACTCCTGAGTTCGGGAGCAGAGAGGTCCAATCAGGAGATCAATCTCCGATTTCTTGAAGGACTCGAAAAAGAATGGATGCTTGTCAAAATGATTCTTCGAGACTCAGGAAAATTAAAAACCTACAAGATGTACCGACTTTATAATAATCTTGTAGGACAGTAACATGATATAAAGGGCACTCAGCAACAACTACAAGTCGGAGGACCCTTGGCGTTAGTTGCAGAACACAATCATCCTATGATGGGCAACACTCCTCAACAACTCGTACAGTACCAATAAGCAACTCAGCAACCTATCTACATGACGACTGCAAACAATCAGAATGCCCTAGTACCTCAGATTACACCAAGTCAGAATTCCCAACCAGCTCAACAACCAACTCCAATCCCTTCTTACCATCCTTCACAACCACAAATTTCTTACCCTTCCTACTATCAAGCTCCGACAGTACAATACCAACCACCTCCAACTTCTCAACCCTCCATTCAATCTAAAACTCCAACCCTTGCTCTCCCTGCTCCAGTTCAAACCTCTGAATCATGTTGTTCCGAATATGACGAAGCTGAAGAAGCTACTTACCAACACGAAATTTCCATGATTAGTAAGAAATTTAACAGAATTCCATCTTATTCTAGTCCAAAGAAAAATTTTCGTCCTTCTAACCAAAATGCAGGACATCAATCAAGATACAACTATCAGAAAGGACACCATCAGTCAGGACAGAATCGATACTATCCGAAACCTGAAGAGCAGCATCAGGAGAAACCAAAAGTAGCTCCAGCTGTCAGCACCAACCAAGTTCACACTCCTGAAAAGAACGAATCTGAAGTAATCAAATGTCATAATTGCGGATGACTCTGGCACTATGCCGCAGACTGCAGAGCTCCTAGAAATT
Source organism: Cichorium intybus (assembly GCA_023525715.1). NCBI lineage: Eukaryota > Viridiplantae > Streptophyta > Magnoliopsida > Asterales > Asteraceae > Cichorium > Cichorium intybus. Next base: position 139,686 of record JAKNSD010000024.1, read on the forward strand.
ATCTGAAAGAAAAGGAAGAAGAGAAAGTCAAGGCGTTTGTTGCATCTGGGAATGTTGAAATCTGGTCTTCTGGTGATGAAGACGAACACTTTGAGAATAAGCGAAAAAGAGGAAAAGGCTTCGGCGAATGCATGATGGTGCATGCAACTCCAAAAACTCCAATCCCAGGGTTAGGAAGCTTCAAGCATGTTAAAGACAATGCTGAATCCACATCCTCTTCCATGCCAAAGAACTATGCTTTTATGGTCAACCACAAAACTGGCAAAAGGAGTAAGCAGCATAGAACAGGTGCGTAACATGCTTCACTCACATCATATTTACTCTAATGATCTAGAACCTGCTCTAGAAAAAATATCTAACACATGTGCAGATGCCTTAGCTGCTTATCAGCGGGTTCTGGAGGAAAAGGATGACGGATATGACGAAGTGTTAAACTTGAAAAATAGGCTACAGGATAAGAAACTATTTTGTGATAAGCTTACCGCTGATTTGAAAATCGAACAGACTTCTAGGACTTTGTTAGAAAATTCAAATCAGCTTTTGACATCGCAAAAGGGATTTTGTAACAGCCCAAAATTTGTCCCCTTTTTTTTATTTAAAAGCGCATTAATATCAAAAGCGCATTTTGCCAAAAGCGCATTACGTCAAAAGCGCATTTCGTCAAAAGCACAATAGCTAGTGTGATATTTTATAAAACTCGTTACTGAAAAATCCCATATTTCAAAACTCATGTTTCTTTATATAACAGATTGTCAAGCTTTAAAAAAAACTTTTCTCATAACCTCGTGTCATGTCTTAAAAATTTGGTTATCTTAAGTCCGTATTCTCACTTAAGCCTCACATAGTTTAAGCCTAGGTTTGAGTCTCGACACCTAATTCACTTAAACCTGGCTCTGATACCAACTTGTAACACCCCAAAATTTGTCCCCTTTTTTTATTTAAAAACGCATTAATATCAAAAGCGCATTTTGCCAAAAGTGCATTATGCCAAAAGCGCATTTCGTCAAAAGCACAATAGCTAGTGTGATATTTTATAAAACTCGTTACTGAAAAATCTCATATTTCAAAACTCATGTTTCTTTATATAACAGATTGTCAAGCTTTAAAAAAAACTTTTCTCATGACCTCGTGTCATGTCTTAAAAATTTGGTCCCAACTAAAACCATTTAGTTGTAAAAATGGTTATATAACTCTGGGGGTTACAACTTCATATCATACAAGACCATAGAAAGCAAGTTAGGATTACAAACCAGTGCATCGGCCAATGTTCACTCCATCTAAGATCCTAATCTCTTCGGGTCATCTACTTTCTTCTATCTCTCATGTCTAGAACCTGGGATACATGGCATAAAATAAAATACGTAAGACAAAAATGTCTCGTGAGCTACATGGGTTTAGACACAAAACATGTATAAACATAACATATATCATTTTCAAAACCATTGTAATCAAATCATTTCATAACACTGGTTTTTAAAATCATTATAACTTAAACGCATCATCATTTTGCTTCTAAAACCTTTCATAAGAAGTTTGTCATTTGCAAAACCTTCGTAATCAAATGATGTCAAAAGACTTGCTGTTAAAAACATAATAACTGAAACACGTTATCATTTTTCTTTTAAAGCCTTTCATAATAAGTTTATCATCATAAAACTTTCATTACTTAAACTTGACTGGTATTCATTCGCATTTGGATTTTTATACTTAGGGCCCAATCACCTTTGGTGATACCCCAAATCTATACAGAAATGGTAAGAACGTAATCAAACCATCTTAGCATCATATCACATGCTTTGACTGGTATCTCCACATGCTTTATTTTTATACTTAGGATAATCACACATAGTGATTTTCCCAAGTCTATACTAAGATGGAAAGAACAAGATCAGTCCATCCTAGCATCTTGTGTTTTAGGACATCTACTTCGTGAAGGGGAAGGTACCACCCCAGTAGACTCCTCTATATTCTCTTATGGGAATATCATGCCCCGGGCAAAAGTGGGTAACATACTAACTTGCATTGCTGCATTCATTCATATCTCAAATACCAGTCATGAAAAGGAAAACATATTATGATTTGACATCAAATTACTTGCTGAAATCACATTAAGGCTAGTGCCAAAACAAACTTATCAATTCCGATTCGGTTTCATGTCAAATCACACTTTTCAAAACATATTAGGCTTAAAGCCAAATCGTATTTTCAACTCATATCGGGCTTAATGCCAAAACTTGCTTTCAAACCGTTATAGCTTTGTGCCAAAATATACTTTTCAAATCACTTGGGCTTAGTGCCAAAACTTGCTTTCAAATCATTGTACAAGACTTTTATAAACAGTTCATAAGTAAGATAAACTTGCATATTATTTCATAATCAAAATTCACATAAACCATAAAAACATTATTTGCCATGTACCACAAAGAGGGAAAATGCCACATGTACTCATCTTAGTAGCTAGGTACGTCTAGCTACACTAATCCACATAACTCTATCCTTTAGTTGCCTCCAAACGTCCTTCAATCTCTATTAATCTAATAGAAGATTAGAACATATTAGTCAACTAAACATATATCATGTGTCTAATCATTCTTGACTAATACTAGTCATTATCTAATTCAATTCTAGTGGTTAAGTATGACTCTTAAAGCATAATAACCAATTTTGACAAATTTACCCTTTTTGTCCCATTTTGACAACTTATTCCAAAATTCGTGTAAACTCTTGTTTAAGTCATTGTTATACAACCCAACAATGTACCAATAGTTTTTAGAATATGTATAAGCTTCATGGAACATTTTAATATATTTTTCGTTTCGGCACTTTTTGACCGTTTTCTCATTTAGGCATCGTACTATGCCTAAATGTGTTTTCTAGGGTTTTAGTATGAAATTTTAGTAACTTTATGATCTTTACATGTTCGTAAAACAATATCAATGTCTAGATGTCAAAACATCTTTCGTTTTACTCATATAGGGTATTTTGACAAACTTTGGTCAATAAAGTTTCTAAAAATAGAAATCTGTGAAAAACATGTTATTTTACTTTTACTCTATGTTAATAGGTTCCAACATTTCATAATTGTCATTCCAGCTAAATTTAATGCTCACTTGCACATTATTTTTGTGCATACTAAAATCATCCCAAAACGTTTGAATTCAAAATTCCCATTCCAATTTACAACTTTTGTCCCACTAGACATATAAGTAATTGATTCTACTCTTTTTCTTTTGAGAATGGAATTAGCAATTCCATCCAACACTATGAAGTACTTATAAGTTAAAACTCCGTTACATTACAACATTTTCTCATTCACGAGAATAAAACTTAAATTATTACTTCACCACGTCAATTTAAGCTTTCAAGTCATTTATATATATTTCTAATAGCTAACTTGAAATCCTCTCAAGTTTAATCACAAAACAATTGTATGAATTTTCATTCTCTTGTAAAAGTATAGTGATTTCATGCATTACTACTTATCTTGTACAATCACATTCCAAAAAACAATTGTTTACCATCTTTTCAACCATTGCATTTATAATTTCCATTTTCACTAATTTATCCAAAATAGAAAGATCAATAACATAATACCATATTTTGAATTTCGTTATTGACATCATGAGATTTATCACATAGTAATTAGGTTCTTGGAGTTTATGAACTCAACCCATCCTCCATTTCAAGAATCCTAAATCAAATCCTCAAACATCTACACAATCTTGTATTATTGATCTCACATGGTGACATAATCCATAAAACAAACCCCAAATCCGACATGCATGTAAGGATTTCAAACTCAATAGACTAGGGTTTCAAAAAAATCAATTTTACCTTTTCAGATTTCCGCCAAAAGCTCAACAATCTGAAATCTTGGATATTCTTGTCCCTTCTTATGAATCCCTTAATCCAACCCATTTTTAAAATGACAAATCAGCACCAATTTCAACATGCATTTCAGAAATCTCACCTGGAAGGTCTTCTGGGAATACATCGGGAAAGTCGCAGACTTCGGGGATCTCTTTGATGCTCTTTACTTCTTTCTTCTCGTCAACAACGTGGGCTAGGAAGGCATGGTATATTTTCTGTAGGTATTTTCGGGCTTTGATGCAAGACACGATTCGGAGGCTGGTACTGGGTTTATCTCCGTAGACAACAAGGGTCTTGTCATCCGGCAGATGAAGTCGGATTCCTCGTTCGTAACACATGATGTCGGCATGGTGGGGGATTAGCCAATCCATACCAACAATCACGTCAAAGCTTCCTATTTTAACAGACATTAAATCGATTTGAAAGGAGTGATCATCCAGGGTAAGTGTGCAGCCTATGTATATGTCGTTTGTGCTTTCTGTTTTGTCATTAGTCATTTCTACTGTAAATGTTTCATTGAGTGGTTGAGGTTTTTGTTTTAGTAAGTATTTAAACTCGTGGCTTACGAAACTCCTCTCCGCACCGCTATCGAATAGTATACAAGCATATGAATTATTGACGAGGAACGTACCGGTGACCACGGTAGGATCCTCTACCGCTTCCGCGCGTCCCATAGCTAGGACTCTTCCATTTCTCCCCACATTCTTTGTCTTCGGGAAATCACGCTTACAATGCCCCGTCTCACCACAACCATAGCAAGCTTGACTCACCCCCGCATTAGAGGCTTAGGTGGTTTGTGGAACTGGCGCCTTGCAGAAACGGGCGGTATGACCCTTTTTGTTACAGTTCGAACAGTGCATTTCTCTACAGGCTCCGGTATGGTGGAAATTACACTTGTTGCACTTAGGTAGTGTCCCATTATACTGTTTGGTTGCTGTTGGGGTTGTCGGGACGGTGGCAGCACGGACTGCCACAATCTATTGTCTCTTGGCATTTTCTTGGTTAGGCTGATTTCTCCCCCTGTTCCAGGGTTTTCTTTTGTGGTCCTTCTCTCTTGGTTGATCAGTTTTAGAGGTCATGGTGCCCTGGCGAACCCTGTGGTTGACTAATCGTTGGGCCAGTCGCTTAGCACTGTCGAAAGTGGCGGGACTTGCCGCTTCTACATTCCCTTGAATCAGAGGAGATAGCCCCCAGATATAACGTCTACTTTCACAGATTCTGGTGTGACCATAGTAGGGCAGAGGGTTGCCAGGTCATTGAATCGGTTCGTATAGGAGGTCAGATCTGAACCTTTCATGGTAAGGTTCCACAGCTCTTTTTCTAGTTTTTGGATCTCCCCTCTAGGACAGTACTCTTTCATCAGCATGGTCTTCAGTTCTTCCCAACTCATTGAGTTGGCCACAGGAAGTGTCAGAGCCTTAACATGGCCCTTCCACCAGGACATGGCCGTCTCAGCAAAGGTACAAGCGGCGAATTTGACTTTAAATTCCTCGGGGCATGCGGAGATATCAAAGATTCATTCTGTTTTCTCAATCCATCGCGTGAGAGCAAGGACACCGCCGGTACCATGGAAAGTCATTGGTTTGCAATTCGCGAAGTCCTTGTAAGTACATACTCGCGATTGGTTTGATGTTTCTCCATTTGTGGAGTCGTTGGTGCCATTTCTGCTCCCGTTGCCATTTGTCCCATTCAAGTTTATCTGAGCGATAGCAGCTGCTACTGCAGCAGTAACAGCGGCCTGGAAGATAGCTGAGTCCATCATGGGTGGCTCGGGAGTTGCGATCGGTGCGCGCCTAGCGTTTCTTCGACGGGGTGGCATATTTCTGCCACAATGATTCAAGATTTGACGTTGGTTAGTTTCTGTAAGGATTATTATAAGCATGTTGTCATTAGGACATGGCGCATATTTTAAGTTTATCTTTGTCTTTTTCTTTTTGTAAGTTGTAACCATAATCCAGTATTAAATGCATACATATCAAACACTTGTACAACACTTAATAAGCAAAATATGTCATCATAATAATAATACTTGGTAGCGTTACATGATTTTTAAGATGGAAAATTTGACCTTCGCAGAGGTCTACAATGCAAAAATAAACGGGCAGCGTAACCACCCACAAAGAGTGTAATCACTTAATTGTAGGGTCGCGCCTACATATAAAGCGAGTAGCGTATAGCGCCTACTCGTAAAATCCTAGTCCATAACAAAATCTGGGTAGTACGAGTACTACTCATGACGAACTGGATCCCCTGGCTCCACGAAGTGCATCCACCTGTGCCCTCAGATCGGCGGCCTCTCGCTCGGCCTCCTCGGCCCTCCGCTCTATGTCTCGTATCCTTTCCTCGGACTCAGATATCCGTACAAAGGCCTCGCGAAACATCCCCATAGCTGTCCGTCGGTCCTCCTCGAGCGAGTCGACTCGCCCGGAGGTATGGTCATGGGCCTCGTCTAAGCGTCGAAGGCGTACTGCGGTGACCTCGGCAGTAGCTCCCACGTCCATGACCTGACTGGAGGTTGCCCTAATCCGCTCCTCCTGACGGCCGATGCGTCCGACCATGACTGGTAAGGCTCGGTCTGCATAGCCCCCTCTGCTGAGGTCGAAGTGGTCGTGGGGTATTGTGACAATTGTAAATTTTGGTCAACAAAAGTCAACTGTAGTCAAACGAAGCGTACATTAATCTATATATTGAAAAGTTATTTTCCATAACTTTTGCGATGAATTATTAATATTATAGTATTACGTATGCTAAATCAAAACAATTACCGATTAAAAGTCGAAAATACGGACAGCAAACTACTGTAGCGTAAAAATTCGATAATCGTACAATTATTATTTTGAGAATAATAATATTCATAAGACGATCTACTCGTAAATATGAACCTGTGGATATATAGAACGTCAAAAACGGAGTTCGTATGTGGAAGTTACAACCATTAAATCGCTGTGAACGGATAAATTTACAACCATTAAATCGCTGTGAACAGATAAATGTACACAGGGTTTGGACTCAAAATACAAAATGTGGTGCCTTAAACATCAAATATGAAATAACAATTCATATGATAAGTAACGTAATAATATCTAGCATTTAATTTCAAAGCTAAATGCAATTTCCGGTAAAATGCCGAAAATCGCGAAATCGGAAGTATACTACGCTTAAACGCGTATTCCGGCACCCAACGAGTTATAATTCAATCAAAATAAATGTTTGGCAATGTTTTTATACAAAATAATTATTTAGAACTTCGTTTCGTCAAAAACGCACAAAATTTCACTAAAACGACTTACTATTTTATAAAAATCACTTATTTTTATAAAGTATGTTGCTATTTTATAAAAACTAACCCACCCCACCCCCCCCCCCCCCTTTACCCCCCATCGGCTGCAACATGGCTCAAAACCATCTCCCAACACAATCCTAGTTTACTATTCACAATCTAGGCATTAATAAAGCTAGGTAATTTTATAATAGGAAAATCAAAGACTAGATCTTCCAAAAAGGAACTAACCAAGCTCATTTGCATCCAACCAACTTCATTTCTCTCTTCTCCTCTCCCTCTTCTCTTGCTCTTGGCCTCAAACCACCATCACCATCACCACCTTCAAGCTTCAATTCTAAGTCCATTTCACAAGTCTAAGTGGTGAGTTTCCTTCATCTTTTGATTCTAAACAACATAACACAAGTTTTACATCTTTTACACACACTAACATCCATCAAAATCCATTGGAAAATAGCTTGGTCCAAAGGTCTTTGAGCTCAAATCTTCATCATCTTCAAAGATCTTTCAAGCTTTCTTGGTAAGTTATGATCATCTAGTGATTTAAGTTATAAATACCTTCATTTACTCTTTTACACACACATACTCACAAAAATCCATTGGATAATAGCTTTGTCCAAGGGTCCTCCGAGTCCTAGAACCAAACTCTTCAACCTTCTACCAAGAAACCTTAATATCCACACTCAAGGTGAGTTCATACCCCTCATTTTCATCTTTTCAAACCTTTTTGGGGGAGAATACAAGTTATTTTACTATAATTGTTGTTTTATTCAAGATTATATGTGATTAAATGTTATATATGTTGATTTACACAAGTTTATAAAGTTAATAATTGTGTAAAAATGCTTTTGACATGAAATATGGTTAACCCTTTGTAAGATGTTCATAATGATGTATATAATGTTAGTGTAAAAGTTACTAAACTATAAATAAAATGTGTAAAATGTTAGATCTTGGACAAAAATGTTATAAAGATGAATTTGGCATGAAATATGAATAGATCCATGTATTATGAACACTTTGATATATTAAGTTGTGTAAAAGTTACAAAAACTACAAATAAAGTGTACAAAAATACTAGATCTTGGATAAAAACGTTATAAAAACGAAAACTAGTAAAAAACTACGTTTTTATAAATAAAGGCACTATTTTCTAGCAAAAATGGTTATAATCAAGTTATTACACCATTTTTGTGAGAATTACCTCAAAAGATGACATTTATAATCTTTTGAATAAGTTATTTCGCTATTGTTCGTAAAAATAAGGTTATTACGACGGAATACTAAAATAGACTATTATTGGAATAGTTTATGAACACAAGGTTATTATGACGTTTGAACATGACAAAAATAATAATATAAAATTATATAATTATTAAACAATACTATATTATCATGGGAAAAATGATAATTGATGATTATAAGAGTTTTTATATACAAATCATACGTAAACAAGTTGATTGGAATACATACATTTTTGTGAGATGAATCTTCACAGTACTTTTATAAGTACCTACTATAAGTCCTGAACTTTTATAACCAGAGTCTCGGTAAGAGAGCGCGATATTTGAGTATAGATCTATACGGGGCTTGACAACCCCGCACCTGAGCTGCTAGCTACAGCTTGACCGGCAGGTCTGAGGTGTCCAAATGTCTAACATTCCGAAGCCTGAAGAACGCCGCAGCAGGCCAACTAGTCACTGTATGGTTATAGGGTATCTCACATGGGAAAATAATCAACTTATTATTTTTATAAATTGTTTACGTTGAAAAATACATTTCTAAGGGATTTCACACTACAGTTTACATATTACATTTTACTCTTTGGGATTTAAAGACTTGTTCAGTTTTTTGAGAAAATATTGGATTTTCTTGGTTTCAACACTATTGTTTACAAACAAAGGACATTTCTTACGCAAAATCTTATGAACTCACCAACTTAATTGTTGACACTTTTTCAACTACTTGTATTCTCAGGAAATTGTTAAGGTAAATTCAGGCGCTACAAGAAGAGACGTTACGACGTCGATTTTGTTAATTTTTGATATCATTTCAATTGTATTTGAAACATGAAACAATTAAACTTTGTAACATTTGCAATTGATTAATGATGGTTGTGTGCTTGGATTCCACTATTGTGTAACTTTGCTATGATATTGTTCATGAAGTCATCCACCATTAAACTATTCCGCCAATACGGTTTTGGGGTGTGACAGGTATGCCATACGGGGGTCGCAAGCCCTGCTCGTGGCTCCAGCGGCGTAGATACTCTGCCCACTCTGGGGTCCTGAAGAGGTTCTTCTATTAGTAAGGGGCGGTGGATGGGAAGTACCCTCTTTCGAGGAGTACGCATCCATAACGGGCCACCAGGGTGGCGATATACCTGGAATTTCGGCGGTGGCGGTGGTACATGAATGTCGCGGACTGGGTAGCGTGGGTCGATGACCTCAGACCCATCATCGGAATCTTCATCTTTCCATTGGTCTTCTTCTTCCGAAACTTCCTCTGGTTCCTCCTCCGGAACCTCTTCTGGTTCCTCTTCCGGCTCCTCGTTGAGCCATCCTCCATTTCCCTCCTCGAGGAGATAAGGGTCTCCTGGCAAATGAAGTCCCGCCATGGTGTCTGTACGAGGATTTGGGGTGTAAGAAGTATGTAAAGGGGATTCTTAAATACACTTATATATGATTAAGTAATGTACACAAAATACCTATATAGTATTTTAACTTCATGTTTAGTTCTATAGCGTCATAAAATACTCCTATAGTATTTTATATCTGATTTGGTTATTGGTAAGTGTTCGGACTTGTTGTTCACCACGACCATTCCTAAGTATACGTTAATCATATCTTGGACCAATACAGTTGATCAGGCTCTATTTATCCAAGATATAATTACCAAAACACTTAGGCCTATCCGTAGTGTTCAACTCATCTTACTACTTTTGTATGTTTTCGTTATGATATCGTTCTAGTATGTATGTATGTACTTATACTTTTATAACAACTATCATTGTAATTTTAAAAGTATACTTGTACGAAAAATGTTTTTGAGAGTTTTAGTCCCATTGTATTTATAGTTGTATATCTTTAAATAGATTGATATACTTAGTTCACTATAAACAATGCTCTGATACCAATCTGTCACACCCTCAAACCGTATTGGCGGAATAGTTTAAGGGTGGATGACTTCATGAACAATATCATAACAAAGTTGAACAATAGTGAATTCCAAGCATACAACCATCATTTAATCAATTGCAAATGTTACAAAGTTTACTTGTTTCATGTTTCAAATACAATTGAAATGATATCAAAAATAGACAAAAATGACGTCGTAACGTCCCATCTTGTAGCGCTTGCATTACCTTATCAATTTCCTGAGAATACAAGTAGTTGAAAAAGTGTCAACAATTAAGTTGGTGAGTTCATAAGATTGTATAAGAAAAACCCTTTGTTTGTAAACGGTAGAAATTGAGAACCAATAAAATCCAATATTTTCTTATAAAAATGACCAAGTCTTTAAATCCCAAAGACTAAAGTGTAATATGTAAAATTGTAGTGTAAATTCCTTTGAAGTGTATAATTTCGCGTAAATAATTTATAAAAATTATTAAGTTGATTATTTTCCCATGTGAGATACCCTATAACCATACTGTGACTAGTTGGCCTGCTGCGACGTTCTTCAGGCGTCGGAATGTTAGACATTTGGACACCTCAGACCTACCGGTCAAGCTGTAGCTAGCAGCTCAGGTGCGGGGTTGTCAAGCCCCGTATAGATCTATACTCAAATATCGCGCTCTCTTACCGAGACTCTGGTTATAAAAGTTCAGGACTTATAGTAGCTACTTATAAAAGTACTGTGAAGATTCATCTCACAAAAATGTATGTATTCCAATCAACTTGTTTACGTACGATTTGTATATAAAAACTCTTGTAATCAACCATTATCATTTTTCCCATGATAATATAGTAATGTTTAATAATTATATAATTTCATATAATTATTTTTGTCACGTCCAAAATGTCATAATAACTTTATATTCATAAACTATTCCAATAATAGTCTATTTTTAGTATTGCGTCGTAATAATCATATTTTTGTGAATAATAACGAAGTAACTTATTCAAATGATTATAAATATCATCTTTTGAGATATTTCTCACAAAAATAGTGAAATAACTTGATTATAACCATTTTTGCTAGAAAATAGTACTTTTATTTATAAAAACGTAGTTTTTTTACTAGTTTTCGTTTTTATAATATTTTTATCCAAGATCTAGTATTATTGTACACTTTATTTGTAGTTTTGTAACTTTTACACAACTTAATATGTCAAAGTGTTTATAATATATGGATCTATCCATATTTCATGCCAAGTTCATCTTTATAATATTTTGTCCAAGATCTAACATTCTACACACTTTATTTATAATTTAGAGACTTTTACACTAACATTATATATCATTATGAAGATCTTACAAAGAGTTATTCATATTTCATGTCAAAGCATTTTTACACAAAAAACTTGAATAAAACAACATTTATAGTAAAAGAACTTGTATTCTCCCCCAAAAAGGTTTGAAAAGATGAAAATAAGGGGTATGAACTCACCTTGGGTGGTAGATCTTAAGGTTTCTTGGTAGAAGGTTGAAGAGTTTGGTTCTAGGACCCGGAGGACTCTTGGACAAAGCTATTATCCAATGGATTTTCGTGAGTATGTGTGTGTAAAAGAGTAAATAAAGGTATTTAGAACTTTCACTACTAGATGATCATAACTTACCAAGAAGGCTTGAAAGATCCTTGAAGATGATGAAGATTGGAGCTCAAAGACCCTTGGACAAAGCTATTATCCAATGTATTTTGATGGATGTTAGTGTGTGTAAAAGGTGTAAAACTTATGTTATGTTGTTTAGAATCAAAAGATGGATGAAGCTTATTACTTAATCTTGTGAAAAGAACTTGGAAATGAAGCTTGAAGATGATGATGGTGGTGGCGGGTTTGAGCCGAGAGCAAGAGGGGGAGAGGAGAAAAGAGAGGGTGAGTTTGTTCCAAATGAATGTGACTAGTTCTCTTTAGTTGATTTTGTGATTGATTTATCCATAATATAAAAATACTAGCCCTCATGTGCCTAGGTTGTGAATAGTGATGAGGAGATATGGTGTGAATCTTTGGAGACTTACTTCAGCCGATGGGGGGGTAGGGGGGTGGGGTGAGGTGGTTTTTATAAAATAGCAACATACTTTATAAAAATAAGTGATTTTTATAAAATAGTAAGACGTTTTAGTGAAATTTTATGCGTTTTTGGCGAAACGAAGTTCTAAATAATTATTTTGTATAAAAACATTGCCAAACATTTATTTTGATTGAATTATAACTCGTTGGGTGTCGGAATACGCATTTAAGCGCATTATTCTTCCGATTTCGCGATTTTTGGCGTTTTACAGGAAATTGCATTTAGCTTTGAAATTAAATACTAGATATTATTACGTTACTTATTGCGATCGACCACCAAAAGAGCAATGCCAAACTTTAAACTCACCAAGTTGGAATTAACTTAATCCAGACCTTAGAGACCTGAAATGATAATTCAGAAGCTATCTACAAATCCAAGTCATAATGTATTTTCAAAACACATATTGCTATGCAAGAATAAGGATGACATGAAAGAACATAAAAACATGCCAAATTAACCACCCTTTTTTGTTGAACACGAAAGAGAGAACCAAGAAGAGAAGTGCACTATGTATGACGTGAATGAGATAAATTAAGATGATGTAGTACAATAATACAGCCCTAGAAAAGAAAACACACGCCAAACGCCCCCACTAGTCTAAACTGTAGATTGGCAGCACACCAAGTAACAACACAAGTTTTATACCCCAACCCCCGTTTAAGTTCAGATACATATACGTATAAAAAGTACTTGTTCATCATTTGTTACAAACACATCCGTCAAGAAAGCTACACTCCTTTCATTATAGGAAATGAAATTTTAAATTTTCCATTTGACTTTATATACCATCTTTAGGTGGGATTGATACAATTGTAGGACCAATCGTCAGCTTCTACCTAGCTTTTCTCACTTTAATTGCCTTGAAATGAAAGGAGATACAAGACAGCCATTCCATGTGGCCATTATTACATTCTTTTTTGTATTTATTGGTATACATAACGGTGTGAAATTTTAGTAGCTCATTTTAGAAATAAAGATTACATGTAGTAAAGTACTGAATCGGTGATTATTTCTATAGAACTTCTTGGATTGGATTGAACAATAAAGACAAGACGTGGGGCCTAGTCAGCTCTGGATAACCATGCCCGTCTCCAACACCATACATAAATTGTGCCATCCTAGCAACGTTTGTTGCACCATCATTAAACTCCCTTAAAATTTGAGAGTTTGCTCCTGCTCTTTCTTTATTAAGTTTCTTCCAGGTGTTGTCGATTAAGTTTTCTATATACCTTTTAGCTTCATTTTCTGTAGCACCAGTCTCATGCATGTAACATTGGATTGATTTTGGAGTATCACCTCTTGCAATTTCATCCTTGAAGGAATAAGATAATGTTAGAGCGTATTTATTTGAAATACTTTTTGACAAAGAAATAACAATGATGTTGAAAATGAATTTTTAACTGAATATGACTTAAATTAAAAGTGCATAACTATATCTGTAATGATAGAAGTAAAAAATAATAATTACTGAGGATGTCTCCAAGTCATCAGCAAGTCGGAAGATTAAGGATGAGTAGCGGACTATATTTTTAGCACCTTCTACACCTTGCAACATTTCTTCGTTTGAACTATTTGACGTCAAAATTTTGAGATGCGTAAGTACTACAGGACCAGATATTGTTATCCAAGCATTGTCCAAGTATTCTTTGAGTGTTGGTGTATGACCACTATGGTACCATCGTGCTTCTAGTAGGTATGCCTTGCATAAATCTGCCCACTATAACATTATTGTTCCAGTATAAAAAATGAGATGTCAATGTCACAATATTATTAATCAAAAAAGAAATTGAATATGTTATAGCTAAATAAGATATATAAATTACTGCTTTCTTTAGCTGAGGAAGGATCAGGCATCCGGTTTCCGTTAATGTGGTGTATGTGATCTCATTTATGGAGTTGTAGAATCCAATGAAACAGATCTTCATATAATGTGGAAGTTTTCCTACCAAATTGATATCCCATCTACAAATGACAAATTTTTTATTTTGAAAACCATGTGAAATTTGTGCAATTATTACTAGATAATCAACTTGTAATTCATATCTGAAGGAAGAAAGACTATATTTAGAATTACCTACTAATAACATTAGTAAATTGTTCAAGTTCATCCAAAGTACCATACACGTCATAGATATCATCAATAGTTGTGATCATGGCAGTAACCTTTGTAAGCGTTTCCCTTCCACTAAAGTGAGGCAGGTAATTAAAACCAATCGCCCACATGAAATGCTCCACCAATCGGTCTCGGGCAAAACCTAACTCTGTATCCCAACTTGTATTTCTCCACCATCTATTCATATGTATCGTTAGTTTAATGTACGTGCACTTACGGTAGTTTTGTTATGGAGTATGCACAAGCTGGAATGAAATATAGGAGACATATATCTGGAAGAAATGATACCTTGATGCCCGTTTTAGATCTTCAAGGTGGATAGCTTGGACTATATTAAAATCCAATTTTGCAAGCTCGATTAGTGTTGGATGCATGCCACTTCTTTTCTCATATACTTCGATAAACCACTTTGCCTCTACCCTTGGCACTCTCCGGTGAAGTGGAAGCTCTAACGCATGAGTTACTAATGATGATAAACTTTCAGGAATGTTCTCTAAGTTTTCTTGGAGATATCTAGTAGTGAAGTCTCTAGCATCATCTAATATACTTTCGTTCTCAAATGAAAGATAAGAAGCCTCGTACAAATTCAGCATGCACAACATATCTTCGTATAAGTGCGGCTTAAAATTTTTAAGCTCGTCCTTGAAGGTTTCAAATATCTCTAAATATACAGAAAAATGAAATAACGTGAAGTATTAATTTGTGAATCGTCTTCTATAAAAGATTCTTATTAGCTTTGTACCTTGAGGAACATGATAACCATGTTGTCTTAGTAATCTAAAACCCAGAGCTTTAAGGTTGAGTTCCATTGGATTCCACTTGTCTTGAGCTTCAAAGTAATTGTGGTAAATCGTCTCCAAGAGGTAACTTGTTTCATGCACAAAATGATATGATATTCCAAGTCTCTGCAAATCATCAATGAATTCAAGGGTACTCAACGGATTGCGAACTTCGCGAATCATCCCCTTCACTGCATCTATCAATGTATCTGCCCTTGACGTGTAACCATTTCCCTGTATCATGAGCCTAAATACCTAAATATACCACCACAATAAAAGGCATGTAAAGAGCAAATGGTTATAGAATTTATAGTACGTACATTGTATTTGCTAGAGAGTGACTGAATATGTTCAAATGACCATAAAGATGGCTCAAAGTTTGCTGATCGTCTAGCGAGGGGTTGAGCCGTTGAAATGGCCATCGATATGAATTGTGGTGAATATAGTGGCTTGCAGATGTTAAACCCTCTGCTATTGGCATAAAACTTATTGTAATAGAAACTTGAACCAGAAACGAAGCATGCTGATGCCATTGGGAACGATATTTGTCAAAGCCAAAGGCCACAATTGTGTTAAATATTACACACTTTAATTTTCTACGTTAGTGCTCGCTATTTATTAGCCCATTATTCATTTGTATCCTTCCTTCCCAATGCCTAACTGCTAGCTTGTTAGGTATGTGTTAGGTTTTTGTGGTGGTTGTCTTTGAATAAAATTCTCGCCGGTAAAAAAAATACTCACATTATCTTGCTTTCATTGTTATGGGTGAATCATCTTAAATCTTTTTCATAGTTAGCCTCATGATGTTGACCATGCAAGTAATGTTTTAAATATGCTTTCTAATGAAAAAAAAAAACCTACGGACAGTATCGTTATAATCAAGGTTCTAAATGGCGCGATGCGTGACGTGGCGGTAATGTCAAGCCTCAAGTTTTACGAGCCTTGACGAGCCATGACGTTTTTCAATGCATGATTTAAGGCGGTAATTTTATATGAATGTATAATTATATTATATGTAAATATAGATTTATATCACACATATCATGTTTTTAGAGGTGTTTTATCAATAACTAATAACCAAAAAGTTAATTAAAACTCAAATGTTTGATGCTCAATCAAGAAATGCAAGAAAAATGAGAAAAAACTGGCCGCAAATAGTAAAAACTCGCGCCTTGGCATGCCATGGCTTGCCTTATCCCGCACCACGCTTAGCAGTGCCGACATGAGGGTTTTCGGGAAGGCAGAGTCGCGCCTCACGCCATGGCACGCCTTCACGTGCGTCATGGCACGCCTTTTAGAACACTGGTTATAATTATATGACTTGAGCAATTTTATATGTGCACATACATTAATAGAAATAAATAATTTATTTGTGGTTGTTTTGTACAAGGAATGATTGATCACGAGGAAGTAAGAAGAAAGATGAACAAAAATTTTAAAATTTTATTGAAATTATTAAATTTTTTTTGTATAAATAACTAGGAGTTTTTGTAAAAGTAGGCTACTTTCCAAATCTATTTGTAAAACAGGGCATTTTGAAATTGTTTTGTAAAATAGGGCTTTGGGCCGACTAGGTAACCAATCATTTTAAATAAAATTACAATTTTAACCTTTAAAGTTTTGTTTTTTTATTATTAAGTTTCAACATACTTTATATGTTACATCTAGATTCTTTCTTTTTATATTTACTTACTCTTTTATAGTAAAAACATGTTACAATTCTAAATAGTAACAAATGTCATGGAGTTGAAATTCATTGTCAACAATTTAACATGTATAATAGATCTTCAATACTTTAACAAGTTAAATCTAAACTATATATTCTTTGTAATAGTTAAAAAACATAATTCATTTGTAACTTTTATGTATTTAGATCATTAATTTTTTGTGTAAATGTTATCAAGTTAACTTTTAGTGTACATCTTTATTGATGTACTTTCATTTTTAACATTTGAACTTACTTAATATATTGTATTACATCAATCTCATTTTAAACTTGTATTTTATATATTTATTATATCATTAGTTTTGAAATTTTTGAATACTTGAAAAATAACCATACACCTTCATTAGGGGAGACTTTTCTCATATGTTATTGTGGTCATGGAGTACTACATCCAACCTATATTTAATATATATTATATTTTCTTGTGCCAATAGAGGTTCATTTGCAGTGACTCCTAGGTATGAGGCGGCGCTTCATGTTCGCATAAAACAATAGTTGATGTGCGCGAAAGCTGACTCGAACACACTCATTAAGAGTGACCCTTCTAAAGGAACCCAAAATTTAACCGGTTCAAAAGTACGTAATATAGAAACCAAAAAAACATAATCGAAAATCAAAAATAAAACAAAAACAAGCATAACTATTTCGTTCAAATTCCATAAAAAACTAAAGATATAACAACAAAAAATAAAAGAACTTTTGTTCTAAAATTGACTGGGTATAAAAAGTTACTTATGACGTTTTAAAGATTCCTTGAAAATGCATACATTTTTATACTAAGAAATTTATTTAATTGTTCTCTAGATAAACTAAATATATACCGAAATGTATGTAATTTTTTTGTATATTATAATAAATTTTTATTGGTGCCAAGATACTAAAGAGATTTTAGTTATATAATTTGTTAAAAATTATTTATTAACTTTAACTATATTTTCGATTAATAAAATAATGTATAAGATATAATAATATATGAAATAGCATATTATTATGAAAGTGAGGTTAATAAATTGTGTTATGTAAGTTAAATGTTGAATGAACAAATTGTACGGTGAAACACGGAAAATTTTAAAAAACATTTGTTTTAAGGGTAAATTTCATAAAAAACACTAATTTTTCAAAAAAAAATCGATTTTGACAATGTGTTATTTTTTTTCAATTAAGTCACTAAGTTTTCAATTTTTTTCAATTAAGTCACTATGTTTTCAATTTGGTTTCAATTTTGACCATTTGACCGGTCAACCCGATAGTCAGCTGACGTGGCAAGATGACGTGTCAGTCTTTGATGATGCGACAATGACGTGGCATGCTGACGTGGCATCCGAGTGTCAAAATTGAAACAAAATTGAAAACATAGTGACTTAATTGGAAAAAATTGAAAACTTAGTGCTTTAATTGAAAAAATAACACAGTGTCAAAATCAAAATTTTTTTGAAAAGTTAGTGTCTTTTTTGGAATTTTTTCTACATTTTTTAAAATGATAAATTTGTCTTTTTACGTTTTTAGAACGTATAAATATATTTTTTACAAGTATAAAGACGTATTTTTATACTTTTAGAAGCATACATACATTTTCATAAGTATATATACGTATTTATACTTCTAAAGACGTAAAAAAAACGTATTTATACTTCTAAAGACGTAAAAAATGTATTTATACTTCTAAAAATGTATTATACTTCTAAAACTATAATAATATGTATTTATACTTTTAAAACGTAAAAACATATTTATACTTCTTAAAATATATTATACTTCTAACCGAACGTACTTAAACCAACATAAAAATATATTTATATTTCTAAAAACATAAAAATATATATTTATACTTCTAAAGACGTAAAAACATATTTATACAACTAAAATATATTATACTTCTAACAGAACGAACGTAAACCAACATAAAAATATGTATTTATACTTCTAAATGAAAAAACATACACGGACGAACTTAAACCAATATAGCGGAACAAATATAAACAAACAAACATAAATTAAAGAACAAGTACTTATTTTTATGTTTTTAGAAATATAAAATACGTTTTTTTACATATAATCACGTATCGTATCAATCAAAAGCACGTTTGTTTTGCATATAATCACATATCGTATCAATCAAAATCATGTTTATAATGAAAAAATGTCAAGAAAGAGTTTTAAACTCGTTTTATAATATGTATTTTATTGATATATACATGTCTATATGCAGAAAAACGTATTTATATTTTTAAAAGCATAAAAATATACATTTATATATACTTATAACAATGTATCTATGTTTCTAAAAATATAAAAATACGTATTTATACTTGTAAAAAATATACTTATACGTTCTAAAAACGTAAAAAGATGAATTTATCATTTTAAAAAATGTAGAAAAAATTCCAAAAAAGACACTAACTTTTAAAAAAAAATTGATTTTAACACTATGTTATTTTTTTCAATTAAAACACTAAGTTTTTAATTTTTCCAATTAAGTCACTATGTTTTCAATTTTGTTTCAATTTTGACACTCGGGTGCCACGTCAGCGTCGCATCATCAAAGACTGACACGTCATCATGCCACGTCAACTGACTACTGGGTTGACCGGTCAAATGGTCAAAATTGAAACCAAATTGAAAACATAGTGACTTAATTGAAAAAAATTGAAAACTTGGTGACTTAATTGACAAAAAAAATAACACAGTGTCAAAATCGAAATTTTTTGAAAAGTTAGTGTCTTTTATGAAATTTGGCCTTGTTTTAACTACTAGTTAATGGTATTTTTGAGTTATTTACAAATCAGTATTGGAAAACACGGCCGAGTATTTGAACTCCCCTATATAAATTGGCGATTTTTAAAAAATCGGCTATAAAACTCGAACTCGATCCTACTCGGTCAAACTCGCTCTAAGTCGGCTGACTCAGGTTTACTCGGTGCAACTCGGTCTCACTGGTCTACCTCGGTCAAACGAGTACTCGGCCTTGTACTCGGATTAATTTCCTTTTTGTCATAAAACTAGTGTATGAAGATGTTATATGTGTGTGTGCGTGTGTGTATATATATATATATATATATATATATATATATATATATATAGATTCTTTCTAATTGTATTTTTATTTTCTATTTTTATTATATTTCGTATTTAAAATTTTTCATTTAACACATATAGTTAGTGTTGCAAATGTCGTTAGGTGCTGCCAGGTCGGCGGACTAACAAGTAGCGAGTAATCGGTGAGTACTGTTCATGGCTATATATATATATATATATATATATATATATATATATATATATATATATATATATATATATATATATATATATATATATATATATATATATATCCATGAACAGTACTCACCGATTACTCGCTACTCGTTAGTCCGCCGACATGGTAGCGCCTAGCGACATTTGCCACAATAACTATATATGTTAAATAAAAAAATTGAAATACAAAATATAATAAAAATAGAAAAAAAAATACAATTAGAAAGAATCTATATGTAATGTATTAATTATGTTGAAACTTAATAATAAAAGTCAAAACCTAAAGGGTTAAAAGTGTAAGTTTTATACATATATGGTGTAATGTCGTAATACTTTCAGAAAGTGAAATTGAGTTAATCTTCGTTTAATTAAGATTTACTGGGTTGTTATATGAGTTATGATAGTTAGAAACCCATTTAGGAGAAGATTTAACTTCAAAAATGCCAAAAAGAGGCTACGCGGGTCGTCTAGAGTCACATGGGTTGTGTAGAGAGCCGTTAGAGACTGTTTTGGCCTCTGCTGGACCCAGACGGGTTGTGTCAAGTACACGGGTCATGTACAATTTACAGTAAGCATCTAGTGAGATTACACGGGTCGTGTATACGAGCATGGGGCGGGTTTTAAATGTTAGCGACACTAACATTAGAGGTTAGCGCCGCTAACCTTGCTTAGTGGGTTTAAATTTGACAATTACGTTCATTTCAATGAAAAACTTTACCAACTCGATTTAAAGAGCTTGAGGTCTGATGTTAGGTCAAGTTAAGCAAGGGTTTGCGTAGGAAAGCTTGGGGAACTTGGATTTAACACCCGAAACGTGTTCTCGACTTCTAAATCAACGAGGTTAGTTGGTTGCGGGTTTGAGGGTTTTAAACCCTAGGTTCTCCAATCTGAAAATCTACTATGAATTTCTTTATGGGTTGTTAGTAGGTTGTTTTTATATGTTATTATGAGTATTTGATATGATTATTGTGATGTTTGGACGGTTGAATGAGTAGAACCGCAAAAATTGAATTCTTGATTCTTTGAGTTTGTAGTAATAAGTTAATTGATGATAATGAGACATAATATGTGATGATATTCACATCTGATATCAATAGGTGGGAAGGAGACGCCCAAGGCATAGGTGGAAACCGAGCTGACCAAACTTCAGGTGAGTAACACTAATCCGTTAGTTATGATTGGATTGTGATGTAATTGTGTTACTTGTAAATTCTAATTGGCCGAGACAACCAATTAGCATAAGTTATACAAGATTGAGAATCCCTTTTAGTATATGAGTACTTGGTGTGAATGAGCACACTAATTGACTGAGATAGTCAAAGAGTATGATGTTAATGTGTTTATATGCTAGTAGTTGTTGAGTACTACTGTATTTGTTGAGAAATTATTGAATGATCACCAAATCTTGAGTATTTTCTCACTAAGCTTAAATAGCTCATAAACTTTGTTTGTGTTGTATGTGCTAGAGGTGACATGGAAAGAAAGTTGCAAAAGGATAGATGATTTAGACTCGGACTTAACTTTTTGGGACTTTTGTGATCCAAGGAAACTTTCTTTTGAAACATATGTACATTTTTTAAAATTTTCTTTTGTAACCCAGTGTTTGGGATATGTTTGTATTAACTACTTGTTCTTTTGATAACTGCTTGTACTTTTTTTGCTTAGCTTTCATTACACCATAAATACTTGTTATTTGAATAATTATTGATGTAATTCGGAGATAAGAAATTGGGTGTCAAAAGTTAGTATTAGAGCCAGGTTTGAGTGAACTAGACTTTAAAGAGTATGTCATAGGCTCAAACTAATTTAAAGAGGGATGTCCCAACTAGTAATTATGCAACTTTCCTTCTAAGCACATGTAATGACTAGATGTGTTAAATTGAGAATGTTTGTGATTATACAATACAAATAGATTATTGAGACATAGGAGACTAAAATGAGTTGAATTCCTTTTCAGCCTCATTATGAGTTTTGGAAAAAGAAAAAGAGGGAGGTGATCCCTGAGACAAGCAATCGGGGACACAATGTTCGGGACTGGGGCACCATCCCAAATGCGAGAGACTGCCTAAGTTACCATTGAATTTAGAAAAGCTTATCGTTTATGAGGTAGCGAAAGCAGTTAAACGTTTACTGGCTAGTTTATAGAGATCTCAAGCTGAGACGACGAGCAGAGATGAACGAGATCGACCCTTTATTACTCCTGTGATGGGGGAGGGTCAGGGAGTGCCAGTTATCATACCTACTGAGAAGGGAGGATCAAAAGAAGCAAAGAGTTGTAGTTACAAGACATTTCGCAAGTGTAAGCCAAATGAAATCTTTGGTACTGACGATCCTATTGTTGCCCAAAACTGGCTAACACATATTGAGAATGCTTTCCGTACGAGCAAGTGTGCAGACAAAGATAAAGTTTAGTATGCTACAAATTGTTTACACAAGGATGCCCAGTTTTGGTGGGAAAATATCTGAATTGATATAGAGAAAGGTTTGGAGCCTGAGTCAACATGGGAGGAGTTTCAAGTGAAATTTATGAAAGAGTACTGTTCCAATATCGCAATGAGAGTTTAGAGGAAGATTTTCTGAGGTTGCAGTAGGGTACAAGGTCGGTATAGGATTATACAATGGAATTCAATGAAAAAGCCAGATTTGCTGCACACCAAATGGAATAGAGGAGAGAAAGGTTGATAGATATTATGGGGACTGACGACCCAAATACGAGAGTTTTTACAATGTTCGAATTTTTATACTTACCAGCGGGTTATCGAGGCAGCCAATTCCAGAGAGAAAGAATTGAAGAGACATGATGATGAAAGAAAGGATGACTGAGAAGGTGGAAGTTAGAAGAGGAAGTGGGAAGTAAAGTCTAGTAGTGGTTCTCTAAAGCACTCGGTTCCAAGTTCACAACCACGAAGTGATACAAGAAAAGCTAAGGGTATATGGTATGAAAAGTGTCGCGGAAAGCATGCTAGAAATTATAATACGAGCGTTCCATCTGCTACTTGTTATCAGTGTGGGAAGACTGGGCACATGGCCCGAGATTGTTTGGAGAAAAACAGAATCCGTTTTAATTGTGGAGAAAGCTGCCACATTCGCTCGGATTGCTCGAAACCGAAATGCAGATATATCGAGAGACCCCGAGGTCAGGACGAGGAGACACTCGAGGCGAGAGGCAGGATAAAGGTGGCGGGAGCACCAAGACTCGATCTTTCTAGATGACAGGTGAAGAGGCCCGAGAGTGGCCAGATGTGATCATAGGTACCTTTAATCTAAACTCATTCCGAGCTCGTATGATATTTTATTTTGGTGCTGCAGTTTCTTTTGTGTCTGTGACTTTTGCATCTCGACTTCATCTCCCGATGACTAAAATGAGTGAAAGTTTGTTAGTTGATATAGTGGATGGAGGGTATGTTATAGCAACATGTCATTATGCTATGTGTCGACTTGAAATCAACGGGATCTCATTCCTTATTGATTTGAAGTCGATCCCTATTCGTGTATTTGATGTGATAGTTGGTATAGACTGGTTAGATGAGGATTGGGCAAATATGGATTGTCATGGGAAAACCATTTCTGTAAGCGAAAACGAGATGTTGAGGTGGTAGATGATTTTTCCGATGTTTTTCCTTACGATCTTCCCGACATACCGCCAAATCGTCAAATAAAGTTTGTCATTGATTTCGTTCTGGGAGCGAAAACGAGATCTCGAGCACCCTATCTGTTGGTGCCATCATAGATGGAGGAATTAAAGAAGCAATTGCAAGAGCTTTTAGATCACGGTTTTATTCGGCCGAGTTCATCCCCGTGGGGTGCTCTGATATTGTTTGTCAGAAAGAAGGATGGTTCTATGTGCATGTGCACAGACTATCGAGAGTTGAACAAAATCATGGAGAAAATCATTATCCTTTGCCAAGAATTGACGATCTATTTGACCAACTAGAAGGAGGGGTATACTTCTCAAATATTGATTTAAGATCGGGATACCATCATCTAAGAGTAAGAGAAGCTGACTTTTCAAAGACAACATTTCCTACCCGATACGGTCACTATGAGTTCTTAGTAATGCCTTTCGGTTTGACGAATGCCACGGCGGCCTTGATGGATCTGATGAACCGAGATTTCCATCCGTTTTTAGACAAGTTTGTGATTATGTTCATTGACGATGTTCTGATTTATTCCAAGAGTTGGTACGAGCATAAACAACATTTTACAGTTGATTCCAGATCTTCTTCGCAAAGAAAAGTTATACGCAAAATTTTCTAAATGCGAGTTTTGGTTACAAGAGATTCAATTTTTTGGTCACGGGATAAATCAAGAAAGTGTTAAAGTAGATCCTTCCAAGATAGAAGTGGTGATGAGTTGGGCACCACCCAAGAGTCCGACAGAGGTTCGGAGCTTTTTGGGGTTAGCTAGATATTATCGGCGATTTGTAGAAAACTTTTCGAGCATTGCGTTGCCTTTAACTAAATTAACCAAAAAGACAGAGTAGTTTATTTGGACTGAAGCACAACAGGCGGCTTTTGAGAGATTGAGACGTGCCTTATGTAAAGCTCCGGTGTTAACATTTCCTCAAGGTGGAGAAGATTTTTATTATTTTTTATAGATGCCTCACAAATTGGTCTCGGATGTGTATTAATGCAAAGAGGACGAGTGATTTCATATGCATCCCGTCAATTGAAGTTCCACGAGCAAACATACCCAGTGCATGATTTAGAGTTAGCTGCTATTGTGTTCGTATTGAAGATTTGACGACATTATCTATAAGGTGTGAGATTTCAAGTGTACACATATCACAAGACTTTAAAGTATCTGTTTGATAAAAGAATTGAATATGAGACAATGAAGATGGATGGATGTTTTGAAATATTATGATTGTGAAATACTTTACCATCCTGGTCAAGCAAATGTAGTGGCAGGCGAGCTAAGCCGAAAAGAGCCATCCATTCGAGTAGTTTCAGCTCGAATGGGAGTGGTTAGTAGATTACAAGAGATGATTGAATATGCCTAGAGAGAAGCCAATGACATGAAGATAGAGAGAATGGTTGGCTGTGTAGATAAAATTGTAGAAAATATACAAGGAGTAAAAACTTTTCGGGGACGAGTGTGGGTCCCAATGCATGGAGAAGCGAGACAGCTGTTACTTGAAGATGCTCATTGTACTCGGTACTCAATCCATCCACGTAGTACAAAAATGTACCGAAGTTTAAAGTCGTTTTACTGGTGGCCGGGGATGAAATGTGGATTTAGGAGATATGTTGAGAAGTGACTGACTTGTTTACAAGTCAAGGCAAATCATCAGAGACCATACGGGACTGTGCAGCCGTTGCCTATACTGATGAAAAAGTGGGATGAGATTTCTATGGACTTTATCACTAAGTTACCTCGAACTCCGAGAGGGTTCGATTCTATCAGGGTGATTGTTGATAGATTGACCAAATCTGCACAATTCATTCCCATACAAGAAGATTATCATGCATCCAAACTGGCAGAGATTTATATTACAGAAGTGATGAGATGACACGGACTACCGAGACAACACGGACTACCGACCTCGATAGTTTCCCATCGTGATAGTCGTGTTACTTCGCATTTTTGGCAGAGTTTCCAAAGACACTTGTGTACCAAAGCCTTAATGAGTACAGCTTATCATCAGCAGATCGACGGCCAAACTGAGAGAACGATACAGAAGTTGGAAGATATGCTTAGAGCTGCGGTAATTGATTTCAGAGGTAGCTAGGACGATCAATTG
This sequence comes from Cichorium intybus, assembly GCA_023525715.1. Classification (NCBI taxonomy): domain Eukaryota; kingdom Viridiplantae; phylum Streptophyta; class Magnoliopsida; order Asterales; family Asteraceae; genus Cichorium; species Cichorium intybus. Next base: position 165,683 of record JAKNSD010000024.1, read on the forward strand.
CCTTTGGCTGAATTTGCGTATAATAATTCTTACCATTCCAGTTTTCAGATGGCGCCTTTTAAGGCGTTATATGGATCAATGTGTAGAACACCGACGTGTTAGTCAGAGGCGGGAGAAAATCCACTAGCAGGTCTCGTAATAATAACTGAAACTGAGGCAAAGATAGAAGCATACGTGAGCACATGAGAGTTGCTCAGCAGCGTCAAAACCAGTATGCAGATAAACGAAGGAAACCACTAGAGTTTCAAGTTGGAGACACGGTGATGTTAAAAGTGTCTCCTTTGAAAGGAATTATCCGGTTTGGTAAGCGGGGCAAGTTGAGTCCCCGATTTATCGGACCTTTCTGTGTACTACAATGGGTGGGAGCTGTAGCTTATAGACTCGAGCTTTCTGATGAGTTACGAGAAATTCATAATGTGTTTCATATATCACATCTTCATAAAACTTTATATGATGAGTCTACGCGAGTTTCCTTGACTGACATTCAGTTAGATAAGAAACTACAATATCAGGAACAGTCGGAGAAGATATTAGACAGAATGATTAAAAGGTTTTGGAATAAAGAGATCAGAATATGGAAAGTACAGTGATGAGTTGGGCACCACCCAAGAGTCCGACTGAGGTTCGGAGCTTTTTGGGGTTAGCTGGATATTATCGGCGGTTTGTAGAAAACGTTTCGAGCATTGCGTTGCCTTTAACTAAATTAACCAAAAAGACATAGTAGTTTACTTGGACTGAAGCACAAGAGGCGGCTTTTGAGAGATTGAAACGTGCCTTATGTAAAGCTACCGTGTTAGCATTTCCTCAAGGTGGAGAAGATTTTGTTATTTTTACAGATGCCTCACAAATTGGTCTCGGATGTGTATTAATGCAAAGAGGAAGAGTGATTTCATATGTATCCCGTCAACTGAAGTCCCACGAGAAAACATACCCAGTGCATGATTTAGAGTTAGCTGCTATTATGTTCGCATTGAAGATTTGGCGACATTATCTATACAGTGTGAGACAACAAAGATGGATGCATGTAATTGATTACCGACCTCGATAGTTTCTTATCGTGATAGTCGTGTTACTTCACATTTTTGATAGAGTTTCCAAAGACAAATGTGTACCAAAGCCTTGATGAGTACGACTTATCATCAGCAGACCGACGGCCAAACTGAGAGAGCGATACAGACGTTGGAAGATATGCTTAGAGCTGCGGTAATTGATTTCAGAGGTAGCTGGGACGATCACTTGCCTTTGGCTGAATTTGCATATAATAATTCATACCATTCCAGTTTTCACATGGCACCTTTCGAGGCATTATATGGATCAATGTGTAGAACACCGACGTGTTAGTCAGAGGCGGGGGAAAAAGCCACTAGCGGGTCTCGAAATAATAACCGAAACTGAGGCAAACATTAGAAGCATACGTGAGCATATGAGACTTGCTCAGCAGTGTCAAAACCAGTATACAGATAAACAAAGGAAACCACAAGAGCTTCAAGTTGGAGACACGGTGATGTTAAAAGTGTCTCCTTTGAAAGGAATTATCCGGTTTGGTAAGCGGGGCAAGTTGAGTGCCCGATTTATCAGACCTTTCTGTGTAGTACAATGAGTGGTAGCTGTAGCATATAGACTCGAGCTTCCTGATGAGTTACGAGAAATTCATAATGTGTTTCATATATCACATCTTCGTAAAACTTTATATGATGAGTCTGTGCGAGTTTCCTTGACTAAGGTTCAGTTAGATAAGAAACTACAATATCAGGAACAGTCGGAGATGATATTAGACAGAAAGATTAAAAGGTTGTGGAATAAAGATATCAGAATAGTGAAAATGCTGTGGACACATCACCGAGGCACTTATGTTACATGGGAACCTGAGGAAGAGATGAAAACTAAATACCCTCTTTTCTTTTAAGAGATTCCAAGGACGGAATCTTTTGAAGAAGGAGAGAACTTGTAATGCGAAGGTACTTTCGGTAAGTGAAATTGAGTCTATCTTAATTTAATTAAGATTTACTATGTTTTTATATGAGTTACGATGGTTAGAAACCCATTTAGGAGAAGTTTAAACTTCAAAAATGCCAAAAAGAGGCTACACGGGTCGTGTAGAGTCACACGGGTCATGTAGAGAGCCCTTAGAGACTGTTTTGGCCTCTCTGCTGGACCCACACGAGTCATGTCTAACTACACCGGTCATGTAAAAATTACAGGAAGCATCCAGTGATATTACACGGGTCGTGTATACGAGCACGGGTGAGGTTTAAATGTTAGCAATGCTAACATTTGAGGTTAGCGCCACTAACCTTGCATAGTGGGTTTAAATTTGACAGCAAGCTTCATTTCGAGGAACGCTTTACCAACTCGATTTTTAGAGCTTGAGGTGCGATTTTAGGTCAAGTTTGTAGGGGTTTTGCATAGGAAAGCTTAGGGAATTTGGATTTAACAACTGAAACATGTTCTCGATTTCTAAATCAACGAGGTTACTTGGTTGCGGGTTTGAGGATTTTAAGCCCTAGGTTTTCAAATCTAAAAATCTACTATGAATCTCTTTATGTGTTGTTAGTAGGTTGTTTGTATATGTTATTATGGGTATTTGATATGATTATTGTGATGTTTGGACAGTTGAATGTGTAGAACCGTGAAAATTAAATTCTTGATTCTTTGTGTATGCAGTAATGAGTTAATTGATGATAATGCGACCTAATATGTGATGATATTCACAGCTGATATCAATAGGTGGGAAGGAGACGCCTTAGGTATAGGTAGAGACCGAGCTGACCAAACTTCATGCGAGTAACTTTAATTCGTTAGTTATGATTGGATTGTGATGTAATTGTGTTACTTGTAAATTCTAATTGGCCGAGATAACCAATTAGCATGAGGTATACAAGATTGAGAATCCCTTGTAGTATAAGAGTACTTGGTGTGAATGAGCACACTAATTGACTGAGATAGTCAAAAATTATGAGGTTAATGAGTTTATATGCTGGTAGTTGTTGAGTACTATTGTATTTGTTTAGAAATTATTGAATGATCACCAAATCTTGAGTATTTTCTCAATGAGCTTAAATAGCTCATAAACTTTGTTAGTGTTGTGTGTGCTATAGGTGATAGGGGAAAGAAAGTTGCAAAAGGATAGATGATTTAGACTCAGACTTATCTTTTTGGGACTTTTGTGATTCAAGGAAACTTTCTTTTGAAACATATGTACATTTTGTAGAATTGTCTTTTGTAACCCAGTGTTTGGGATATGTTTGTATTAAGTACTTGTTCTTTTGATAAATGCTTGTACTTCTGTTGGTTAGCTTTGAATACACCATAAACCCTTGTGGTTATTTGAGTAATTATTGGTGTAATTAGGAGATAAGAAACTGGGTGTTATATATTGGTAACCCAAGTGGACCCAAAGCCCTATTTTCATCAAACATTCAAAGCACCTTATTTCTATAATTAAATTTGAAAAACGCCCTATATTTACAAAAGACATAGAATGATGAGCAGCGCTTTAAGATCTTGAATATTCAAGTTTATTCGATCCTAGAATTACCCCGATATATGTATATATATATATATATATATATATATATATATATATATATATATATATATATATATATATATATATACATACATATATATATATATATATATATATATATATATATACATACATATACATGATAAGGGGAATATTATTGCAAATACCTAAGGAATGTGTGTCTAAGTAACTTATAAAACTAAACTATGCTCCACGTCTGGTACACTATATAGGCCGCCACCTTGTACACTATATCAGAATCATATTCTTTTGTACGAGCATCACATGAATTATGGGCCACCACCTTGCAGACTTTATCATTCATGATTTGAAAATGACGACTTCGATAAGTTGGTGTAATGGGGGTCTCGAATGAGATGGTAGCTTTTAAGATTAAACTAAAAAATCATAAGAATGCTATAAAGGAGTGGAATAATATGAGAAGGCAGGCTATGGAAGTGACCACGAAAGAATTAAAAGAAGAGGTGACTATTATAGATAATCGCGTTTATGAAAATACAGTGTCGGATGATGATCTAAACGAGCGGATTAATTATATAAAGAAATGGCTAGAAATAGAACATTTTGAGAACCATGATATGGCTCAAAAAGCCAAGATTAAATGGGAAAAACAAGGGGATGAAAATTCAAAGTTTTTTCATGCTGCAGTTAACTGTAAGAGAAGACAAGTAACCATTCGTGCTATTTTGAAAGATGGGGTGTGGGTTGAATATCCTAAGGATGTGAAGGCTGAATTTTTATAGTCACTTTAAATCTAGATTTGAAGATAAAAATACCATTAGACCCACAATTGTTTCTAATAGTTTTCTTCAACTTTCTAATGCTCAAAAGGTTTCTGTTGATCCTCCGTTTTCTCACGAGGAGATTAAGGCGGCTGTTTGGGACTATGGTAGTAGTATAGCCCCAGGGCATGATGGGTTTACTTTTGGTTTTATTAACCGATTCCAGGAATTGGTTAAAGAAGATGTTTTTGGCCTAGTGAAGCATTTTCAAAATAGTAAAGGGATTCCTAAAGGTTACAATTCTTCCTTTATTGCTCTTATCCCAAAAGTGAATGATCCAAATGTTACTTCTTGTTTTAGACCAATAAGTCTCATTGGTTGTCTGTATAAAATCATTGGTAAGCTTTTGGCGAATCGTTTGGCTACAGTTACTGGGTCGGTAGTTAGTGCTGAGCAATATGTGTTTATCAAAGCAAGGCAGATTTTGGATGGCCCTCTCATGTTGAGTGAAATCATAGCTAATGATAAAACTACTAAAAAGAAAGTTATGGTCTTTAAGGTGGACTTTGAGAAAGCATATGATTTTTTGTCATGGGATTTTCATTTTGAAGTCATGAAGAAAATGGCTTTTAGTAATAATTGGTGTGCTTGGATAAGGGTTGCTTTGAATACTAATAAAGCATCAGTGTTGGTGAATGGGGCTCTTACAATGAATTTGATGTAAAAAGGGGGTTAAGGCAAGGGGATCCTTTATCACCTTTTCTTTTTGTGCTTTCTATGGAGGGGTTTCATGTTGCCATGTTGGAGGCAAGTAGGGTGGGGGCGTTTAAAGGGATTGTTCTTGGTACGAATAATATTGAGATTTCACTTTATGTAGATGACGCAATCTTATTATGTGAGTGGGACATGGATAATGCTAGGCGGATCACACGTATCATAAAAGTTTTTCAGCTTGCTCCAGGTTTAAAAATCAAATTATTTAAAAGTAAATTAATTGGAGTTGGTTTTGATTTTCAAATGGTTCATGAAATGACAACCTTGGTGGGGTGCAAACCTCTTCGATTACCTTTTTGTTTATTTGGGCATTCCGGTTGTGAGTTATTTGTAAATTGATTATGGAAATTAAGTTTGTAGACATTGTTGGGTAAAATGATTGTAAAACACTTGTTGGGCCATGGTTAGGAGTGTTGGGCACCTTTTGGGCTTTCCATGGGTACTAAATGTGAAGCATGTAGCAATTGCGTGGGCCCCCACAATACTAAGTTTTCACATGTTTTTCCCACTTCAAGGCCCATTAGGGAACTTAATAGTCCAATGAGTTGGCCATTTTGGAGTGTATCCTTTCGGATACGTTTGATAAGGTCGGGTAGTTTGATGGCTCAAAAGTAATGTGAATGACGCGCTTTGGCCTATAGGTTTGGGAACTCTCGCCTTTGGTCCCCAGGTAAGCAAACTGGTCCCTCGGTTGATTGGGATGTATACGAATGCTTACCTAGTCAGGACTTTCGGGCTACCGGCACCTCCCCCTTCCAGTTACTACGCGTCCATTACTTTGATCCTACCCAACTAGAGTGGATGACTTTTAATTTCCTATGAGCTCTAAGGAATATATATGTATATAAATTTTTTTATTTTGAAACCATTTGAGTATGTGTGTGATTTTAAGAGAAAGAGGAGAAAATTCACAAGTGTATGCACACATATAAGTGTCGGGAATAATACGTAAGCACATAAGGGAGCAATTAGCACACAAAGGTATTCCTAGGATTTTCTAAGTGCTAATTACATGCAGTTGTGTGTGCATTTTATAAACTAGCATACGAGAGGACCCTAGAGACTATAGACTAGGTCAAGGCAATTAACCTAATTCCCTATAGTCAAGGGCTCTGATACCAATCTGTCACACCCCGATCCTTGGCGGAATCGATCAAGGCATGATATATTGTTCAAAGTCTCATGACAACTATGTTATAATATGATTAGATTCAATTAAGTACTAAGTAGGCAAACAAGATCCACAACATACAAATACAAATTCAAATACAATCAACATTTATTACATCAAATTTAAATAGTCTTGTGGGTTTCTAAGGTATACCCTACTTTTCATCAACTTCATTCTTCAAATCTGCATCATGGGTAAAAACAGGTCAACTACGAGAGTTGGTGAGTAATCTAGTTTTATTAAAAAAAATTGTGAGTTTGAATAATTTGAAATTTGTTTTCTTTTGAAGTTGGCAAGCAAGTGTTATTGAGATAACAGTTTATAAATCAAAAATTGATTAACAAATTATAACAACAACAATAAGTCATCACCCTATATATAAATATATATGTATATATATAGGATGGAGCATCTAATCATCATACACACTCAACCACGTGCAATCAATCACCTTAGCGTCCCAAGGCGGGGTGGTCAACCCAATAGCGCTATTATTGTCCATAACGTACCTCAAGAATACGGGCATAGTCATGGAGATTAGACTAAAAATGGTAATGCACTACAAGTACATGTAGCGTAAACAAACAATAATTATACAAATAATGATTCACATATAAACATCCCAACAATGTCTCAATGGTGAAAAAATAATAAAATGAAGTTGGAACATATTAAAACCACATGATACACCCCAAAAGTATTGAAAATTATAAAATATGGGGTAGATTACTCACATTAGTCCAAACGGAATACACGTGTTGTACGATAGACGGCTCGGGTCAAAACGACGTGGAACCTATTATAATTAATAGTTTTGGTTTAGGAATCGATAAATGGGAATATAGTATTAATAAGAATAATTAGACACATATTCTTATATTAGATTAATTAACAATTATCCAAATTTTGTTTTGAATATTAATGTATTTATATGTTAAATGAATTTTAAATTGAATTAATTACTTTGCTTAATTAATTTATATTTTCACTTTAGGCAAGATTTTAATAATTTCTTATTAAAATAATAACTAGTCAAATTATAAGTATTTACAGATTTTATATATTATAAATAATTATTTATATGAAATAATCATTAAAAATGCATTTTTACATGCTTAGATATTTAGGAAAATGGTTTTAAATACTAAACAGTAATGAAACATTCTGAAATTATCAGAAAATCATTATTTCATAAAATAGTAATTACGGTAAAATTTTCATATTTTTCTTAACTGCTTTAGTATTTATTTAGTATTTTAATAATTAAACCACAACAAAATTCGGGAAAACTAATAAATGATTCCCAAAACTTCTGGAAAATTAACCATAGTTTTCTAACATTATATTGAGCCTACTGTAAATAATATGGATATTTTGGACTATGGGAAGTATTTCTTATGTTTTTCAATATTAACTAATCAATAAAATCATAAATAATGGGAAAATATTAAGAGAAATTCATTAGACTTTTTATTTATGATTAAAATGTTATATATGATATTCTGATAAGGTTTTATAATTTTTGGACATGTGTATCTATTTATTATCAATTTAAACCATTAAATAATCATTAAATCAGGAAAAATAAGCAAACATTCTTAGAAAAATCTGTATATTTTGTCATGGAGTATTTATCATGTTAATAAGGTGCGAAAAATATAAAATCTAGTTTTTAATATACATAACTATATTTTGCAATTTATTTATCTATAACAAAATAAAATACAAAATAAGCATCAAACAGTAATATAAATGCATGAAACTTTATAAATTCACTTTACTCAATATATGGGTTGTTCCAAAATGTTTCCAGAATTTATTGACTGCAAAAGGTATTTTATGTGAATTATTGCCCTATTTTATTGCAATAATTATAGTAATTCAATAAAAATAAGTTATTTTCTGAAAATTTCCAGAACTTCTTATTTTATTGATGGGATTCTTAGAAAAATCAGGTTTATATATAAAATGAGTTTTAGATATTTTGGTGGATTTAATTTGTTTCATTAATAAATTTGAAACTTTTAACAACATACCTTGATGAATGCTTCAAGAGGGATGGAGATTTGAGTATGAGGGATTGTTCTTGGCTGGAAAATTGATATTTCTTGGAAGAATTTCGAGATTGAGAGTGAGAGAAAGAATAGAGAAGGTTTGAGTGGTGATTAGAATAATGTGTTGGGAGAAAAATGAAAGGAAAGATGATGGGAGGTGTGAGTGGGAGACCATGGGAATAACTTTTGGCTTTTGGTGGTCTTCATAATTTCCCACTAGCACAAGCATCTCTATGTAATACACTAACTAATATAAAAATTTTATAAAATTTAATGTAGAGTTTATAAAAATAGAGTTTTATAAAAAAATAGGTTATTATTTGATTATAACAATCTACTTTGATTTGAAGTTTAATTATAGCATTCAAGTTTGATTCTTTTAATTTAATTAGAGCATCATACTTTGATTTGATTTTAATATGGTATCATAATTTAATTTGATTATAGTTATAACGTTATACTATGCTATATTGCTTTTAACGTCAATTTATATCGTATTGTATGGGTTTTGATCCTATTAGCGTCAAGTAAGCTCGAGTAGGGTTTATTAAATTTCCAATTGGATTGGGTTGACCCGAATCCATTTTAGGCGGATGTCACAATCTCCCCTACTTTAGGAAATTTCGTCCCGAAATTTAAGAAAAGAGTACCTTAAGAGAAAAGTTGCGGGTATTTGGTACGCATTTGATCCTCACGCTCCCATGTATACTCAGGTCCACGTGCTGACTGCCACCTGACCTTGACCAGGGGAATGTGACTTCTTTTGAGTTGCTTTTCCTTTCGGTCGGCAATTTCCAAGGGTTTCTCGATAAATTGCATTGTCTCGTCGATTTGGATATCCTCGAGAGGAACATGAATGTTCTCGTCTGCTAAACACTTCTTGAGGTTGGCTATATGAAATACTGGGTGAACTTTATTAAGCTCTATTGGTAGATCCAACTCGTAGGCTACTGGTCCGATCCTTTTCAGGATCTTAAACGGCCCTACGTAGCGGGGTGCCAATTTACCCTTGCGTCCAAATCGAACCACACCTTTCCATGGGGACACTTTTAACATGACCATGTCACCCACGGTAAATTCAAGAGGTTTACGTCGCTTGTCGGCGTAACTCTTTTGTCGGCTATGAGCTGTGAGAAGGTTATTGCGAATCTGAGTGATTTTGTCGGTTGTTTCCTGGATAAGCTCAGGACCAACGATTGGAGAATCCACTGTTGCGCGAATTACGTGGGACTCGCCAATTTCATGCCAGCAAATAGGAGATCGGCATTTACGGCCATACAATGCCTCAAATGGTGGCATCCCGATGCTAGAATGATAACTGTTATTATAGGAGAATTCCACCAACGGTAAATGAGAGTCCCAGCTTCCTCCGAAATCTAAGACACACGCCCTCAACATATCTTCGAGTGTTTGAATTGTCCTCTCAGATTGACCATCGGTCTGAGGATGATAGGCGGTACTGAGATCGAGGCGGGTTCCCATGCTTTCTTGAAGTGATTGCCAGAACCGAGAGAGAAATCTCTCATCACGATCTGAAATGATGCTGAGAGGGATGCCATGCCGACTAACTATCTCGTCGATGTAAATCTGAGCAAGTTGTTCGACCTTGAACTGTTCACGGATGGGAAGGAAGTGAGCAGATTTAGTCAAACGGTCAACGATTACCCAAATGCTGGCATGTCCCTTTGTGGTACGGGGAAGTTTGGTTACGAAATCCATGGTGATCGCTTCCCATTTCCACTCGGGGATTACCGGTTGGACCAATAGTCCAGAGGGTCGTTGATGTTCTGCTTTGACCCTGGAACATGTAAGACATTTGGCTACGAATAAAGCAATATCCTTTTTCATTCCCGACCACCAATAATTGGTTCTCAAGCCATGATACATCTTGTCAGCGCCCGGATGAATGGAATATCGAGTTTTATGGATTTCTTCCATCAGGAATGTACGAAGATTGTCGCGATCTGGGATCCAGATGCGATCTTGATAATAGAAAATACCATCAGATTTAGATTCCAACTCCCCATCAATTCCCGTGGGCATGTCATTTTCGGTAATTGCCGAGTGTTGGGCTCCTCGAATTCGGTCGCTGAGATTGGACAAGATAGGAGAACATATTAAATGAAATGCTTTGGCATGTTCTTTTCGGCTTAACGCGTCGGCTACGACGTTCGCCTTGCCCGGATGATAGCGTATTTCACACTCGTAATCATTTAGGAGTTCAACCCAACGTGTTTGTCTCATGTTGAGTTCCTTTTGATTAAGAATATGTTGCAAGCTCTTGTGGTCGGTGAAAATTACACATTTAGTGCCGTAAAGGTAATGCCTCCAAATTTTAAGAGCGAAAACCACGGCACCGAGCTCCAAATCATGAGTCGTATAATTCCTTTCATGGATTTTGAGTTGTCGCGATGCGTAAGCTATAACCTTTCCCCTTTGCATCAAAACACAACCTAGACCGAGATTGGAGGCATCGCAGTATACCACGAAATCTTCGGATCCTTCAGGGAGTGTAAGAATTGGAGCGTCACACAATCTTTGTTTAAGAGTTTGGAAAGCGTCTTCCTGCTTGGGTCCCCAATCAAATGGCGTACCCTTGCAAGTGAGAAAAGTAAGCGGTAAAGCGATCTTTGAGAAATTTGAAATGAAACGCCGGTAATAGCCGGCTAAACCGAGGAATGACCGAATTTCCTTGGGGGTACGTGGGGCTTTCCAATTCTTGACTGCTTCAACTTTTGCGGGATCGACTAAAATACCCTTGTCACTTACAATATGACCGAGGAATTGTACCTCATTTAACCAAAACTCGCATTTCGAAAATTTGGCATAGAGCTGATTTCCTTGCAATGTTTGGAGAGTTAGACGAAGGTGTCTTTCATGGTCTGCCTTTGACTTGGAGTAAATGAGGATGTCATCAATAAAGACGATAACAAAACGGTCGAGATAAGGTTTAAATACTCGATTCATCAAGTCCATGAATGCGGCAGGGGCATTCGTTAGGCCAAAAGGCATAACGGTGAACTCGTAATGACCATAGCGGGTTCGGAAAGCGGTTTTGGGGATGTCTTCTTCCCGAGCGGAGGTCGATTTTTGAGAAGCATGAAGCTCCTTGAAGCTGATCAAAAAGGTCGTCGATCCGAGGTAACGGATATCGATTCTTGATGGTCAATTTATTTAACTCCCGATAATCGATACACATACGAAAAGAACCATCTTTCTTTTTGATGAAGAGAACCGGGGCTCCCCAGGGTGAAGTACTAGGGCGGATAAATCCCTTATCGGTTAATTCTTGGAGCTGACTTGCCAATTCTTGCATCTCGGTTGGAGCCAACCGATATGGAGACTTGGCTATGGGAGCAGCTTCAGGAACGAGATCGATGCGGAACTCCAGCTCACGTACTGGAGGGAGTCCAGATACGTCATCGGGAAAGATGTCGGGAAAGTCTCGTACAATCGGAATATCTTCGATCTTCTTTTCTGTGACCTTTGTTTCCACCACATGGGCTAAGAAAGCCATGTATTCTTTACGTAGATATGATCGAGCTTGAGTACATGACATAAGACTAAGCTTTTTCGAATGAGTCTCGCCATAAATACGAAGACTTTGACCGTCAGCAAGAGGAATACGAATGAACTTCTCGTAACATACTATTTCAGCATGGTTTTGGGATAGCCAATCCATTCCCACGATGATGTCGAAACTACCAAGTTCCATAGGAACTAAATTGATGGAAAATTTATGACCGCTAAAATCGAAAGTGCAATCTTGAATGACTGCGTTGAGTGAAACGTATTTTCCATTGGCGACTTCTACGGTAAACTTTTCATCAAGAATCGTGCGAGGTGTTTGAAGTATGGGTTCAAATTCCAAAGACACAAAACTTTTATCAGCATCTGAATCAAAAAGTACTGACGCGTAGCAGTCATTTATGAGAAACATACCATTTACGACCTTGTTATCGGTCTGTGCTTGGGTTGCGGTAATGACAAATGCTCGGCCTTTGGGAGCTGGAACCTGCATTGTTGGATTTGCCTGGGCTTGAGTGTTAATGATATTGACAAGCCTAGGACACACGTTTCTGAAATGGGTGGGGTCACCACAGTTGAAGCATGTTCCAGTTGGATACCGGGTTTAGGTTTGCTGATTTGAGGGTAGAGCGAATGGTCGCTGAGTTTTTGGTGCACGGCATGTGTCCGCCAAGTGGCCATAGCGACCACAAGTCGTACAAAGGCGACACGGGCTGGTGGACATATGGTGATAGTTACAATGGTTACAAAGGGGGTGAGGTCCTGTATACGGCTTTTTGTTTGGTTGGGTGACTTGGGTGATAGGCGCAGCAGGGGTAATAACAGCATGGTTGTGGTGATGGCTTTTTTGCTTCTTTTTGTCGTGTCGGTGTGAGGACTCGGACTTGACAATTAGGGGAGTCTCAAGGGTCGGCTTTTCAGTTGTCATCTTTGAACCCTTGCGTGGGAGGACACCATCATTCAAATTATCCTCGTTGAGTTGACCTGCTATTTCAATAGCGGATTCCAGGGTAGATGGCCTGCTGCTGGTCACCGAATCACGGATCTGGCGTGGTAACCCTTTGATGTAGCGGCGTATTGAAGTTTTCATAGGTTGAACCATGTGAGGTAGGAGTCTTGAGAGATCATGGAATCTATTTATGTAGGTTGCGTTGTCGCCTCCCACCTGTTTCAGATTCCAGAATTCCTCCTCGAGAGTTTGCAATTCGCTGTCAGGGCAGAACTTCTCCTTCATGCGTTCCTTTAGTGTTGACCAGGTCATTCCCAAGGCGACAGCCTCTCTTTTTGCCCGTTTTTCTAGGTTCCACCAGGTGAGAGCATGACCTTGGAGGCACCCTGTGGCGTGACGGACCATCAGGTCCTCAGGACACTCGCTATGGATGAAAGTACTCTCCATTTCTTCGATCCATGTAAGGAGTGTGGTGGCACCATCGATGCCTTTGAAGTAAGGCGGATTACAGCTACGAAAGTGCTTAAACGAGCAACGATGAGTGGTTGTTGGAGCTTGCGGCTGAAGAGCTTGAAGATGGGTTGCAATTGTTGGGATGACATTTGCTACCTCCTCAGCGATAAGGGCGGCTAGCCTTCGGTTGTTACGAGCAGCGTATGGGGGTCGTAATGCCATCTATGAGAAACACGCATATGGACTTGTGAGTTATTTGTAAATTGATTATGGAAATTAAGTTTGTAGACATTGTTGGGTAAAATGATTGTAAAACACTTGTTGGGCCATGGTTAGGAGTGTTGGGCACCTTTTGGGCTTTCCATGGGTACTAAATGTGAAGCATGTAGCAATTGCGTGGGCCCCCACAATACTAAGTTTTCACATGTTTTTCCCACTTCAAGGCCCATTAGGGAACTTAATAGTCCAATGAGTTGGCCATTTTGGAGTGTATCCTTTCGGATACGTTTGATAAGGTCGGGTAGTTTGATGGCTCAAAAGTAATGTGAATGACGCGCTTTGGCCTATAGGTTTGGGAACTCTCGCCTTTGGTCCCCAGGTAAGCAAACTGGTCCCTCGGTTGATTGGGATGTATACGAATGCTTACCTAGTCAGGACTTTCGGGCTACCGGCACCTCCCCCTTCCAGTTACTACGCGTCCATTACTTTGATCCTACCCAACTAGAGTGGATGACTTTTAATTTCCTATGAGCTCTAAGGAATATATATGTATATAAATTTTTTTATTTTGAAACCATTTGAGTATGTGTGTGATTTTAAGAGAAAGAGGAGAAAATTCACAAGTGTATGCACACATATAAGTGTCGGGAATAATACGTAAGCACATAAGGGAGCAATTAGCACACAAAGGTATTCCTAGGATTTTCTAAGTGCTAATTACATGCAGTTGTGTGTGCATTTTATAAACTAGCATACGAGAGGACCCTAGAGACTATAGACTAGGTCAAGGCAATTAACCTAATTCCCTATAGTCAAGGGCGTCTGTCACACCCCGATCCTTGGCGGAATCGATCAAGGCATGATATATTGTTCAAAGTCTCATGACAACTATGTTATAATATGATTAGATTCAATTAAGTACTAAGTAGGCAAACAAGATCCACAACATACAAATACAAATTCAAATACAAACAACATTTATTACATCAAATTTAAATAGTCTTGTGGGTTTCTAAGGTATACCCTACTTTTCATCAACTTCATTCTTCAAATCTGCATCATGGGTAAAAACAGGTCAACTACGAGAGTTGGTGAGTAATCTAGTTTTATTAAAAAAAATTGTGAGTTTGAATAATTTGAAATTTGTTTTCTTTTGAAGTTGGCAAGCAAGTGTTATTGAGATAACAGTTTATAAATCAAAAATTGATTAACAAATGATAACAACAATAAGTCCTCACCCTATATATACATATATATGTATATATATAGGATGGAGCATCTAATCATCATACACACTCAACCACGTGCAATCAATCACCTTAGCGTCCCAAGGCGGGGTGGTCAACCCAATAGCGCTATTATTGTCCATAACGTACCTCAAGAATACGGGCATAGTCATGGAGATTAGACTAAAAATTGTAATGCACTACAAGTACATGTAGCGTAAACAAACAATAATTATACAAATAATGATTCACATATAAACGTCCCAACAATGTCTCAATGGTGAAAAAATAATAAAATGAAGTTGGAACATATTAAAACCACATGATACACCCCAAAAGTATTGAAAATTATAAAATATGGGGTAGATTACTCACATTAGTCCAAACGGAATACGTGTGTTGTACGATAGACGGCTCGGGTCAAAACGACGTGGAACCTATTATAATTAATAGTTTTGGTTTAGGAATCGATAAATGGGAATATAGTATTAATAAGAATAATTAGACACATATTCTTATATTAGATGAATTAACAATTATCCAAAATTTGTTTTGAATATTAATGTATTTATATGTTAAATGAATTTTAAATTGAATTAATTACTTTGCTTAATTAATTTATATTTTCACTTTAGGCAAGATTTTAATAATTTCTTATTAAAATAATAACTAGTCAAATTATAAGTATTTACAGATTTCATATATTATAAACAATTATTTATATGAAATAATCATTAAAAATGCATTTTTACATGCTTAGATATTTAGGAAAATGGTTTTAAATACTAAACAGTAATGAAACATTCTGAAATTATCCGAAAATCATTATTTCATAAAATAGTAATTACTGTAAAAATTTCCATATTTTTCTTAACTGCTTTAGTATTTATTTAGTATTTTAATAATTAAACCACAACAAAATTCGGGAAAAATAATAAATGATTCCCAAAACTTCTGGAAAATTAACCATAGTTTTCTAACATTATATTGAGCCTACTGTAAATAATATGGATATTTTGGACTATGGGAAGTATTTCTTATGTTATTCATTATTAACTAATCAATAAAATCATAAATAATGGGAAAATATTAAGAGAAATTCATTAGACTTTTTATTTGTTATTAAAATGTTATATATGATATTCTGATAAGGTTTTATAATTTTTGGACATGTGTATCTATTTATTATCAATTTAAACCATTAAATAATCATTAAATCAGGAAAAATAAGCAACCATTCTTACAAAAATCTGTACATTTTTTCATGGAGTAGTTATCATGTTAATAAGGTGCGAAAAATATAAAATCTAGTTTTTAACATACATAACTATATTTTGCAATTTATTTATCTATAACAAAATAAAATACAAAATAAGCATCAAACAGTAATATAAATGCATGAAACTTTATAAATCCACTTTACTCAATATATGGGTTGTTCCAAAATTTTTCCAGAATTTATTGACTGCAAAAGGTATTTTATGTGAATTATTGCCCTATTTTATTGCAATAATTATAGTAATTCAATAAAAATAAGTTATTTTCTGAAAATTTCCAGAACTTCTTATTTTATTGATGGGATTCTTAGAAAAATCAGGTTTATATATAAAATGAGTTTTAGATATTTTGGTGGATTTAATTTGTTTCATTAATAAATTTGAAACTTTTAACAACATACCTTGATGAATGCTTCAAGAGGGATGGAGATTTGAGTATGAGGGATTGTTCTTGGCTGGAAAATTGATATTTCTTGGAAGAATTTCGAGATTGAGAGTGAGAGAAAGAATAGAGAGGGTTTGAGTGGTGATTAGAATAATGTGTTGGGAGAAAAATGAAAGGAAAGATGATGGGAGGTGTGAGTGGGAGACCATGGGAATAACTTTTGGCTTTTGGTGGTCTTCATAATTTCCCACTAGCACAAGCATCTCTATGTAATACACTAACTAATATAAAAATTTTATAAAATTTAATGTAGAGTTTATAAAAATAGAGTTTTATAAAAAAATAGGTTATTATTTGATTATAACAATCTACTTTGATTTGAAGTTTAATTATAGCATTCAAGTTTGATTCTTTTAATTTAATTAGAGCATCATACTTTGATTTGATTTTAATATGGTATCATAATTTAATTTGATTATAGTTATAACGTTATACTATGCTATATTGCTATTAACGTCAATTTATATCGTATTGTATGGGTTTTGATCCTATTAGCGTTAAGTAAGCTCGAGTAGGGTTTATTAAATTTCCAATTTGGTTGGGTTGACCCGAATCCATTTTAGGCGGATGTCACAATAAACACACAGATTAAGAAAACATTAAATGCATCTTACTTTTTCCCACAAAATGACTGTTTTACCATTTCTTTGCATTTAATGCCGGCACTGGATGTGTTGGTTGTTACAATTAAAGTTAGGGGTATTTTGGTAAAAATGTCATTTATATTTAGAAGTGGACTAACATTTCGGGACAAACTAAAAAGGAAACATGGACTATCATTTTGGGACGGAGGGAGTATATATATATATATATATATATATATATATATATATATATGTATATATATATATATATATATACACTAGATGTGTACCCGCGCAATGCGGCGGCGACGATTAGTTTTATTTTGACAGATAGTTTCATTTTGACGATTAGTTTCGTTTCAACATTTAGTTGTCTTTCATAAACATGTTATATTCCAAATACCATGCAATATGTTGAAAAAATATCATTTATCATTAAAAAAGGTATCAGATATATACGTATTTGCATTATTTTTCGAGGAATGGATTCTTTTTGGGTTTAAGGTCAACATTAAAAATGCCGCGCAATGCTGCAGCAATGAGGGTTGTCACGATGTCAATCAAGCAACAACCGAATATGATTTGAAAGTGAAAATAAATAGGAAATTACAACACAATAACAAAATCAGGGGATAAGAAGAGAGGGTCAACATTTAATTTGCTCTCAACTATACCAGACTTTCTACAAGTCTGCCTGTACACAACAGACCTATAACATCATAACAGACATAGATAGATATACAATCATCCAAATAGACATACTCATACTGACAAACAAAACCAGAAAAATAAAACAACGATAAAGATGAGCCTGCAAAAAAATGAAACAATATTTAATTATTCAGTTCCTAAGCCTGCAAAAAAAAATGAAAAAGCTACAGATGAGCAATATTTTTTGCTATCAAAATGCATTTTAAATAAAACCCATATCCTTTTGGTGGCGGTGGTGCAGGGTTGTAGGTGATGCAGTGGAGGCGTGACTTTGGTGTTCAGCTAGGTGCAATTATATGTCTTTCTACAATTTTATGGGTGCGTGTTTCTCACAAACCCATAAAACGACATCTAACCATGGATGCACCTGCATACATTTTACACAAAAATTACAAAAGAATCATTAAAACCCCACTAAGAAGAATGAAGCACCATATCAATATAAAATTACGAACTGAATAAAAGAGGAGACCAATGTGAGAGAGGGAGAGCGAGAGAGAGATTCATCAGTTTCTTCATTATTTGCTTCATACCGAGAGAGAGAGAGAGAGAGAGACATGGAATTAAATCAACCATCTTAGATCCTTAGATTTTGGCCCAAAACCTGAATTTTAACATAATTATATCAGATCCTGAGATTTTGAGTAACAAAATTTGAACAAAGTTAAGTAGAAGAGAAGAGAGAGAACCAAGATTATTTCCAGGGACTCGCGGTAGAGAAGACCGTGATCACGATCATGTCGTCCCAACCTTCCCTGCAAGTCAAGGAAATCCTAAATTAGAAAAACAGAAATTCAGTTATGGTGGTTTCTGGAGGCAGCATTGTAGTGGTTCGGTGGTGAACTTGCGATGGGGGATGATGCTTGATGGTAATAGTGGCGATAATGGAACAGAGGGTGGGCGGTAGTGATGGTAGTGAATTGAAAGTAAGCTGAGAAATGTTTCAAAAATCATTCATATAAGTACGTTATCAATACAGATAATGAATTGGATGCAAGATGCTATTATGTGTGTGAAAATATAAATCTTGCACTATATTCCTTTTTAATTAAAATATTAATACATTTTTTATCTGACCAAAAGAAAAACATATACTACCCATTAGATGAACTCATCCATAGCTTCAAGTTGATGTTGCTATTCCCCAATTAATCCTACAAAATAATAAACTCGTTCAAAAATTATTCCATTAATATAAACCAAAAGCACAGAAACAAATACATCTAGAAACAAATACATCTTATGAGGTAAATTGTAATGGCATGTTATATGGTTCTCTACCCTTCCAGTTGTGCTTCTCTTCACTTCCATTTCGTATTCTGTTTATTTATATCATTTACAAATACAAAAGATGCTTCACTTGTTGACTCAACTGCGGACAAGATAAATAGAAATAAAAAACTGTCAAATTGACAAAATATATTTGATTAGTGTGGATGGAGGTGGAATACGATTGATATGGGTGTAAGACCATGTTCATCAAAAACGTATAGAGAAGAACATATATCTGAGTTTCTTTATATATATGTTCTTTGTCAAAAGGTCAGATATGCAGAAAAAAGATGTACATTCAGGGACAAAAAGAATAAATACACAAAAAAAATCCCAAATTTAATCGCCAAGTGAGAAAAATGTTGTTCCCAATTAAATGGAGTCGGTGATAAAAGAAAGGGTCGACCTTTACGTTGCAGAAAACATATCGGCAAGTAGATCGAAGACCAGAAATGTAGTCAGAGATGCTGAGCGTAACTTTGAAGTGGAAGAAGCGACACCAGCCAACTAACACACAAAATTATCAGTCACAGAAAAAATAATCGAGAGAAAAAGGCTTTGAACAAGCGTATATGTTACCTACTTACCTGATAAATATCATCGTATGAGATGATGGGGATAAATAGAGCAGAGTCTCGTGGTGGGGGTTGGATGACGGTGACGAAAACGTAGATAGAGGGAACGATTTGGATGGCGGTGGTAGATTTAGGGTCTTCGAAAAATTAAACCCATGACTATTCAGATCTAGATTTCCTTTGAGCTATGTCCTAATTATTCAAAACCAAAACCTACTTCCAAAATCTGTACCGTTTGAATCCCATTAGTTGTACCTTCAACCCTTCACCTGACTCCATCACACAAAGGATTCATTAGTTCATATAGAAAATATATAAGATTTGATACCTTACTAGCTTATGACCAATATCCAAACCAAAACGATTGGTGGTGGTGGCGCTGGATGTAGAGAAGTGACAGACGCAGAGGATGGAGGCTGTTGCAGCATGGTGTTGGTAGCAGGCGAGGATGGCAGTTGAAAGACAGCAATATGGTGCCGACGGCGTTTGAACTTTGAAGGCGTTTAGGTAGAGTAGAGACAAAAATGGTCACGCCGGCGGTGGTGTGGATTTTATATATGGTGGTATCTTGTGGGTTTTCTGTGGTCGTCGAAGGTGTTGAAGAAGAGAAATGACAATTGAGGCCGTGCGGGCCGGTGGTGGTTGTAATAGTTGTTGGTGCGAAGGTCGAAGAGAATGGCGGTGGTCGATGATTGTGTCGTTGGTGGCCTGATTGGGGCGGTGGTAGCAGAGGTATATGGAGCGTTGATTAGGGTTATGGGGAGATCTAAGAATGAGAGATAGAGAGAGAGAAAGGGGATTTCAAAATATGAAAGTGAGATTTGAATTTTGGTTTGCCCGCTTATTGTTCCCTTCCGGCTGAATATCACGCGTGTTGGCCAGGTATAGCATTTAAGTGTTGTACCCAATTTTATTTTATGAAGGGTTAATGAAGGGTCAAGATTTAAGTTGGAAAAAAATCAAAGGTCAAGATTTAATAAACTTGTTTTTAAGATCATGTCTTAAATTTTTTTGTGCATAAATTGATTGTAATTTATGTATTTATTATTTATATATATATATATATATATATATATATATATATATATATATAATTATATATACACATCTATGGTGTAATGTCGTAATACTTTCGGAAAGTGAAATTGAGTTAATCTTAGTTTAATTAAGATTTACTACGTTGTTATATGAGTTAAGATGGTTATAAACCCAATTTGGAAAAGTTTGAACTTCAAAAATGCCAAAAAGAGGCTACGCGGGTCGTGAAGAGTCACACGGGTCGTCTAGAGTGCCCTTAGAGACTGTTTTGGCCTCTGCTGGACCTACACGGGTCGTGTCTAAGTACATAGGTCGTGTACAAATTACAGTAAGCATCCAGTGAGATTACACGGGTCGTGTATACGAGCATGGGTTAGGTTTTAAATGTTAGCGACGCTAACATTAGAGGTTAGCGCCGCTAACCTTTCTCAGTGGGTTTAAATTTTACAACAACGTTCATTTTGAGGAAAAACTTTACTAACTCGATTTTTAGAGCATGAGGTGCAATTTTAGGTCAAGTTAAGCAGGGGTTTTGCGTAGGAAAGCTTGGCTAAGTCGGATTTAACACCAGAAACGTGTTCTCGGTTTCTAAATAAATGAGGTTAGTTGGTTTGTGGTTTGAGGGTTTTAAACCCTATGTTTTCAAATCTGAAAATCTACTATGAATTTCTTTATGTGTTGTTAGTAGGTTGTTCGTATATGTTATTATGAGTATTTGATATGATTATTGTGATGTTTGGATGGTTAAATGAGTAGAACCATGAAAATTGAATTCTTGATACTTTGAGTGTGTAGTAATGAATTAATTGCTGATAATGAGACCTAATATGTGATGATATTCACAACAGATATCAATAAGAGGGAAGGAGACGCCCGAGGCATAGGTGGAGACCGAGCAAACCAAACTTCAGGTAAGTAACTCTAATTCGTTAATTATGATTGGATTGTGATGTAATTGTGTTACTTGTAAATTCTAGTTTGTTGAGATAACCAATTAGCATGAGTTATACAAGGTTGAGAATGCCTTGTAGTATATGAGTACTTGGTGTGAATGAACACACTAATTGACTGACATAGTCAAAGAGTATGAGGTTAACGAGTTTATATGCTAGTAGTTGTTGAGCACTACTGTATTTATTGAGAAATTATTGAATGATCACCAAATCTTGAATATTTTCTCACTGAACTTAAATAGCTCATAAACTTTGTTTGTGTTGTATGTGCTATAGGTTATAGGGGAATGAAAGTTGCAAAAGGATAGATGATTTAGACTGGGACTTCACTTTTTGGGACTTTTGTGATCCAAGGAAACTTTCTTTTGAAACATATGTACAGTTTGTAAATTGTCTTTTGTAACCCAGTTTTTGGAACACGTTTGTATTAAGTACTTGTTCTTTTGATAACTGCTTGTACTTCTGTTGCTTAGCTTTGATTACACCATAAACCCTTGTGGTTATTTGAATAATTATTGGTGTAATTCGAAGAAAAGAAACTGGGTGTTACAAGTTGGTATCAAAGCCAGGTTTGAGTGAACTAGACTTTAAAGAGTAAGTCCTAGATTCAAACTAATTTAAAGAGGGAGGTCCTAACTAGTCCTTATGCAACTTTCCTTTTGAGCACATGTAATTAGTATATGTGTTAAATTGAGAATGTCGGTGATTATACAATACAAAAAGACTATTGAGATTTAAGAGACTAAAATGAGTTGAATTCCTTTTTCAGACTCATAATGAGTTTTGGAAAGGAAAAAAGATAAAGGTGACCACTGAGACGAGCAATCGGGCTCACAAGTTTCGGGATTCGGGCACCATCCCGAAGGCGAGAGTCCGCCATAGTTACCGTTGACTTTACAAATGCTTATCACTGCTGAGGTAGCAAAAGCAGTTAAAAGTTTACTGCCTACTTTACAGAGATCTCAAGCTGAGACGACGAACAGGGATGAACGAGATCGACCCTTCATTACTCCTCTGGTGGGGGAGGGTGAGGATCATACCTAATGAGACGTGAGGATCAAAAGAACCAAAGAGTTGTAATTACGAGACGTTTCACAATTGTAAGCCAAATGACTTCTTTGGAACTGACATTCCTATTGTTTCCCAAAACTGTCTAATGCATATAGAAGAAAGCTTTCCGTACGAGCAAGTGTGCAGACAAAGATAAAGTTTAGTATGCCAAAAATTGTTTACACAAGGATGCCCAGTTTTTGTGGGAAAATATCTGCATTGATATAGAGAAAGGTTTTTGAGCCTGAGCCGACATGGGAGGAGTCTAAAGTGAAATTTATGAAAGAGTATTGTTCCAATATTGCAATGAAAAGTTTAGAGGACGATTTTCTAAGGTTGCAGAAGGGTATAAGGCCGGTATAGGAGTATACAATGGAATTCAATGAAAAAGCCAGATTTGCTGCACACCAAGTGGATACTGAGGAGAGAAAGGTTAACAGATATTTAAGGGGACTGAGGACCCAAATATGGGAGTTTTTATAGAGTTCGAATTTTTCAACATGCCAGCGGGTTGTCGAGGCAGCCAAGTCCAGAGAGAAAGAATTGAAGAGATAGGATGATGAAAGAGAGCGTGATAGAGAAGGTGGAAGTCAGATGAGAAGTGGGAAGGAAAGTCTAGCAGTGGTTCTCAAAAGCAGTCGATTCCAAGTTCACAACCTCGAAGTGATACAAGAAAAGCTGAGGGTAAGTGGTGTGGAAAGTGTCGGCGAAAGCATGCTGGAGATTGTAATACGAACATACCATCTGTTACTTGTTATAAGTGTGGGAAGACTGGGCACATGGCCCTAGATTGTTTGGAGAAAAACATGATGTGTTTTAATTGTGGAGAAAGAGGCCACATTCGCCCGGATTACCCGAAACCGAGAACAGAGACATACCAATATGTGATCACAGGTACCTTTAAGCTAAACTCACTCCGAGCTCGTATGATATTTTATTCGGGTGCTACAGTTTCTTTTGTGTCTGTGCCTTTTGCATCTCGACTTCATGTCCCGATGACTAACATGAGTGAAAGTTTCTTAGTTGATATAGCGGATGGAGGGTATGTTATAGCAATGAGTCATTATTCTAAGTGTTGACTTGAAATCAACGAAATCTCATTCCTTATTAATTTGAAGCTGATCCCTACTCGTGCATTTGATGTGATAGTTGGTATGGGCTGGTTAGATGAGAAATGGGTGAATATTGATTGTCATGGGAAAACCATTTCTGTAAGAATGCTAGACGGGTCCCGAACGTTAATACGAGGCGAGCATCGTTTTCAGTATACACCAGTTGTATCTTTCAGTAGAGCGCGAAGATATTCCGAAAAAGGTGCCCTTTTATTTATGGCGCATATTACCCTAATTGAATCCAAATGTCCCATGGTGAAAGATGTTGAGGTGCTACCTGATTTTTTAGATGTTTTTCCTGACGATCTTCTTGGCTTACCGCCAAATCGTCAAATAAATTTTGTTATCAATTTAGTTCCGAGAGCGAAACCAAGAGCTCGAGCACCCTATCGGTTGGCGCCATCAGAGATGGAGGAACTAAATAAGTAATTGCAATAGCTTTTAGATTGCTATTTTATTCGGCCGAGTTCATCCCCGTGGGGTGCTCTAATATTGTTTGTCAAAAAGAAGGATGGTTATATGCGCATGTGCATAGACTATCGAGAGTTGAACAAAATCACGGTGAAAATCGTTATCCTTTGCCAAGAATTGACGATCTATTTGACCAACTAGAAGGAGGGGTATAATTCTCAAAGATTGATTTAAGATCGGGATACCATCAGCTAAGAGTAAGAGAAGCTAACATTCCAAAGACAACATTTCGTACCTGATACGATCACTATGAGTTTTTAGTAATGCCGTTCGGTTTGATGAATGCCCCAGCGGCCTTTTTATGGATCTGATGAACCGAGCTTGCCATCCGTTTTTAGACAAGTTTGTGATCGTGTTTCATTGACGATATTTTGATTTATTCCAAGAGTTGGAACGAGCAAAAACAACATTTACAATTGATTCTGGATCTTCTTCGTAAAGAAAAATTCTAATCAAAATTTGATAAATGCGAGTTTTGGTTACAAGAGATTCAATTGGTTGGTCACGTGATATATCAAGAAGGCGTTAAAGTATATCCTGTCAAGATAGAAGCGGTTATGATTTGGGCACCACCCAAGAGTTCGACTGAGGTACGGAGCTTTTTGGGGTTAGCCGAATATTATCGGAGGTTTGTAGAAAAAATTTCGAGCATTGCGTTGCCTTTAACTAAACTAACTAGAAAGACAGAGAAGTTTATTTGGACTGAAGCACAACAGGCGGCTTTTGAGAGATGGAGACATGCCTTATGTGAAGCTTCAGTGTTAGAATTGCCTCAAGGTGGAGAAGATTTAGTTCTTTTTACAGATGCCTCACAAATGGGTCTCAGGTGTGTATCAATGCAAAGAGGACGAGTGATTTCATATGCATCCTGTCAATTGAAGTCCCACGGGCAAACACACCCGGTGCCTGATTTGGAGTTAGCTGCTATTGTGTTCGCATTGAAGATTTGGTGACATTATCCATACGGTGTGAGATTTCAAGTGTACACAGATCACAAGAGTTTAAAGCATCTGTTTGATAAAAAATTGAATATGAGACAACGAAGATGGATGGATATTTTGAAAGTTATGATTGTGAAATACTTTCCCATCCTGGTAAAGAAAATGTAGTGGCAGACGAGCTAAGCCAAAAAGAGCCATCCATTCGAGTAGTTTCAGCTCAAATGGGAGTGGTTAGTAGATTACCAAAGGTGATTCAACATGCCAAGAGAGAAGCCAATGGCATGAAGAGTGAGAGAGTGGTTGGTTATGTAGATAAACTTGTTGAAAATATACAAGGAGTAAAAAATTTCCAGGACGAGTGTGGGTCCCAAGGCACGGAGAAGCGAGACAACTATTACTTGAAGATGCTCATTGTACTCGGTACTCAATACATCCAGGTAGTACAAAAATGTACAGAATTTTAAAGTCGTTTTACTGGTGGTCGGGGATGAAACGTGACGTTGGGAGATATGTTGAGAAGTGCCTGACTTGTTTACAAGTCAAGGCAAATCATCAGAGACCACACGGGACTGTGCAACCGTTTCCCGTACCGATGAAAAAGTGGGATGAGATTTCTATGGACTTTATCACTAAGTTAGATTGAATTCCGTTAGAGTTCGATTCTATATGGGTGATTGTTGATAAATTGACCAAATCAGCACAGTTCATTCCCATACGAGAAAATTATCAAGCATCCAAACTGGCAGAGATTTATATTAAAGAAGTGATGTGACGACACGGAGTGCCGACCTCGATGGTTTCCGATCGTGATAGTCATGTTACTTCGCATTTTTGGCAGACTTTCCAAAGACACTTAGGTACCAAAGCCTTGATGAGTATGGCTTATCATCCGCAGACTGACGGCCAAACTTAGAGAACGATACAGACGTTGGAAGATATGCTTAGAGCTACGGTAATTGATATCAGAGGTAGCTGGGACGATCATTTGCCTTTGGCTGAATTTGCGTATAATAATTCATACCATTCCAGTATTCAGATGGCACCTTTTGAGGTGTTATATGGATCAATGTGTAAAACACCGACGTGTTAGTCAGAGATGGGAGAAAAGCCACTAGCAGGTCCCGAAATAATAACTGAAACTGAGGCAAAGATTAGAAGCATACGTGAGCACATGAGAGTTGCTCAGCAGCGTCAAAAGCAGTATGCATATAAACGAAGGAAACCACTAGAGTTTCAATTTGGAGACACGGTGATGTTAAAAGTGTCTCCTTGGAAAGGAATTATCCGGTTTGGTAAGCGGGGCAAGTTGAGTCCCCGATTTATCGGACCTTTCTGTATACTAGAATGAGTGGGAGATGTAGCTTATAGACTCGAGCTTCCTGATGAGTTACGAGAAATTCATAATGTGTTTCATATATCACATCTTCATAAAACTTTATATGATGAGTCTGTACGAGTTTCCTTAACTAACGTTCAGTTAGATAATAAACTACAATATCTGGAACAGCCGGAGAAGATATTAGACAGAAAAGTTAAAAGGGTGCAGAATAAAGAGATCATAATAGTGTAAGTACAGTGGAAACATCACCGAGGCACTGATGTTACATGGGAACCTGAGGAAGAGATAAAAACTAAATACCCTCTTTTCTTTTAAGAGATTCCGAGGACGGAATCTTTTGAAGGGGGAGAGAACGTGTAATGTCATAATACTTTCGGTAAGTGAAATTGAGTTAATCTTAGTTTAATTAAGATATACTAGGTTGTTATATGAGTTAGGATGGTTAGAAATCCATTTAGGAGAAGTTTGAACTTCAAAAATGCCAAAAAGAGGCTACACGGGACGTGTAGAGTCACACGGGTCGTGTAGAGAGCCCTTAGAGACTGTTTTGGCTTCTACTGGACCACACTGGTTGTGTCCAAGTACACGGGTCATGTACAAATTACAGTAAGCATAGTGTGTTGGGTGTTGAAATCGATCAAACAGTGAGATTTGACAAGAATTCTACTAAGATGAATTAAACTAAGCAACACACACAAGCAATTATAAGTTAGAACAAATAAGAACACATTGAAATTGGATAACTTGTGCTGTATGCTTTGATTAATCGATTAGGGTTTTACAATTGGGGACGATGCAATCTCACAGTCACACACTCACACACGACACGAAAGGGTATCACTGATATTTATACATGATCAGTGATACGCCTAGTACAATTATTACAGAGAATATCCTATCAGAGTACTAGCCAATAGGATACAATATTCATGCACCACTTATTCTTCTGTCACGCGTGCACTAACAGTTGTTACAAAAGATAAGTCTTCGGATCCTCCAGGCTATACCTTTCGGAGTCCTCAGACTTCGGGTCTTCTATTTAAACATCCAGGCTTCGGGGTCTTGCACAGGTCTTAGGATTGGCATGCACTTCAGCACAAATATTCTCAACAATCTCCCATTTGTGTGAAGTGCATCCGAAGCCTATTTCTTGTAATGTCTCTTGAAAGCTTGTTTCAAGGCATGTCGCACGGTTAACCACCAGTTAAGGTATTCTCACACCTTCTTCTTCTCTTGCCAATTGTTCACAAAACCGTTGTTTACCAATCCCAACACTTGGGAAATGGATTCCGAAGGGTAAAGGCCCAAGTAATCAATCTTGAAAAACTTTGTGACCATCGTTTCATTGTCACTTGATAACCCTTTGAAAACAACACCCCAGGGCTTGTCCACAATCTGCCCGGCTTTCAAATGATCGATGTTTTCAATTGTAGTTGGTGGGGGTGTAAGAGCCTGTCCGAAGAGTTTTGCCACAACAATATCAAACCTGGCAAATCTCAGAAGATAATTTCGGAAGAAGGAGGAGATGTGATCCTTTGCAGTTGTGAAGACCGCCATTGACTCGACTTCGTTTCCAGCTGAGAACTTCAAGATGTCAAGAAGTACAATAAAATCAGTGGGATTCATAATTGGGAAGTCTGCTATTGTAAATCTTGAATCTTCTTCATTGATACCCCGAAGTACGAAGAATTCAAGGTTTTGAAATCCAACGTACGTCTCTCCTGTTGGATTAGGTGTCTAAGCCATGACTAATAATTTGTATTTACCTAATTAACAGTAGCAAAGTCCATTTGGGTTGCCCTCATAGCTAGAGGTTTGGTAGAAATTCTGGAGAGAGAAATATTGATTTATTATGTGATTAATAAATCAATAGAAATTAAATAAATAGTTTATTAATATATTAAAGTGATAATATATTCTTTAGAAACTATATTAATTAATTAGAAATTAATCTGGAATTAATTAGAATTAATTTGGTGATTAATTTAATTAATTAAAGGTGAAGGGACTAGAATTGTAATTATTCAATAGTTGCGTAAGTGACAATTATAGCAATATTATTATTGGCGAAAATTATATATGGATATATATATATATATATATATATATATATATATATATATATATATATATATATATATATATATATATATATATAGATATATATGTATGTATATTCGATTTTAATAATAGATATATAAGAGTTTGAATTGTAAGATAAAAGTTTATCTTATTTGAATTCAAAAAGGCTTATCTCTAAAGGTTTATCTGGTCATCTGCTGGAGGTTATAAATAGGGAGCCCCAGAGACCAAAAACATGTGCCAACTTCATATATTCTCTCTAGAAATTTCGTGACCCTCCTCCTGCTTCTGGGTGTGACTTCATTTGAGGCAGGACACTTGTGCTTCTTGGCTTCCAAGAAAACCTAAAGGTTAGTTTTTCTATTTTATTCTTTTAGTTAATTTTTTTATTTGGCCTTTAGGAATTTAGTTACATGTTCAAAGTAAGAAAGCATAGATCTAATCTAGGTTGCATGTGAACTTAGGGTTCTAGTTCATAGATTTGCAGAAAACCTTTCAGTGGTATCAGAGCTTTTTGGTTGTTTTCTTGTTGAATTGCTATAATTGTTTTCCTAAAAATTAGGGTTTAAAGCTTATAAACCCTAATTGGCTGAAATCGAAAATTAGGGTTTAGGTTTTGAAACCCTAGCCCCTCCCCTTTGTTAATTTCGAAAATGGCATAGGGTTTTAGAAGGTTTTCTATTTTTGGTAACTTTGATTATTTAATAATTGGATAACCTTAAACCCATTATTTGATTTTCGATTTTTAGGGGGTTTAAGATAGGTTTAAATTAATTTGATTAATTTGTGATACCTATCTAGATTTAATTAATTTAATTAATTGTTTAATTAAAGGATAATTAAAGGTTTAATTTAATTTTAAATTTAATAGTTTAAATTTCGAAAAAAATTAAAAGATAAACTAGGAATATTTTAAAAGTCTAAAATATTTGGATTTAATTAATTGTTTAATTAAAGGATAAATTAAATCATTTAAAGGTTTAATTTAATTTTAAATTTAATAGTTTAAATTTCGAAAAAATTAAAAGATAAACCAGGAATATTTTAAAAGGTTTAAAATACATCTTATGTTTATTATAATTAAAAGTTAATATTATATGTATAAGATAAAATGGTTAGTCAAATCAATAGTAGGCCTCATTCACGAAGCTGATCTATAAAGAGGGTATAATGAGACTGTCTATAAAATGGCGGTCTAATGGATGTCCACTCTTACCCACCGCTCTCCTGATCAGTGGAAGGTCGTTAGTCGAACGGGTTTGATAGGACCTCTTAATCTCATTAAAAGTATAACGATATTAATGAAAGTACTAGAACAATTTTATAAAATCCCAAATCTAGTTACTTTAGGAAAAATGTGAAAAGAAGCTAACCCATGAAATTGCACATTACACTTTATGAGACATTAGTTGAGCGTGTATGGTTAACTGGTACACTAATAGGGGTTCATAAAGAGTGGTAATGGATTTCTCATGATTTATCATTGTTGATGGATCGTGTGTGGTTAACCGGCACATCAATTAGAGATGATAAATGAGATTGAGGTTACCAAGCTAATTTGCATGGTTATTCACATCTAGTTTGTGATCCTCGACATCCCAGTCACAAACAGTAAAGCATATCCGAGATTAAACATGCCATTGAACAGTTCAATGAATCTCACAGATCTAGGAATTCCATAAGACTGAAATTGATAAATGCTATCTACCTTAATGACTACTGTGTTGTGATTATGGCATCCCTCTTCACACCATAGCTGGGGTGTTTTGGATCCAAGCCTTGTTAAATAATATATTGGGTCATTATTTAAAAGGATTAATTAAACTAATAAATTCAAAGTTTATAGATGTCTTAAGATAGTGTCAATTCTCCTCCTTCACCCATTTCTGAGTGTTTCAGAAAGCACCTATTAAATATGGTAAGGCTGACTGGCCTAAACTATGTGGTATGGCTTCTCAAATTGAGAATGGTTCTTAGTTTTGCTGGCATACCATATCTGACTGAGTGTCCGCTCCCTGTTCTACCAAAGCATGGCATCACACTGTAGCTTGTGATGAGCATGACCCCTTGACTATTGAGTCAAAGGAAGTTCGTTGCCTCATGCTATTAATCATTGATCCCGAGTTCTGCAGGGATTTAGAATTCTTGGGGTCAGATAAGTTAGCACAACTGGTTGAGGAAAGGTTCCGAGAACTGGTTGAAAATGGAATGAACTAGGATCTTCAAAGAGCTTGAAGTTGCAAGCTAGAAGGAAGTAGCACCAGTTTGCATGTTCTCATGATTGAGGGATACATGGGAGAACTGTATAAAAATGGGTTACCCTTAGTGATCGGGAGTTAAGCATTAGCTCGACTCGCTGATCTGTTCATCCAGATGAACAGAAAGGGTAACCAGATAAGACAATCATGGAAATGCATTCAATGTCGACTCTGTATGAGTCGTTCATGGAGAAGCATAGTTCCATTGATTCAGCTGCTTTAGGATTGAGTCCAGTATTAAGGCGCATCAAGAAATGATCCAGATCGTCTGGACCGATTATTCGATGTCTCAAACTGGGAATCCACAAGGTGGGACACAGTCACAGAAAGATTGGAAAAATGCTACAAAGCTGAATAGTTTGGCAACTCAGTAATATCTTAAAAACTTAGAACACCTGATCCTCATTTCCTTGATACAGGATATGTTTTCTCACATTTGCTATGTATGCACGGACTCTGTAGGATGCGGGATGTTGTCGCACAGGAGAATATTTGGATTGGATCTAGAGCTCGTGCAGTTTTGGAGTTAAGCTAGATATTGTTGGATTATGTGTCTAAGCCATGACTAATAATTAGTATTTACCTAATTAATAGTAGCATAGTCTATTTGGGTTGCCCTCATAGCAGGAGGTTTAGTAGAAAGTTTAGTAGAGAGAAAGATTGATTTATTGTGTGATTAATAAATCAATAGAAATTAAATATATGGTTTATTAATATATTAAAGTGATAATATATTAATTAGAAACTGTATTAATTAATTAGAAATTAATTGGAATTAATTTGGTGATTAAATTAATCAATTAAAGGTGCAGGGACTGAAGATAGTTAAGTAAGTGGCAGTGTAAGTGAGTGTGATAACCAACGATTTATATATAGATATATATATATAATCGATATATATATATATATATATATATATATATATATATATATATATATATAGACTAAATATCAAATGGGAACCATTTTTTTCCTAGGAACCTAGGAACCTTTTGACTGAAATTTTTTTTTTCAGAAAAAATGACATAATACACCTAATCGCTTATATTTAAGACATTTTGTAAAAAAAAATTGAAAAAAAAACATGTATACACGAAATGTGTACATATGCACGAAACGTGATCATATACACATTTGCGAAAAAGTGCATATATGCATATTTCGTGTATACATATTATTTTTCAATTTTTTTTGACAAAAAGTCTTAAATATAAGCGACTAGGTGTATTATGTCATTTTAAAAAAAAATGTTTCAGTCAAGCGGTTCCTAGGTTCCTAGGAAAAAATGGTTCTTCCTTGAAACAGAGTCTATATATATATATATATATATATATATATATATATATATATATATATATATATATATATATATATATATATATATATATATATATATATATATATATATATATAAAAGAGATAAATGTGTTTAATTATTAAGATAAAGGCTTATCTTAATTTGAATTCAAAAAGGCTTATCTCTAAAGGTTTATCTTCTTATCTGCTGGAGGCTATAAATAGGGAGCCCAGAGGCCAGAGACCTGCGCCAACTTTACCCTGACTCTCTCTGGATTTCGTGACCTGCCTGTTCCCTAGGTGTGACTGTATTTGAGGCAAGATAATTTTGTTGCTTCGCTTCCAAGAAACACTAAAAGGTTAGTTTTTCTAATTCTCTTCTTTTAGTTTATTTTTTCTAGCCTTTAGGATTTTGTTATATGTTTAATTAGAAGAAAACATAGATCCTCCTAGGTTGCATGTGAACTTAGGATTTAGTTCATTGATTTGCATAAAAACCTTCAGTGGTATCAGAGCTTTTTGGTTGTTTTCTTGTTAAACTGTAATAATTGTTTTCCTACAAATTAGGGTTTAAAGCTTATAAACCCTAATGTGGCCTAAATCGATCTAGGGTTAGGGTTTTGAAAACCCTAGCCCCTCCCCTCTCCTTTTGGCGATTTTGGCAATAGGTTTTAGAAGGTATTATATTTTTGGTAACTTTAATTATTTAAATAGATAAACCTTAAACCCATTATTTGTTGAAATCGAAAATTAGAGGGTTTAAGATAGGTTTAAATTAATTTGATAAATTTGTGATACCTATCTAAATTTAATTTATTTAATTAGTTGTTTAATTAAAAGATAATTATGGATTTAATTTAATTTAAATTTAACAGCCTTAAATTTTGAAATAAAAGGATAAATCTAGGAATATTTTAAAAGTATAAAATATCCAAATTTAACTAATTGTTTAATTAAAAGTTAATTTAAAGGTTTAATTTAATTTTAAATTTAATAGTTTAAATTCCAATAAATTAAAAGATAAACCTAAAAACATTTTAAAAGATTTAAAATTCATCTTATATATATATTATAATTAAAAGTTAATTTTATATGTATAAGATTAAATGGTTAGTCAAATCAATAGTAGGCCTCATTTATGAAGCTGGTCTATAAAGAGGGTATAAGGAGACTGCCTATAAAATTGCGGTGTAATGGGTGTCCACTCTCACCCACCGCTCTCCTGACCAGTGGAGGGTCGTTAGCCAAACGGGTTTGATAGGACCGCCTAATCTCATTAAAAGTATAATGATATTATTCAAAGTACTAGAACAACTTAATAAAACCCCAATCTAGTTACTTTAGGAAAAATGTGAATTGGTGCTAATCCATGAAATTGCACATTGCACTTTATGAAACATTGGTGGAGCGTGTGTGGTTTACCGGCACACCAATAGGGGTTCATAAAGAGTTGCAATGGGTTTCTGGGGTGTTATCATTATTGATGGAGCGTGTGTGGTTTACCGGCACATCAATTAGAGATGGCAATTGACTTCAAGAGTACCAAGCTAATTTGCATGGTTATTCACACCCGGTTTGTGATCATCGGTATCCCAGTCACAAACAGTGGGGCACATCCGAGATTAAAACATGCTATTGAACAGTTCAATAAATCTCAAAAGAAACTAGGAATTCCATTATAATATGTTTATTTTTCTGCGGTGGAATTGGCTGAATCGTCATTCGCCTACCTTTATAAAATTTACAATTAGACTACGACATCCCTCTTTTATATTGTGAATTGTTATAGTTGGGTACTAGCCTTATATTTATTATTGGGTTATTATAAGGATTACCATATATATATCTAATTAAAACTATCTTCTTTTATAAAGGTCTTCTGCTGACCAATCCGCCCCCACTCTAACTCCAGCAATGTCACATCTATCCTATCATTGTGTTCCAAAGTTACATTAGACGACACTAACTACAATGATTGGATCCACAACATTAAGATGGCTCTAAGGTTTGAACATAAAGAGTATGTTCTGGAAACCGAGCTTATTGACATTGACCCTGATACTGCTACTCCCGAGGAACTCGCCTCATACACAAAACACTCTAATGATGCAACCAAGGTGGCCTGCATCACGATTGCTACCATGAACCCAGAATTGCAGAGAATATATGAAGACTAATGGCCCTATGAGATGCACAAAGAGCTCGCGGAAAAGTTCCGCAAGCAGGAGCGCATCGAGAGACGCAAGGTGGTCAAAGCCTTCACCAACGGGAAGCCAAGGGATGGAGAGTCCATCTGCAACCACATGCAGAGGAGGCAAGGATACGTGGAAAGGCTTAAGAAGCTTGAGATGCCAGTCCATGAGGATTTAGCTGTAGACATAATGCTAAATTCCTTACCAAGTTCATATGACAAGTTCACGCTGGCGTATCATTTGAACAACTCTCAGGCCACTCTGGCCGAGGTGCATCGCATGCTCCGTACTGCTGAAGACGGGATGAAGGGTAAAAGTGTACCCTCAGTTAGCTAGCCCGTCATGGCAATTGGTGGTGGAAAGGGGAAAAAAAGAAAGGGCCCTCCCAGTCAGAATTGGAGGGAAAAGGTCCATGTTGGATCATCCAGCAGTGGCTCGAGACCCAAGTCTTCTGGCATTCCTCACAATGCCAACCCTAAGGAAGCTGACTGCTTCTACTGCAAGGAAAAGGGTCATTGGAAGAGAAGTTGCCCGAGATACTTGCAAGACTTGAAAGATGGCAAAGTGAAGCCGTCTACAGCAGGTATATACACTATCTCAAAAAACTCACCATCTTCTAGTTCTTGGGTCCTTGATACAGGATGTGGTTTTCACATTTGTTCTGATTTACAGGCCTAAAGGAAAGCAGGGAGGTGGAGCACGGTAGATTGAACCTGATCATGGGGAATAGGAGATCGTCACCTGTTACCAAGATCGGAATCTATAGTTTAATGCTTAGTAGTGGTGTTTATTTAGAACTTATAAATTGTTTCTATTCACCAGAAATGGCAAGAAACATTATTTCCTTTCATGCATTGTTTAGACAAGGTTTCCAGTTTGCTTTTGATAATATTAATGGTCCAATTTCTGTTTTTCAAAATGGTACTTCTATTTTTACCGCTTTACCTTGTGATGGTGTGTATGAAACGGTACAATGTGTTGACAATTTAGGACATAGTATAAATTATATTGATTCTTCTAGTGGTGTACAAAAGGCGTGCTTGTGGCACTATCGTCTTGGGCACATTAACAAGAAACATATCGCCCAACTCCAAAAGGATGGAGTGTTGGAATCATTCGACCTCAAATCGGATGATGTATGCAAATCTTGTCTTTTGGGCAAGATGACTAAACCACCTTTCAAAGGGTCCTTTGAAAGAGGTGAAGGTCTGTTGGACATCATACATACAAATGTGTGTGGTCCCTTCAGATCAACCATAAAGGATGGCACACGGTTCTACGTGACCTTTACTGATGATTTTAGTAGATATGGGTATATATACTTCATCAAACACAAGTCAGACACCTTTGAAAAGTTCAAAGAATTCAAAAACGAAGTTGAGAATCAATTGGGCAGGAAGATAAAGATGCTCAGATCCAACAGAGGCAGTGAGTATCTTAGTATCGAGTTCCTAGACTCTCTAAAGGAATGTGGAATAGTTTCATAGTTATCACCTCCTCAGACACCACAGTTGAACGGTGTTGCCGAAAGGCGTAATCGAACCCTTTTAGACATGGTTCGTTCCATGATGAGTCGAGCTTCACTTCCCATCCACTTCTGGGGGTATGCCTTAGAGACTGCCATCCACATCCTCAATCTTGTCCCAACTAAGAAGGTTACTAAAACACCTCATGAGATGTGGACGGGAAAAGTTCCCTGGTTAGCACATATCAAAGTTTGGGGTTGTGAGGCTTTCATTAGACGAGAAACTCACGACACACTCGCAGAGAGAAGCGAGAGGTGTATTTTCATTGGATACCCCAAACAGTCTTTTGGATACTTGTTCTACAGACCAAGCGAGGACGTGGTCTTTGTAGCTAGACGAGGAGTCTTTCGAGAGAGAGAACTCATATTCAAAGAGGACAGTGGGAGTACCATTGATCTTGAAGAAATTCAAGAGACACCAAATAATACAACCTTAGGAGAAACTAGCAACCAACAAGAGGAAGAAGTTCATGTTGGTCCGATGGATATATCCTTACCTCTTAGGCGCTCCAGTAGTGTTCGCATGCCACCCAAGTTTTATGGATTCCATATAACTACGGATGGAGATACGTTTGTCAGTGATGGGGCACTGATAAATTTGGATGAACCAGCTAACTACCGGGAAGCTATGGCGGGCCCTGAGTCTACCAAATGGAAAGAGGCAATAGACAGTGAGATCAAGTCCATGTATGACAATCAAGTTTGGAACTTGGTTGACAATGTACCAGGTCGAAAGACAGTCGGGTGCAAGTGGATCTTCAAGAAGAAGACTGACATGGATGGAAAGGTACACACTTTCAAGGCAAGACTGGTTGAGAAGGGCTTTACTCAAACCCCAAGAATTGACTATGATGAGATCTTCTCACCAGTGGCCAAGATAAAGTCTATTAGGATTACGCTAGCCATAGCTGTATTTCATGATTATGAAATTTGGCAGATGGACGTCAAAACCACTTTCCTTAATGGGAAGTTGACTGAGGATTTTTACATGAATCAGCCAGAGGGTTTTGTCGATGGCAAGTATCCTAATAACGTGTGTAAGCTTGAGAAATCGATCTACGGATTGAAACAAGCTTCTCGCAGCTGGAATCTTTGTTTCCATGAGAAAGTCAAAGAGTTTGGTTTCTCCGGGAGAGAGGATGAGTCCTGCGTATATGTCAAGGCTAGTGGGAGTATAGTCACTTTTCTGGTGCTGTATGTTGATGACATACTGCTCATGGGAAACGACATTCCAACCTTGCAAGATCTCAAGTCTTGGCTTGGGAAGTGTTTCGCCATGAAAGATCAAGGAGAGGCTGCCTATATTCTCGGGATAAGAATATTGAGAGATAGGAAGAAGAAACTAATTGGACTTAGTCAGAGTACATACTTGGAAAAGGTACTAAAGAGGTTTAGTATGGAGAATTCCAAGAAGGGAGAGCTACCTATCCAAAGTAATGCCAAATTGAGTAAGACTCAAAGTTCGAGTACAGACGAGGAGATAGCTGACATGAATCGGGTACCTTACGCTTCAGCCGTGGGGTCAATCATGTACGCTATGACATGTACTCGACCTGACGTGGCCTTTGCCTTGAACATGGTCAGTCGATACCAGGGAAACCCTCGAAGGGCACATTAGACAGCTGTCAAGAACATACTCAAGTATCTGCGAAGGACTAAGAACTTTGTTTTAGTCCTTGGTGGTAGTGATACCTTGAGAGTTGACGGGTATACAGATGCCAGCTTTCAGACAGATAGGGACAATGTGTTGGATTAGGTGTCTAAGCCATGACTTTATATTTATATTTATCTTGTTAATTGAAGCAAAGTCCATTTGGGTTGCCCTCATAGCTGGAGGTTAGGATAGAGTTCAGTAGAGTAAAATGTTGATTTATTAATTGTTTAATAAATCAATAAAATTAATTAAATGGTTTATTAATATATTTAAGTGTTAATATATTAATTAGAAACTATAATAATTAATTAAGATTTAATCTAGAATTAATTGGATTTAATTCAGTGATTAAATTAATTAATTAAAAGTGCAGGGACTGGCTTTGTAATTATTCAATATTTGAATAAAAGGCTAGCCAGTGGAAGCCTCAAGTTGGGCAAAATTATGGAGGCCATCTCCATAATTTCGAAACCCTAGTTAGGGTTTTTTGAGGCTTGCCCAAATGGATAACAGGCTTGTCTATTAAGGGGCTTCTCTAGGGTTTCTGTTGTAGCCTCTTGGAGGCTATATAAGGAACCCTCTGGAGGCTCAATACCTGTGCCATTTTTCTACCAAGAAAACTCTGCTGGACTGTCTTCTCCATTGCTTGGGTGTGACACCATTTGAGGCAGGACATTTGTGCTGCTAGCTTCAAGGATCATAAGATCAAAAGGTTGGTTTTCTCAGTTTTGATCTTTAGAAATAATTGTTTCCTTTAGGCTTTAGTTTATTATCTTCATAGAAGAAAACATAGATCTTTATAGGGTTGCATGTTAACCATAAGAGATTATTTGTTCATTGTTTGCTAGAAAACCCTTCAGTGGTATCAGAGCTTAGGCTTGTTTTCTTGTGATTGATATAAAATTGCATAAACTGTTTATGTGTTCTTGAGA
Organism: Cichorium intybus; assembly: GCA_023525715.1. Classification (NCBI taxonomy): domain Eukaryota; kingdom Viridiplantae; phylum Streptophyta; class Magnoliopsida; order Asterales; family Asteraceae; genus Cichorium; species Cichorium intybus. The sequence goes on from JAKNSD010000024.1 coordinate 204,036, forward strand.
GGGTTTTCGAAAATAACCCTTTGGGAGGCCATGAGACCGTGTTGGCTGCTAAGGTTAAGCAAACCCTAGCTCCCCTTCCCTTATTTGCGATTTACATGCCTTGTTTGGAAGTATGTTGTTATTTTGGGTAACTGCTGCCTTATTAAATAACTGGAACCCTTTCTCTTGCATGCTAGATTTCGATTTTAATGGGAAAGGTTAGGAAATTAATTGGATTAATTTTGTGCTTGCCCTTACTTGATTTAATTAGTTTAATTAATTGTTAATTAAAAGACCAATTAAATCAACTTAAAGAATTAATTAAAATTCTCGAAAATTTGATAGACACATCGACAGAAAGTACCACTACATAAGACATAGAGTAGAAGAAGGTCACCTCCTAGGTGAAGAGGGTATCATCAGAAGATAATCCTGCAGATCCCTTGACAAAGGCTCTGAGTAGGATTAAGCACAATCAGCATGCGCAGCGCATAGGATTAAGAGATGATATTAGTATTTGTAATTAGATAGGATTTGAAACTTATTGCAATGTAAATGTAATTGAATTTGGTGATTTAATAATATAGTTTTGTTGATGAGTATTTGATAATGCCTTTTGTCAATTATTTATTATTGTGTTTCATTTTTCATGTTTACTTCCTGAGCAATTTAATTATTCAAAAATGTCCACAGTCGCTCATGCTTTTAGGGAGTAAGTATAATGAAGGCTGTCATAAATTATTTTGTAGATTGTATAAGGAGTTAGACATAAAAATAAGATTGCTACAAATATTTATGAGTACTTAGAAATAGGGATTTAAGTATTGGATAAACCCACGCTCAACAGATTGCTTCATGGATTACATCATGAGCAATGTTGAGACGATAATATCTTTTGATCTTTAAGTAGAGACATATAAGTTATGTTTTACCAGGCGGTTGTTCATTGACAATGCGAAAACGTATCGGTAACGCGATGTTATAAAACGTGTTGTTGTGAATGATTTGACTAGTAAAAGACATAAGTATATGAGTCAAAGCTTATTCGTCCCTTAACCCTGTCGGGAAAATAGATATCTGTAGGCCTCTCGATGATTTTGAAGTTGACTGAAAGGGTTGGCCAACCAAGACTAAATTGATATGCTCAATTAGTAGTCTTAAGGTCATATGCAAATCAGAAATCGGAAAACAGAGAGTCGGACCAGGATTGATTTTAATCCATGTCTTGAGTCTAAGAATATCTTGTTGGACGGAGGATCATCTGATCACTTATCTATAGACAGAACTGACTAGGTCAGAGTTCGACAGCGGTTTCTAGGAAGCTACAGTTGCTGATTAATTAGAGGCTAAATTGTTAATTATAGTCATAGATTTATCCAAGTGGGAGACTGTTGGATTAGGTGTCTAAGCCATGACTAATAATTAGTATTTACCTAATTAATAGTAGCATAGTCTATTTGGGTTGCCCTCATAGCAGGAGGTTTAGTATAAAGTTCAATAGATAGAAAGATTGATTTATTATGTGATTAATAAATCAATAGAAATTAAATATATGATTTATTAATATATTAAAGTGATAATATATTAATTAGAAACTATATTAATTAATTAGAAATTAATCTGGAATTAATTGGAATTAATTTAGTGATTAAATTAATTAATTAAAGGTGTAGGGACTGAAACTGTAATTATTCGATAGTTGAGTAAGTGGCAGTGTGAGTGAGTGTTATAACCAGTGATTTATATATAGATTATATATATATATATATATATATATATATATATATATATATATATATATATATATATATATATATATATATATATATATATATATATATATATATATTTATAAAAGAGATAAATGTGTTTGAATTATTAAGATAAAGGCTTATCTTAACTTGAATTTAAAAAGGCTTATCCCTAAAGGTTTATCTGCTTATCTGCTGGAGGCTATAAGTAGGGAGCCCAGAGGCCAGAAACCTGCGCCAACTTTACCCTGACTCTCTTTGGATTTCGTGACATGCCTGTTCCTTGGGTGTGACTGCATTTGAGGCAAGATAGTTTTGTTGCTTTGCTTCCAAGAAACACTAAAAGGTTAGTTTTCTAATTCTCTTCTTTTAGTTTATTTTTCATGGCCTTTAGGATTTTGTTATATGTTTAATTAGAAGAAAACATAGATCCTCTTAGGTTGCATGTGAACTTAGGATTTAGTTCATTGATTTGCATAAAACCCTTTAGATATTTGTTTGTGTTATTAGTTTATAGATGCATATGGCATTGTTTCGCATAATACATTGTTTTAAGGATAATTCTGGTTTAATAAAATATTTTCTTTCAAAACATGATTGTTTTTTAATTATCCTCGAAATTTTGTGTGAATGTGTTGATGGCATAAATGGTAATAACTTGAATGTTGATACATCCAATGGGATTGGATTTATAAATTGTGTTCCTTATGATTGTTAAAGTGAATTTTATGAGAATCACTTCAACCAAAGGTCCAGTTGGACAGGACTTTGGAATCATTTGACTTAGAGTCACATGATGAATTTAGTGCTTAATAAAATTAATTCTGGCAAGAAATGAATCAGCCAAAGATCCAATGGATAGGATTTTGGAATCAGTTGACTTGGAGTCAGGTGATGATTGCATATCTTGAACAAAATTAACAAAGTCATAAATTTACATAGAGATTTAAAAGATATTAAGATTTTGAGCGACAAACACATAAGTTACTGTGTATTGCTCGAATCTTCGAACACAACACAATTAGTTATACTTCATGATATTTGCCAATTAGTATGACAACTATGGCTTCGCTTATCAGAATAAGCGATTGATTGAAACCTTGAAGTATTCAAGGATCTCAAAGGAAGTATAAGATCAACAGAACCTGAGTGACAAGATAGATTGAGAAAATGTTTCACAGTTTATCCTCTTCCTAGAACATTAATGGTTATAATGTGTCTTAGGGAAGCTGATGGAGCATTGGTCGATAGTTCGATCCTCGATGTATAAGATACATTTCCAATTAGTATTTCAATAAATTGAATATTCAACAGTCAGACCGTAGAAACCATATTCCGACCATATCTTAGACTAAGTAGGTTATGCAGACACTGTCTGAAATGTAAAGCTGGGATCGTCCCACTTGTACATAGAAAGTCCAGGGTCATGTAGCGTTCGTCGGAACCTCATGACAAGCCTGAAACTGATCAGCAATGTCATTTCATTGGCCATTCCGGCTATACCTATGAAAGAAGAGTTGTTTTGGAAAGGACTCAAGTTCTAAGGAAACAGTGGGACTAAGAATAATCCTGAATGATTTTAGGGATTAGCCAAAATGAAAGAACCTCTAGTCATCTTTGGCTTTGACCAGGAATCAGATTCCTGTTAAACCTGACATACTTTTCTCTTCGCTTGACCAGCAGTGTTAGTCACCGTCATAAAGAGTTATGATCTGGGTGACATACCGATTAGTGGTAAAACACTAAAGATGGTACGGATAATTAATCCAACTACTTGGAAGCATTGGTGAGCCTGGTTGCTGCCAGATAAGAGAACCTTAGCACGATACGTAGTCTATGTGACAAATTTTGACTGATTTTATACCTGGTCTAACAACCAGTGGGAGTAATTGAATCATCAAAAGAAAGCATAGATAGAAATAGAAGATGAAATCAGAGTCGATAATCAGAGTCAAGCAATTGATTCCGAGAGAAGCACTGTTAATAGAAGATGAAATCCGAGAGGATTCTGTGTGGCATACTGTGAATTGTTAGTGGAGCGTGTGTGGTTTACCGGCACACTAATAGGGACTCACATAGAGTATGTCATTACAAAAGGTACATGGCCTCGGGATTCGTCCCATGGGCATCTCGCAAGAAAGGATACCCGGATTCTCAAAATATGCCGAAAGGTTTGGATTTTGTGAATAGCCTGAAAGATTCCCATAACTGTGTCAGAAAGGTTTGGACTTCGGATTCTCAAAATGTGCCAAAAGGTTTGGATTTTGTGAATAGTCTGAAAGAGTCAAAAAACCGTGCCAGAGCCAGTGGGAGTATCATTGTTATCTGCCTATCATTATATGTTGGTTACATATTGTTTCTAGGAAACATCTCTTATCATTACAAAGTGTAGTGACCTGGATTTAAGAGATGGTTCGCTGTGAAAGACTTTAAGAGATACAACATACTCAGGTGGTTGTGAACATCTATTAGATAGATCGAAATTCTGCCAATATGATATTGATGAGATTCAAGATGGATAACCCCAGGAAAGGAGTTTCCTATCATTGCAAAGCATGATGACTTGGCATGAAAGAAATAAAGAAGGTGCAACATACTCACATAGTTCACAGACGTTTATCGGATGGATAAAATCGTCAGTATTGACCTAGCCATTGTAAGCGTGATCTTGATAAGATTCAAGATGCATGAGAAAGAGTCTTCAAAAGAAAATAGTTTTTCAAAAGTCATGACACAAGGATATAAGTAATCTTGAGATTCCGAAAGGGTTTTGGAATAAGAGCGAGTCTCTAAAACTCATAAGGACTGAAGAAAGATAAGGTCTTCCTTTTATAGACTAAGGAAGGACCATCAGATAAAAACTTATGGACTGAAGAGCAGACAACACGTCTCTCTTCAGTCAGACAACATGGATAATTCTATTATAATAATACAATGTCAGACTAGGGTGGCTATAGCTACAATAAAATAATACATTAAGTACAACTGACATGCTTCTAAAAGGCCACGCCTGATCTAGTCTAATCATATCCTATAAGTTGAAATGCTTATCCTTTGCCTCATCTTCAAGATAGTCTTCAGTTCTTCAGTTCTTCAGTCTTCTAAAAGGCCACGCCTGATCTAGTCTAATCATATCCGAGGGGTTTGAGTCAAGTTCTTCAAGGTTTGTCCAGTATGCCTTGTCTCACAGTGTATGACCAGAAATTACTAATTGCCAGCAGCCACTCCATTCTTAGTAGCAGTTCCTTCTTAGCTTCTATGTCTTATGACGATAACTTCTTTATGGCTTTGATGTATTCCTGCAACATCCCGTTAGGAACCCTTCTGATTTGATCAGCACGAAGAAAGAGAAAGGATCCTTTCTGATTTGGGTTCTTGTATACCAGTCCAAGTACTCGGTCATAGGTGGCACCTCTTTTCAAGTTGTCTCGGTTTTCTGGCATAGACATGTCAACTTTTTCTGGGAATTGCTCGTTTGGATCCTCCTTAACAACTTTGAACATTTCAGCATCAGCAGTGCAGAATTCTTCTAGAAGGCCATGTAAAAATCATTTGGCTGCAACATAGGCTTCTCAAGCGACTTGTTTCTCTTTGGTTGACGGCTTTCAGACGATTGTGAAAAGATCTGCTGGATTCATTTTTCGGAAGTCAGCTTCTGTTATCAGAATTGTTTTGTCGTAGTTGTTGTTTCTAACTATCTCATATTCGTAATAGTTAGACTTTTGAAAGCTTCTTTTCTTGACGCTTAGAACAGATGTTATGGGCTCATTTGACCATGTATCAACTTGAGGCTTGGTACATGTGCTCAGAAATTTCTAATTCCTATAATAGGCTACTAGGTCTTTGTTATATCCCAGTTGTGTTTGGAAGTAAGAGGAGGATTGTAAGACATAAAAGGTTTGAAGTCGGAATCGGTCAAGGGTCGGAACATAAGGAATTTTGAGAAGTCGGGTCTGCTGGGACCACTTGGGTCGACTTTGTTTGGATCAGCTGTTCTTGGTTCAGGCTCCGAACTAAAGCCTTCAGCATGTAGAAGAGCTTGAGCATCAAAATATTTTGATTTCTTGGCCTTAACTTCTGGAGGATCTGATTCTTTAATTGGGGAGTACATGAGAATCTCGTCGGAGTTGGCACCTTTGTCGGAGTCTGGATTTTTGGAACATAAGGAATTTCAATTGTCGGAGTCTGGATTTTAGGAGGAGAGGAGTGAGGAGTTGGCACCTTTGTCGGAGTTAGCACCTTTGTTGGAGATTCTTTTGGAGTCTCCTTTGGGGTCTGAGTGATGAGTGGTTCTTTTATTGGTTTCTCAGCATTGGTCTCTTTTTCGGATTCATTACCCTTACTAGCATGGGTGTCTTCTTGGATGTTTGTTTCTTCTTGGTTCTTCTGACTTGGACCTACAATTGTGTCCACCATGATCTCGTCATCGTTTTCTTTGGTCCCACTTGGACCTGTTTCGTTTGTTTGAACCGCCCTTCCCACTCCTGGGGTTCCTTCAGAAGTTAAAGGGGCACAAGTAGGCGGCCTAAAATAGTTTCAAGATTGGTGGTCACTTGAGTGAACATTTTGCCTAGATCGTCAGCAAGAGACTTGGAGGTGAGATCTTTGAATTGTTCCATGACATCAATGTTGAGACTAGTGCATAGCTTGATCTACTGAAGGGGTCCATCCATGGTGTCGGTAATGGAGTTGAGGGTATGAGTGATGATTTGAAGGAGAACAAAGTGAGTCTTTCAGAGAGAGATGTTTTCCGAAAGAACTCCGTGTAGATAGCTTGAAAAATGGTCAGTGGTGGAGGTTATTTTGTTATCCACTATTTCCATGAGTTCTGGAATTTTCTACTGACATTTTTCTACTTCCATGAATAACTTTTGCGTGGTCTTCATCATGTTGGTAGCGTCGGATTGGCGATGAGCATCAATGTTTGCTAGGCCATCAGAGATAACTTTTTCAACTTGATTGTCGAGATGGAGAAGGATGTCTTTTGGGGTACAAAGGCCCTACATGGATTGATGTTTGCAAGCTTGGTCGGCCCATTGTAAAACCTTGTTTATTGGGCCTTGCCCTAGTTGTGTTATCTACCTATATATACTCATGTAGTATTAACTTTTAGGTTAGAGCTCACAATGTGAGGTGTTTATGTTTTATGCTCATCTTTTGTACATCTCACATATTTGATTAATGAATCATTCGGCACCTTGGATATTTGATTCGATCTTTACGTTATTATTATTCCGCACACGCCACCAATGTTGAGTAATGATTTGACAATAAATGCGGAATAATAACGAACACCAATCAACAATCCAATGTGTCGAATGATTGTATTAATCAAAGGTTTTACAATGTGTGTTTCTCTCTATGTGTTTTCTATGTTTGTTTTCTATGTGTGTTTCTCTCTATCTATGAAATCACTAGACTCCCTCTAGATCATTAACTATACAATAATGAATAAAACACTATTTATAGTCTAGACAACATATAAGGAGCCCAATGAACAAGCCCACAAGCCCATACGCCTAAGTGAGCCTTCCTCATGCCACCAAGTCATAATCATGAAGAACTTTGCACCCAACAGGTGGACCTAGTTCTGAGAGAGTTTGAAGCTCAATGTTTTTGAGCTCAAACTATTGTTTGAGGCGTTCAACTAATGTCGCGTGTTCATTGATTGCAGTTCTAAATCGCCATACTTTAAACTCAGTTGCATTGGCAGGGGGTTGAGTGCGATCTGGAATGATGGTATCAGTAGGTGTATCTTTGGGAGTTTCAAGGACCTTTTCTTTTCCTTTATCTTTTGATGGTGAGTTCTATTTTTCCACTAAAATGATTTCTTCTTGAGTATCCTCCGAGCCTGGAGAGTTCTGTCTTTCCTCTAATTTTTCAGACTCGGAGTCCTTAGAAGATGGTTCTGAAGTCTAAAAAAGAATTTGCATGAGTTAGAATGTGGAAACAAATTCTAGAAGTAACACATACCTGTAGTGAACCAAACTTAATTTATCACAGAGATATTAAAGTTCAGACCAAAAGTGATTTGGATACTCAAAAATCAGAGATTTGTGATTTGCATTTGTTAAAACTCTGAAGTTAAAACAAGGTGACCAGGCAATACTGAATATATACCTGGATTTCCCAAGTGCCAATGACGATGAACAATTATTTGTTTAACAGGGCACTTAGTTTTGACTTATAAAATAAGTAAGAGTGATTCCAATTGTTATCTTAAGTTGAGGAAAGTTGTAAGATTGGGAGTTCGGAGAGATTCAAAAGATTCAGAAGGTCGTTTCAGTAATAAAGAATCAAAAGAGATTTCAGAATAACGAATCAAAAGTGATGTCAGAGATAAAATGTTTCGGAAAACAAGAATCAGAAGAGAGTTCAGAAATAAGATATTTCAGAAATGAAGATTCAGAAGGAGGGAAGATAAAGAAATGTGTACCTTTTTGTCTTTTCTCTGTTTCTTTTTTGGAGGTTGCTTAGATGGAGAGGACTCTGAATCTTTCTTCTTTGGTTTCTTTGGGGCCACACAGTCTCGGAGGGAATGTGTAGTGTAAGGGGGACATCCTTTGGTTCAAAGAGGTGTAAGAGTAATGCAGGTTCTGTGGGGTCAGCCAGGTTCAGAAGAGAGTCAGGCAATTTTCTGAGTTTTCCAAAAATTGTATCTGTCTTTGGTACATATGGTTTGGCTTCTGCCATTACTAATTTATCATCTTTGGATCTGGGTGTAGGAATTGGGATTTGAAGGGTTTCGTAGATATGTTCGATGCACATGGCCCAAAAACGTGCAGAGTGGATTTTTCCTTTTGGCTTCTGAGAGGTTGGAATGTAGGAGAGGAAATCTTCAAACAATATTTCGGCATAATCGATCTCATAGCCTGTGTACAAACTCCAAAGAAGTTCAAGAAGCCGTTTGCTTAACTGGTCTGTACCACCCATCTTACCATTTAAGCACTTGATGATATAATGGATCAAGCATTGCCATAGGGGTGAAATGTGCCCCTTGGAAAGTTGGAACAATTTAGGAAATTTGTACATATAACCCATCTTGTAGATCATGTTTTCAAGTTGGTGAGGAGTTGGGTGATCGAAAGTGACTTCGTGGTATGGAAGTTGCAGGGCTACGGCGAATACTTTCTTGTTCAAGGTGGTTTTTCTGCCATCGAGGAGGGTGAGAGAATAGCAGTTTTGACTTTTTGTAGCGGTTGTGATAATATCTTGTAGTAGAGAAACTGGAATTACAGGTGGTGGATCAAAGAAAGCCCTAGCCAATTTATGTCTGGATAAAATGTGAATTATCAAACGTAAATATTCTTTGTAGGGAGTGGGATCTCTTGAAAGATTGACATTAGAGATGGTGACTAGAATGGTGTTGTTTTCGGGTCTGCCGCTTTTTGATTGTGAAGCCATTAGAGAAAGTACTAAAATTAACAAGTTAGAGAAAAACGTAACTGTTAGAGAAACAAAGAAGAACAGAGTATGTTTGTGATTGAAGAGAACCTGTGGATTTGATGCAGAAATTAAAGATATAAAGTGTTTTTACCTGTTTGGAGATTTCTAGAGAAGAGAAAAGAATGGAAGTTCGAGATTTCTAGGGTTGCGAGATTGCAGCTGGCGGCGAGAGAGAGAGTGACGAGGGTAAAGAGGGGCTTCGAAGGGTGTGGAAGAGAAAGCGTTGAAGAAAATGAATAAGGGGGAACGGTTAAAATTACTTTTGAAAATTTGTGAAGAACCGTCGGATAAGAGAATGAAAAGATGTGTGAATAGTTATGTCAGAAAAGTGTGTGCTTGGCATTTAATGCTAGGTAATGATGAAAAGTGATGGTCCATTAAAGGATGGACATGTGTGATAGAGAGAATATCCGTTGGAGAAATTCTGATTGTTTGTTTTAATTATTGGATATTAAATGTAACTATATTTAATTTTCATTCTATCATTAAATTGGTCGTGTTGAAGTGTCGATGGTACGGTAGTCTGAGTACCTTGATTCTGAGGAGCGGTGATCCGAAAACTTAGATTCAACAATATGGGAGTTTTGAAGAATTTGATTCTAAGGATGAGTACTCAGAAGCAGAGATGAGATTCAGAACATGGAACTCAATCGAGGTTACTCAGAAGTTGTGAAAAGGATGCTGAGGTAAGATAGACAAAAACGGAGATAATCAGAGATGTGATATTCAGAGAACCTGATTCGGAATGCAAGAAGTTCCGAAACAGAAAGATTGGCTCAGAAGGCGGAGTCAGAGAGTGATTCGAGAAGTGAATTCAGAAGTATTAATTTCGCAAAGACTAGTGCAAATGCTGAATTAACTTAGAAGATGAGCCAGTGATATCAGCTTTTCAAAATCACATAAGCAACAACAGTGTTCTTGAATGCTGAAGTTCTGAAAGAGAGTTGGAAGAATCATTCTGATAATTAGAATTCTATAAAGAGGGATTCAGAGGCAATATAAGATAATCGAACATGTCAGCTTGAGAGATGATGCAAGTGTTGTCATTTCTGCTGGTTGGTGTCATATACTACAGAGGTAATAAATGACGCCGACTGATTATGCTAAACTGTCAAATCATGCATCTCATCTCTATGTTGGTAATCTCTAAGTGATGAGGTGTCGTGAAATGGAGAAGAATAAGCAATGATTTGTTTGCCTATAAAGGGGGTTACTCTTAAGCAAAAGGAAGTCACAAAAAGTTTTGGAACTTTAAAATGGCAGCTAGACGTCCCTTTAATCGCGATGAGAAAGTAGAGGTGAGGATGCAAAATGGAGAGTTCACAGGAGCAGTGTATGGAGGGGTGATCAAAGGGGTGTGGAATCATCGCTATGAGGTGAAGATGACGACCCTAACCGATGGAGCTACTGGTGGTCCTTTAAATGTCCATGTAGAGTTTTCACTTCTGCAACCTGTTCCTCCAAGGGTTCTGGTGGAGTTCAAACAGTTTGACTTTGTGGAGGTTTGGTATCGTCGTGGGTGGTGGCCGGCTGCAATCGCAAGGAAGACTCCGTATAACCAGTTCCATGTGATTCTGGTGGATGGAACACGGTTGTTTGTGGATGAGTCGGAGTTGAGGATTCATCAGAGGTACCATCTTGGGGAGACTCCGATGTGGCAGTATTATAAGCTCTGATGACGGATGAGGGTTGATAATCTTTAGGGGAAAACATGTATTTACTTTTAAGTGTCTGTGATGTTATTTTATGTTTGTGTTTGTAGGTTAAGTGTCGTTGCTTTCATTTGGTTTTGTAATGTTTTGGGTTTCGATTAATGAAAGCATGTTGTTCTGTTTTGATTAGCTTGTTAAACAGTTTGTGAATGTGAGAGAAATGATTATTCAGAAGTTGAGAGACAGAAGAGATTCCGAGAAAAGGTCAGAATTTCTTGAATCGGTAAGAAGACTTCTGAAATAAGAGGTTCAGAAGTATCGAACATCGAAAGGAAAAACTTAGAATTTGTCGTATCTATAATAGAGAGAGTAAGTAAGATAAGATTAGGCGTGAATGTGTCAACTCTAGAAGAATGGAAAATCTGCGTTGATTCAAGAGAGGTTATCGAGTACGCCGTCAAAGGCGCAGAACCGTCTAATCAACTGCCTTGGACACGATGTTTGTGAGAGTGCATTAACTGTCCACTAGGGTCATTATTACCTCTAAAGCATTGATTTAGAGAAAGATCAACAAGCAGGTAGTTAGCTTATAAAAGGGAAGTTGGCTAATGTTAAGAATTTGTACCAAGAACAAACTTACACGCCATGGCTCATTACTTCTTTAACTGTCAAGATGAAGTCGAAGTTAAGCTTACGTAGGGGGATTTTGCCGGGGGTTTTTATGAAGGTGTGATAACCAAAACATGGAAACGAAGATGTGAAGTCAGGCTCCGTTGTCTTCCAGACAACACCATTGGAGAAATGATGATGGTGAGGGTGAAATATGGTGTTCTTCGTCCTATGCCACCGACAGTGTTGGTGTTGGATTAGGTGTCTAAGCCATGACTTATAATTGTATTTATCTTATGAATAAAAGCAAAGTCTATTTGGGTTGCCCTTATAGATGGAGGATAGATGTATAGATCAGTAGAGAGAATAGTTGATTTATTAATTGTATAATAAATCAATAGAAAATAAATATATGGTTTATTAATATATTAAAGTGTTAATATATTAATTGGAAACTATAATAATTAATTAAGATTTAATCTAGAATTAATTGGATTCAATTTAGTGATTAAATTAATTAATAAAAGGTGCAGGGACTGGTTGGTATTTATTCAATAGTTGAATAACTGGCCAGGTAAAAACCAGGGGCCAAGTTGGCGCCACCCTGGAGGCTCCTCCAGGGTTTTGGCGAAACCCTAATTAGGGTTTGGGAAGTCTGGTCTAAGTGGCCAAAAGCCTTGTCCACTTGGAGGCTTTCTAGGGTTTCAGGTGTAACCCTAGGAGGCTATATAAGAACCCCCTGGGTGCCCTAAATCCCACGCCTCCCTCTCTCTGTGATTACTCTGCTGGACTGATTCTTCCATCACTTGGGTGTGACTTGCATTTGAGGCAGGATTCTTTTGTTGCTTGCTTGAAGGATCATAAGATCAAAGGTTGGTTTTCTTAATTAATCTTTAAAACTGAATTGTATCCTTTAGGGTTTTAGTTTATTATCTTTATAGAAGAAAACATAGATCATCTTAGGGTTGCATGTGAACCATAGGAATTTCTGTGTTCATTGATTGCATAGAAACCCTTCAGTGGTATCAGAGCATAGGTTGTTTTCTTGTGAATTGATGTAAACTGCATGCTTATTTTCGCCTTGAGTGTTTTGTGATGAACACCTCATGGAGAGAGGCCAAAATCGATGCCAAGGCTAGGGTTTCCTAACCCTAGCCGCCATGTCCCTTGGTCCCCCCTTGATTGCTTGATTTGCTTGCCATAATAGTATGTTGTTATTTTTGGTAATGAGATTAATGAAATAACTTGAACCATCGTGCTTGGCTTGTAATTTTCGAGAATCACAATGACCAATGTAGAAAAATTAATTTGATTAATTTGGTAATATGTAACCTAGATTTAATTAGTTTAATTAATTGATTAATTAAAAGACCAATTAAATCAGTTTAAAGAATTAATTAAAATTTTCAAAAAATTAGTAAAAATTTGCGAAAATTAAGATAAAATTAATTCTAAAATATTTTAATAAGATTAAAATATATCTTATATGTATTTATGATTAAAAGTTAATTTAATATATATAAGAAAATTGGTTAGTCTACCGTTAGTAGCCCTCATTCACAAAACTGTCTTCTAAAGAGGGTATAAGGCGACTGACTATAAAATGTTAGTCTAATGGGTATCTACTCTTACCTACCGCTCTCCTGGTCAGTCGAGTGTCGTTAGACGAACGGGTATGATAGAACCGCTAAGCCTCTTAAAAGTATAATGCTATAATTGAAAGTACCAGAACCCTAAAACAAATCCCAATCTTGTTACTTTAGGTTAAAAATGTAAATTGGTGCTAATCCATGAAATTGCACATTGCACTTTGTGGAACGTTGGTGGAGAGTGTGTAGTTTATCGGCACGCCAACTGGGGTCCGCAAAGAGTCGCAATGAGTTTCTTGATTTTGTCATTATTAACAGAGCGTGTGTGGATAACCGCCACGTTAATTAGAGATGGCAATTGACTTCAAGAGTACCAAGCAATTTGCATGGTTATTCACACCCGGTTTGTGATCCTCGGTATCCCAGTCACAAACAGCGGGGCATTCCCGATATTAAAACATGCTATCGAACAGTTCGGTAAATCTCAATGAAACTAGGAATTCCATTATAATATGATTATGTTTCCGCGGTGGAATTGGCTGAATCGTCATTCACCTACCTTATAAAATTTACAATACAGATTACGGCATCCCTTTTCGGTATTGTAGATTATTATTGTAGGATCCTAGCCTTATATTTATTTTTGGGTGAATATAAGGATTATTATTATTATCATATCTAATTAAAACTACCTTCTTCTCGTACACATGTCTTCTGACCAATCCGTTCCCCACTCAAATCCCGGTAATGTCACCTCGATTCTGTCATTATGCTCAAAGGTGACGTTGGACGACACTAACTTTAATGACTGGATCCGCAACATCAAAATGGCCTTAAGGTTTGAACACAAAGAGTATGTTTTGGAAACCGAGCTCATTGATGTGGACACTAAAACCGCTACTCCCGAGGAAATCGTTGCGTACACTAAACACTCTGATGATGCAACCAAAGTGGCTTGCATCATGATCGCTACCATGAACCCTGAACTGCAGCGTATCTATGAGGACTATTGGCCTTAAGAGATGCACAAAGAGCTCGCGGAAAGGTTCCGCAAGCAAGAGCGCATCGAAAGACGTGAGGTTGTAAAAGCTTTCACTAACGGCAAGCCCAAGGAGGGCGAGTCCATCTGTGCACATGTGCAGAGGATGCATGGTTAAGTGGAAAGGCTAAGGAAGCTGGAAATGTCTGTCCATGAGGATTTAGCAGTTGACATAGTGCTAAACTCCTTGCCCAGTTCTTATGACCAGTTAACACTGGCGTATCTTTTGAACAAGAACCAGGCAACCCTAGCTGAGTTACACCGCAAGCTTCGTACGGCTGAGGACGAGATGAAGGGAAAAGGGGAGCTCCCTGTCAACCCGCCTGTCCTGGCTATTGGCTCTGGAAAAGGAAAGAAACGGAAAGGCCCCCTTAAGTAAAACTGGAGGGAAAAGACTCATGTCGGGTCATCTAGCAGTGCCCCGAAAGGCAAGTCTTTCGGTATTCCACATGTTCAGAACCCCAAAGAGGCCGACTGCTTTTACTACAAGCAAATGGGTCATTGGAAGAGGAGCTGCCCAACGTATCTGCAGGATATCAAGGACGGTAAAGTGAAACCGTCACAAGCAAGTACATTTTCTATATCTAATAACTCATCTTTTCCCGTTCTTGGGTCCTTGATGCAGGATGTGGTTTTCATATCTGTTCTGATTTGCAGGGCCTAGAGGAAAGTAGGGAGCTGGAGCATGGCAGACTGAACCTGGTCATGGGCAATAGGTGAACGTCACCTGCTACCAAGATCGGTGTTTATGGACTAATGCTTAGTAGTGGAGTTAGATTAGATTTACATAATTGTTGATATGCGCCTGATATGGCAAAGAACATAATTTTGTTTCATGCATTGTTTAAATAAGGTTTTTATTATGAGTTTAATAAATTGAATGGTTCAATTTCTGTTTTCGAAAATAGTGTTTTTATATTTAATGCTATGCCTTGTGATGGAGTGTATGAATCTATTATGTGTGTTGATAATTATGGTAAAAATGTTTTAGCTATTAATGCTTCAAGCGGTGTAGAAAATGCATGTCTGTGGCATTGTCGCCTTGGCCATATAAACAAGAAACGCATCGCCCAACTACAAAAGGATAGAGTGTTGGAATCATTCGAACTCGGGTCGAATGATGTATGCGAATCTTGCTTACTTGGCAAGATGAAAAAATCACCATTCAAAGGTTCCTTTGAAAGAGGTGAAGGTCTGTTGGATATCATACACATAGATGTGTGTGGTCCCTTCAGAACAACCACTAAAGATGGCACGCGGTTCTATGTGACCTTTACCTACAATTTTAGTAGATATGGGTATATCTACTTAATCAAGAATAAGTCGGACACCTTTGAAAAGTTCAAAGAATTTAAAAATGAAGCGGAAAATCAATTGGGCAGAAAGATAAAGATGCTTAGATCCGACAGAGGCGGTGAGTATCTTAGTATCGAGTTTCTAGATTACCTCAAGGAATGTGGAATTGTTTCACAGTTGTCGCCTCCAAGAACACCTCAGCTGAATGATGTTGCTGAGAGGCGAAACCGAACCTTGTTGGACATGGTTCGTTCCATGATGAGTCGAGCCTCACTTCCAATCTATTTATGGGGGTATGCCTTAGAGACTGCCGCCCATATCCTTAATCTTGTCCCAACCAAGAAGGTTGCGAAAACACCACACGATATGTGGACGGGGAAAGTTCCCTCGTTGGCACAAATCAAAGTCTGGGGCTGTGAAGCTTTCGTGAGACGAGATACTTCATATAAGCTCGCAGAAAGAAGTGAGGGGTGTTTCTTCATCGGATACCCGAAACAGTCTTTTGGATACTTGTTCTACAAACCGAGCGAGGACGTGGTCTTTGTAGCAAGACGGGGGTTCTTTCGAGAGAGAACTCATTTCCAAAAAGGACAGTGGGAGTACGATGGATCTCGAAGAAATTCAGGAGACGCCCGATGAAACAACCTTGGAAGAAACTAGCAACCAACATGAGGAAGAAGTTCCTGTTGGACCCACCGACATTTCGCTGCCCCTTAGGCGTTCAGGTAGAGTTAGCATGCCGCCCGAGTTCTATGGTTTCCATATTACTTCGGACGGTGACATGTTAGTCAGTGATCGTACATTGACTAATTTGGATGAGCCAGCTAACTATCGTGAAGCAGTGGCAGGCCGCCAATCTACAAAATGGAAAGAGGCAATGGACAGCGAGATAAAGTCCATGTATGACAATCAAGCTTGGAACTTGGTTGACAATGTACTGGGTCGAAAGATAGTCGGATGCAAGTGGATCTTCAAAAAGAAGACCGACATGGATGGAAAAGTGCATACTTATAAAGCTCGGCTGGTTGCGAAGGGATTCACTCAAACCCCAGGGGTTGACTATGATGAAACCTTCTCACCAGTAGCCAAGATTAAGTTAATCAGGATAATGCTTGCCATAGCTGCGTTTCATGATTATGAAATCTGGCAGATGGATGTCAAAACCGCTTTCCTTAATGGGAAACTAACTGATGATGTTTACATGAGTCAGCCAGAAGGTTTTGTAGACACAAAGCACCCTGATAAAGTATGTAAGCTTGAAAGATCAATCTACGGGTTGAAGCAAGCATCTCGCAGCTGGAATCTTTGCTTCCATGAGAAAGTCAAAGAGTTTGGCTTCTCTAGGAGTGAAGATTAGTCCTGTGTATATGTCAAGGCTAGTGGGAGTATAGTCACTTTCCTGGTGCTGTATGTTGATGACATACTGCTCATAGGAAACGACATTCCGACCTTGCAAAATGTTAAGGCTTGGCTCGGGAAGTGTTTCGCCATGAAAGACCTAGGGGAAGCTGCTTATATTCTCGGGATAAGAATACATAGAGATAGAAAGAGAAAATTGATAGGTCTAAGCCAGTGTACATATTTGGAAAAGGTGTTAAAGAGATTTAACATGGAAAACTCCAAAAAGGGAGAGTTACCAATCCAAAGTAATACTAAATTGAGTAAGACTCAGAGTCTGAGTACCGATGAGGAAATAGCTGAAATGAGTCGGGTGCCTTATGCTTCGGCAGTAGGGTCGATCATGTATGCTATGACATGTACTCGTCCCGACGTATCCTATGCACTGAGCATGGTTAGTCGGTTCCAGGGTAATCCTGGAAATGCACATTGGATTGCGGTCAAGAACATACTCAAGTATCTGCGAAAGACAAGGAATATGGTATTGGTCCTTGGTGGCAGTGAAGACTTGAAAGTGAGTGGATATACTGATGCCAGCTTCCAGACAGATAGGGACAGTGGACGGTCCCAGTCGGGCTGGGTATTTCTTTTGAACGGTGGAGCGGTCACTTGGAAAAGTTCCAAGCAGGAAACGGTGGCTGATTCAACGTGCGAATCAGAGTACATTGCAGCAAGTGAAGCGTCTAAGGAAGCGGCTACGCTGAAGAATTTCATCGGGGACCTTGGAGTTGTCCCGAGCATTCAGGAGCCGGTGGAACTTTTCTGCGATAATGAAGGAGCGGTAGCCTTGACAAAAGAACCGCGAGACCATGGAAAGTCCAGGCATATCGAAAGAAAGTACCACTACATTCGACATCAAGTAGAAGAAGGGCACTTACTGGTTAAGCGGGTATCATCAGAATATAATACTGCAGATCCTTTGACTAAGGCTCTGAACAGGATCAAGCACCATCAGCATGCTCGGAGCATTGGACTGAAGGATGATATTAGTTTTAGTAATTTGATAGATTTGAAACTTGTAAACAACATAAATGTAATTGACTCGGTGATTTTATAATTGAGATTTATAAATGAGTATTGTTACTGCCTTTGTCAATTGTTTATTTCTGTGTTTCTATATTTGCATGTTTAACTTCCTTAATAATTAGATTATTTAAAGTTCCACAGTCAATCACACTGTTAGGAAGTAAGTGTGAATAAAGACTATCATGAATCGGTTGCAGACTGTCTAATGAGTTAGACATTGCAGTAAGACTGCTGCAACGTTCATGAGTACTTAGAAAATAGAGATTTGAGTATTGGATAAACCCGTGCTTAACAGATTGCTTCATGGATTATGTCACGAGCAATGTAAAGACGATAATATCCGGTGATCTTTAAGTGGAGAGATATGATCTGTTATTTGCGAGACAAGTGCTTATTGATAATGCAAAAACGTGCATGTAACTCGGTGTTATAAAACGCATTTTTGTGAGTATTTTGACCCGCAAAAGGTATGTACATATAAGTCGAAACTTATTCGTCCCCTGACCCGATGGGAAACAGATATCTGTAGGCCTCTCGATGATTTAGAAGTTGACTGAAAGTGTTGGCCAACTGGGACTAAATTGATGTGTTCAATTAGTAGTCTCTAAAGTCATATGCAAATCAGAAATCGAGAAACAGAGTATCAGACCAAGATTGATGTTAGTCCATGTCTTGAGTCTGAAAATATCCTGTTGGACGGAGGATCATCAGATCACTTATCTTTAGACAGAACTGACTGGGTCAGAGTTCAGACAATTAAAGTCATAGACTTATCCAAGTGGGAGACTATTGGATTAGGTGTCTAAGCCATGACTTATAATTGTATTTATCTTATGAATAAAATCAAAGTCCATTTCGATTGCCCTCATAGATGGAGGATAGATGTATAGTTCAGTAGAGAGAATAGCTGATTTATTAATTGTATAATAAATCAATAGAAAATAAATATATGGTTTATTAATATATTAAAGTGTTAATATATTAATTAGAAACTATAATAATTAATTAAGATTTAATCTAGAATTAATTGGATTCAATTTAGTGATTAAATTAATTAGTAAAAGGTGCAGGGACTGGTTGGCATTTATTCAATAGTTGAATAACTGGCCAGGTAAAAACCAGGGGCCAAGTTGGCGCCACACTGGAGGCTCCTCCAGGGTTTTGGCGAAACCCTAATTAGGGTTTGGGAAGTCTGGTCCAAGTGGCCAAAAGCCTTGTCCACTTGGAGGCTTTCTAGGGTTTCAGGTGTAACCCTAGGAGGCTATATAAGGAACCCCCTGGGTGCCCTAAATCCCACGCCTCCCTCTCTCTGTGATTACTCAGCTGGACTGATTCTTCCATCACTTGGGTGTGACTTGCATTTGAGGCAGGATTCTTTTGCTGCTTGCTTGAAGGATCATAAGATCAAAGGTTGGTTTTCTTAATTAATCTTTAGAACTGAATGGTATCCTTTAGGGTTTTAGTTTATTATCTTTATAGAAGAAAACATAGATCATCTTAGGGTTGGATGTGAACCATAGGAATTTTTGTGTTCATTGCTTGCATACAAACCCTTCAGTTGGTTGAGTACAAGGTGGGTGACTATGTCGATGTGTGGGATCGCCAAGGTTAGTGGAGTGGTGTGGTTGAAGACGTGATTGAAGATGACTTGTATGATGTATCGTTATTAGGGGATGGCATACCATTATATGTGTGTGATTTGTCTATGCGAATCACTCAAACCTTCTCTCATGGTGATCTACCAAAGTGGCAGTACAACAAGCGTTAGGATGGTAGGGTGATGTATCTTTTGTTGTTTTTAATGATTTTAGAATAAGTCATAGTATTTTTTTAGTCTTCTTTGGATGTAATATCTATGACTTAATGATTCGTGGTTATGTACTAACTATTTGACTTAATGAAATGTGGTTGCATGTTATCTTTTGTGAATGTTAAATTTTTGCTATAAGAGATAGAAAGAGAGAGATAAGATAAAAATTGTTATGAAAAAGAAAAATACTAATGTAAATGATTTTAGAGGAAGAGAAGACATTCAGAAGTTATTCAGAAGGGAAGGTGTCGGAGTCTATAACATGAATTTATTCAGAGGAAAGGACTGAAGGAAAAGGTTAGAAAGTTGTTCCAAGAAAGATTTTAAACAGAATTTTCGGAGTAGAAGACATTCAGAAGCTAAGGGTCATTCTCTGAAGAAGTCTGAGTCAGGATTCAGCATCCCCAGTTTATCCAGAAAATTGTTAAATTTTGTAGAGTCTAATGCCTTAGTGAAGACATCAACTGCCTGTTCTTTAGTTGGAATAAAATAAAGTTCGATGTTACCTTATAAGATTTGATCTTTGATGAAGTGATACCTAAGATCGATGTGTTTCGTCATGGAGTGCTGAATGGGATTATGAGAAATGGCTATGACACTCTTGGAGTCGTAGTAAATTGGGACTTGAAGAAATCTGTAACCATAATCCAGAATTTGAGTCTTCATCCAATGGACTTGTGAGCCACATGTAGATGCAACCACATATTCTGCTTCTGCTGAGGATAAAGCAACACAATTTTGCTTCTTTGAAGACCAGCTTACTAGCCTTCCACCCAAAATTTGACAGCCTCCTGATGTGCTTTTCCGATCCAATTTACATCCAGCATGGTCTGAATCAGTAAATGCTTGAAGTTTAAAATTGTCTCGGACTGGATACCACAGACCCATTGCCATTGTACCTTTAAGATATCGGAATATTTGTTTTACAACAGTCAGATGTGACAGTTTCGGAGCTGCTTGATATCTTGCACAAATACATGTTGAGAACATAATGTCAGGTCTGCAGGCAGTTAGATATAAAAGTGAACCAATCATCCCTCAACAAATCTTGTGATCTACTGGTTCGCCTTCTGGGTCTGCGAATATTTTATGGTTTGTGGATATCGGAACTTTTGCAGTAGAACAATTTTCAAGAGAAAATTTCTTCATTAGTTCATTTGTATATTTCTCTTGATGAATAAAAATTCCTCTGCTTGTTTGCTTGATCTGAAGACCTAAAAAGGAATTGATTTCCCTGTTCATACTCATGTGAAATTTGTCAGTCATAACTCTTGCAAATTCATCAACCATAATTTGACTGGTTGACCCAAAAATAATCTACGTAAACCTGTACAATTATTATATGTTTTTGATATGCTCGAACAAAAAAGGTTGGATCAATAGTTCCTCTTCTATATCTTGAGGATACTAGAAATTTTGACAAGGTTTCATACCAGGCTCTCGGAGATTGTTTAAAACCATACATAGCCTTATTTAGGCGATATACATGGTTAGGATGAGACAAGTCTTCAAAGCCTGGAGGTTGCTGAAGATAGACAACTTCCTGAAAATCACCTTTTAAAAATGCACTCTTCACGTCCATCTGATGGACAATGATATTTTTGTGAGCAGCATAGGCTAGAAAAATTCTGATTGCTTCTAGTCTTGCAACAGGTGCGTATGTTTAGTCATAGTCGAGTCCTTCGAGTTGACTGTATCCTTTTGCCACTAATCTGGCTTTATTTCGAATTACAGTGCCCATGTCGTCTAGCTTGTTTCTAAAGACCCATCTTGTGCCAATGATCTTGTGATTAGATGGTCGTGGTATAAGATCCCAAACTTTATTTCTTTTGAATTCTTCTAATTCTTCTTGCATGGCTTTGATCCAATCGTCGTCATCTAGAGCATCGAAGACTGTTTTTGGTTCAAATTTACGGATATAGGCAGAAAATTGACATTCATCCTGGATTGACTTCTTGGATCTTGTTTGAACTCCGTTAGATGGATTTCCGATAATTTGATTAAGAGGATGGTTCTGAGTCCATTTGTGCAATCTCGGAAGCAGGGCTGGATCAGAGACAGGAGGAGGTATGTCTTGAATGAGGTCAGGATTTTCAGGAGATATATCTTGAATATGTGATTCTTCAGCGGAAGTATCTTCATCGGCTTCGAAAGTGAAGACTGGTGCATCATTAGATGCATCTTCTGAAGAGTTGATTAGAGCATCTCCTGACTGGTGATGGTCCCCCTCGGATTGAGGTATTCCATCAACATGAGTAGGGAGAATGAGCTCCCCCTCGGCATGTGCTGGGAGTGAAGGCTCCCCTTAAACCTGTAGGATCTGTGAAGGGGACGAAGGCTCCCCCTCAACTGTAGAAATATTGATTGGAGGTCTAACCTGATTATCTGGAGTTATGGGTTCCGAAGAGTTTGACGGTCCTGAGGCTGAAATGATTTGCTGAATTGCCTAAGGAGAGTGAATGACCTCAGCATTTGTTGCAATTTCTGGAGGATCAATGAGGAGATCATAGTCTATTTCGACTGTATGAATGGGTCGATGTCCTACTGGAACGTCAATTTCCATTACGTATAAAATGCATTGATTTTTCTTTCTCCAGTGATATTGATCATCAAATTCTATGTCAAAGCTTTCTTCAACAACTCGAGCTCTCCTGTATAGAACACGATAAGCAATATATTTAGGTGAGTAACCCATGAAAATTGCTTCGTCACTTTTGGGTACAAATTTGCCCAAGTGATCTTTGTTATTTTTAATGAAGCATCTACAACCAAAAATATGGAAAAATTTAACATTGGATTTTCTCCCATTTAAGATTTCATAAGGTGTCATCTGGAGTCGTTTGTTGATAATGGATCGATTCTGAACAAAACATGTTGTTGCAATGGCTTCTGCCTAAAAGGTTAGAGGTAGATTTGCAAAATTCAGCATTGACCGGGCAGCTTCCACTAAAGTTCTGTTCCTTCTTTCTACTACGCCATTTTGTTGAGGTGTATAAGGTGCTGAGAAGTTATGCTCTATTCCTTTTAAGGCTAGAAATTCTTCGATTTGGCCATTGTTGAACTCAGTTTCATTGTCACTTCGGATTCTTCTTACGGGTAGTTGTACCTTGAGCTCAACTGATGTAATGAAGTTTCGGAGCTCTAAAAAGGTGTCTGATTTTAATCTTAAGAAGAATACCCAAGTAAAGCGGGAGTAATCGTCCACAATAACTAAGATATATTTCTTATGATTCAGACTTGCAACAATTGATGGACCATAGAGATCAATATGGAGAAGTTCTAGTGGGTGAGTGATGCTTGAATCTGTGATCGTATTGTGAGGTTTCTTCTTCTGCCTGCCTAGTGCACATGCATCACATAAGCTTTCATTGTCGAACTTCAGAAGTGGCATCCCTCTGACCATTTCTCCGGTTACTAGCTGATTCATGTATCGGAAGTTGAGGTGTGCTAGTTTCCGATGCTAGAGCCAGCTAACTTCGGAATGAGCTTTTGATAGTAGGCATAACATAGGCTTTCCGACGAACATGGAGATATCTAAAGGGAACATGTTGAGTTGTCTTGGAGATTTTACTAGGCATCTGTCTCTGGTACCAGTCATAATATAACTAAATTCATTATCAAATTCCACTCGGAGACCAGTACTGACCAATTTTCCTACGCTCACAAGATTGTGTTTGAGTCCAAGAACGTAGGCAACTTTCTGAATAGTGAAATTTCCATTGGTTAGTACACCATATCCTTTGATGATACCGTTTATGTCGTTTCCAAATGTAACGTATCCTCCAAAATTAACTTCTCGGTAATCTCTTATAAACTCCAATCTTCCGGTCATGTGCATTGAGCAGGCACTGTAAATAAGCCATTCGTCATCCTGCTCTTCCGCGCTAAATGCCTGAAAATCAGATAGTTAGTTTGGGCACCCAAACTTGTTTGGACCCATTTGTTTTTCCAGACATGGAAGATTTGTTTTTGACTGTTTGGTTGGAAGAAGTTTCAGTTTCAGAGATTCATTTTGGTTCCGAAATGGATGATTTTACAACCCATTTTTGAACAAATCTTTTTAAAGGTTTCTGAAAGAATTTTTTTTTTGAGTATTGAAAGTTTTTGTTTTGGTAGCAAAAGGTATTTTGTAGTATGATTACAACAATGACAACAAGTATTACTTTGTTGTCGTCTCAAGATTTTCGGAGTTATTTGAGAACGATCAGAGTTTTGATTTTTGGTTCTGATAGTGTTATGATTTTGCTTGTTGCTTCTCATAACTTCAGAAAATGAGATTTTTGGTTTCAAAAACTCAGTATCAGATTTCTTTGAGATTACTGGAACATTTCGTGCTGTTTTCGTATTTTTTGTCATTTTTGGAAATTCTGAGTCGTAATCTAAGTTGTTGATATTTTGACGATACTGAATGAGTTTGATACTTGGGGTGATGAAAGTTGAATTGGCTTTTGGTTTTTTCTGAGTGTAGAAGCAATTTCTTTGCTCAAATCTTGCATGAGATCGAGGCGATCGGAGATCTTTTCAATTTAAGGTTGGTTTTACCCCATTTTTTGTTAGATTTTGTCCTTTTCCCTTTTTAAAAATCTCTCTTGGAGAAGAGTCAGATAAAGAATCATTTAAAGCTTCTGACTCTTCATGATTAACTTTAAGTTTTTCGAGCGAAATTTTGTCCGGATTTGAATCGTTTGAAATATTAAGTTGTAATACATCTATATAAGACTTAATGCCGGAACAAGATGGTTCAGAAGTCATATTAGATGTGTTAACAACATTGAGATTATTGATTGTGATTTTGTTAAAATCGTTTTTGATGATGATACTACTTGGACGTTTCTCCATTTCGATTTCTTCATCAACATTTTCTTCTTTTGAATTTTCCAAGTCATTATGACTAAGATTGAATTCTTCAGTAACATAGTTACTTTGTAATTTTTCGAAGAATGTGTGTTGTTGAGAACTTGTCGATGGATTATTTGGGACCGGGGTCATGTGTCTAGGCATGAATGGGACCGAAGTTATGGACAATATGCTGCTTTCTGCAGTGTCCGCTTCCGAAAAATATGAACAAGGGATTCTAACTCCTTCCTTTGATTCAGAAATGGCATTTTCTAATTCATTGATAGGAGTTTTTGATGAATTCTTGGTTGAGTCCTCATCATGTTTATCATCATATTCATTTGACGGATATTGAAAGAAAGGGCTTTGTTTGTTGTATATGGGATAATTTTTATTTGTCGTTTTTCTTGCCCAACCCTAATTAAACGTATTTTTCAGAAGTGTTGGTATTAGCAGGTGATTTGAAAACTTCAGTTGCATGATACAACTGATCCACTAATTTGTTGAGCCTTACATTATCGCTTCGGGCTAAATCTGTGACAACTAAATTTTTTTTTTATATAAATAAGAATCAAGTGTAAGTACATTTGATGTCAAGAAGGGTTGATGTCACATATATTAAATGTACAATAGAATGGGCAAAGTGGTCCAAAAAGGTGAAAATATGGAAAGTTATGTTTTAAGACCATTTACTAAGTCATAAGTAAGTATTATTTCATTTAGAATTTTGGTTCTAAGGATACAAGGGCAGAATGTGACTCAAAGGACCAAAAATGAAATTTTTATGGAACAATCTGTTAAAATTAATATCTCAAAATATATAAAGAATTTAGAAAAAGTCCTCAAAGAGGCATTGGTCATATTTGAGATAATAAAAATATAGGAAAAAGATTTGGGTCATTTGGAGTTGTAACGAATGAATTATGATGGAATTAAAATGACCCAAAAGTGACAAAAACAGCCAAAGGGCCATGTTCAAGGGTCTGTAACAAAAATTTTAGAAATAATTGGACTTAAGTCAGTAGGGGAAAGTTGTTAAGCTCATTTCCACCTTTCTGTAGGTATAAAGTTTGCAAAAATCAGGTGTCGTATGATGAAGTTATGCCAGCGTAAAAATCAGGAAAAATCTTGGTATAAATGTTGGAAATTTTTCTGAGTGTCCGAGGGGTAATTTGGTCAATTCTCCCTTAAACTTGACCAGGTCAGATTCCAGCTGTAGAACCTGGTTTTCGCTTTTTCCCATGAGCTACTCCATTATCGGTAGGGTTATTTTATCTGCACTAACTTTATTATCTACACGAATAATAATTATGTTATCATGAGTTTTTAATATTTTTTTATGGGTCCTGATATATATCCCCTCCATTCTTCACGCGCTTTTTTTTTGTTTGTTTTTCACGCCTCATTCATTTCTTTATTGATTATCTATAACAAGTTTTTGTTTATCCAATTTATTGATTTTAGGAGTCCCTGTAATCATAAAGTACCATGGCTTTTTAATATATATTTTTTGGGTTCTTTATTTATGTCACTAGGCGGGTTTACGCAACATATAACAAGTTTTTCTTCCGCCAAATAACAAGGTTTCTAATACGACGAGGGTTTTTTTTAATACGACGATGATTGTGTTGTGAGCTTCAATTTATTAAAAAACAGCATAAATAACATATTCGGGTGAGTTTTTTTAGAACGGCAATATGATCGGGTGAGTTTTATCTTTTTTAGAACAATAATATGATCGACATATTCAGATATTTTGAACACCATGACCATAACATAATTTGAACACCTTAAGCAGTTCGGTTTACCAAACCGAAAAATTTTAAAAAATCAATTTGGTTAACCTAAAAATCGGCACCGATTTTCAGATTCAACCGTTCAGCTGGATGGGAGACATTATATTCTGATCGATTGAAGGCCTACATCCCTCCAAATGCACCACGCAATGATTGTAATATTCCAACAGTTGAGATATCTGATAATTAAAATGATATTGAAAGTGTAATAATTTGAGACATTCGCAAATTATGATATTGTTTTCTTATCATATATTTTAAATAATAAGATATAATGTTGTTTTGTTATAATTCAATAATTTTTAAAATTTGATATTCCAAAGAGTTCATGACAAAATTTAAGTTGTTGGTGACAATTATGACTTTCATGACTGGGATACACATAATACACTGGACATTAAAGCAAAAGCTTTGGTATGTGGCCACTGTCAATCGATTAATGTCTCTAATAAACCAACCATAGGTAGTGTATCACTGTATTGTATAGTCAAGGGGTTTGCTATCAAGTATTAACTGAAAATATAAAAGATTGACATGCATCGAGGTATACAACAAGTATCCATACATGACATTAAAAATACCGATTTAAAAGAAAAACTAATTTGTTAAATACTGCAACTAATAAACATCATCAATTAATGGTCGCTTTAATAAAAAAATATTCAAGAATGAATAGGCTAGCTGTTTCGATAAATTGACAGCCATTATATATATATATATATATATATATATATATATATATATATATACTATTTAATTTAATATAAACCATAGAAATAATGAAAAGTATGTTTTGAAATTTGATTTAAATTGAAGGGGATAAAGTGATCAAATTTAGAAAAAGAGATGAGAAGAGGGTTTACATATAATAATTATATAATCATGAATTAGTCATAATTGCATAGTCATTTTTTAGTGCAAATAGTAGCACCCTTATCGGTATTACCAAATCGAAAAGAAAGAAAGAGAAAAGGAGATCTGAGTAGTTTACGCATTCTTCGAAAAATCAAGAACCCACACACACTTGTGTGTGTGTACGAATCAGAGAATAGAGAGACAGATTGAGATCGAGCAGCGGAGAGAAGAAAGATTCGGAGACTGAGAGATCGATTGAGGGAAAATATTGGGCAGCTTCTTGCTGTTGTTGCCGACTGCGCGAAGAAGAAGGCGGCGGCGCCGCTGGTGTGCGGCGGCAGGAGATGACCGACGGTGGTCGTGGTCGGGAGCAATGGCGGACACCAGAGATCTTTGGAGTTTGTGATTTACTGTGGATAGAAGGAATGTAATCAAGCAGCGGGAGGCTGTTGGTGGCGGAGCCTGACGCCATTTGGTGGCAGAGAAGATTAAGAAGTCGTCGGCGGTGACTGGTGGTCCGAAAATGCAACTATGGTTCTGATTTCTAGCATCTGTATCAATCATCAGATCTGATTTCTATAGAAATGGTCAAGAACTTCTGATTTTCTGATTTATGATAGAGGGGAAGGTAATTTCTAGAAACCTAACTTCAGTATCGAAAATGAAATATATATATATATATATATATATATATATATATATATATATATATATATATATATATATATATATATATATATATATATATATATATATATATATATATATATATATATATATATATATATATATATATATATATATATATATATAGGGTTAGGATCCGGTAGGAACCCAAAATCCACAATCACGTGCGACGCACGTCCATGGAACGAAATACGGACTCGAGGATACGATCGTATGTTACTCACGTTTGTACAACATAATTTAACCGAGTTTTTTTTCATTATTATTATTTTTTTTATATTATTTTTAGTTTTTTTTTTTAGTTTTTTCAGGTTTTTTTTGTTATTTTTCAGTATTTTTCTTTTTTCGTTGTTTTTCCAATTTTTTCCTTTTTTTTTTACTTTTGTCGTTGTATGTTTTTTTTAACTCATTTTGGATCTTGGATCATAATGAATTATGAAGTTTGGATGATAAGTTTTGAATCATTTTGTCGTTGTATGTTTTTTTAACTCGTTTTGGATCATAACGAGATTTGGATCTTGGATTATAACAATTTTTGAATCTTGGATCATAAGTTTTGAATCATAAAAACATATTTTGGTTTTAAGATTTTTTGACCATGTATATTTTTTTTGCTATTTTGATGAGTTTTTTAGTTAAAAATATAAAAATGAACACTTAAAAATTTATTTTCAAAAAATTATTTTTGAAAACTTACTAATATGAATTCAACAATGATCCCTTAAAATTTCTTGATTTTTAGAGAATTGTTTTTATTTTTTGATAAAAATAAAAATTAAAAAAATTTCATGATTTTGCTTGTTTTGTAGAGAATTAAATTTTAATAACTTTGATTTTTTTAGATTTTTTTTACAAAAAAAAAAGTTATGGCCAAAATAAAAAAATTGGTGAAAAAAAGGGCTAGCCAATCATGGAACGACACGTGTCCGACTGAGAGTGGAGGCGTGTGGACCTTATTTTGCTGGAAAGTGACGCACCTAAATTTCCTTTGAAATTACTTAAATATCCTTTTAAATTTCTGTTTTTCTCCTTTTTATTTTCTGACATTTACAAAAAAACTCTTGAATTTTAAGAGATGATCATTATTTACACATTGAATCTTAACCATTTAATTTCACAATTAAACGGCTAAGATTTGTAATCGCGGTTCTTACCGAATTTTAGGTTCCTACACGATCCTCCTTCTTATATATATATATATATATATATATATATATATATATATATATATATATATATATATATATATATATAAGGCAATGATCAAATATATCCTGACAAGTATTGTGTAACCTTGAAACTAAATATGAACCACTTATTTAAAACACATTCTTTTAAGAATGACTTATCTGTTCATTTAAAATATTGTTGTTTTATGTAAAATATTTTCATTCTTTCCAGAATTGTTACAATTTTTGTAGATTCTTATTGTTGTGATGTAAATTTTCCAATAATTTTGTCATAATTGAAACAATTTATTACATTCTTGTTGTTTTGATGTACAAATTTAGTTCATTCTTTTAACAATCAAAAAATTTTCAATTTTTTCATTCTTACGAGAATGAAATCGGATGGCCACGATTTGGTTACAAGGTAACTCAATAATTTTCATTCTTATTATAACATATATATATATATATATATATATATATATATATATATATATATATATATATATATATATATATATATATATATATATATATATATATATATAGGAATATGTTCAAATGAGAACCACTAAAATGTTAAGAACCGTGAGAACCGATATTCACACATTAAGAATTATGTTTTTTTTCGTCTTTTTGTTTTTTCACAAATGTTATTATGTGAAAATACATCAAACTTAATAAATTTCCTTATTTTGTAATACGTTTTACAATATTCACAATGTAATAAAATTTCTAGTTATTAAACTGTGAATACTGTATCGTAAATTTTTTATTATACTGTGAATTAGTGGTTCTCACGGTTCTCAACCTTTTAGTGGTTCTCATTTGAACCCTTCCATGTATATATATATATATATATATATATATATATATATATATATATATATATATATATATATATATATATATATATAGGAATCGGATCAAATGAGAACCACTAAAATGTTAAAAATCGTGAGAACCGATATTCACATATTAAGAATTATTTTTTTTTCGTCTTTTTGTTTTTTCACAAATGTTATTATGTGAAAATACATCAAACTTAATAAATTTCCTTATTTTTTAATACGTTTTACAATATTCACAATATAATAAAATTTCTAGTTATTAAACTGTGAATACTGTAACGTAAATTTTTTATTAATACGTTTTACAAACTTAATAAATTTCCTTATTTTTTAATACGTTTTACAATATTCACAATATAATAAAATTTCTATAAAGAATCTCAGTCATTAGATGAATTATGCGGTTAGACGGTTTTTAGGGTGGTTACAAAACCGTAACCCTACCAATCACATTCGTCGGATGAATTAATTTGATCAAACGACAGTGATTACTTCATACGTTCTTACCATTTTTTATTTCTTACCCAATATATATATATATATATATATATATATATATATATATATATATATATATATATATATATATATATATATATATATATATATATATATATATATTTTTGTATATAAAGAACCAAAGGGACTAAAATTGACCTTTAGATTAAAAGGTGGCATGATTGTAAATAATGTGAAATCAGATGCTATTTTGATAACTCTAACATTATAAACCCTAGCATTAGACTAAACTTTAGAGCTAGTGGATTAAAATATCAAACTGTCCCACAAAGTTCCATGAAGACACAAACCCTAACACCACCATTACCGTCACCTATGGCATCTATCGCCACCACCTACCACTGATGATGGTCTGCCACTAGTTCTGAATGCCAGCCAAACTCAACATCACTACCGCTGTCCTTTGAATCCATCGTTTCTGGTCACCATTGATAGCCGCCAGCAACCAACCTCCGTCAACTGCTGCTACTATACCACCAACTACATCAGATCTGTCACCACGTTCTCCCCCTAACAATGAAAACAACTGCTGCTAAAATGTTGACGACTTCAATTCCATAGATTTATATTAGATTGTAAGTCTCTTTCAAGTATTAGGTTCCTTTCTTTTCTCTATGGTACTGCCGGTTTCCTTCAAAGTCTTCGTTCTCCCACCGCCTCCTCCATCGACTCTGGTAACTTCAGATCGAAATTAGATTTGAAATTTGGATTTGGCAAGATTTGAGTTGTGGTACACAAAAGGTGTTTGATAAAATGCCTCAATGAAGAGCTGTAAGTTTTAAGCTGTGAATTTAGCTGGGAATGTATATCTTTTTCTTTCTTAAGTTTTGAATCTTGTATGAATGTTAATTTTTTCTTATGTGAATGCTGTAAATATAATGCATTTAAAGTATTTGATGAAATGTGTCAATGATATATGTGAGTTTTAAGCTGTGAATGTATATTTTTGTATATTAATTTGTGAATGGTATGATTTTATATATTTCTTTGTGTTAAAATGTGAATGATGAATGCGTGAATGTTTTGTATTGATTTTATTGTGAATGTATCGATTTTTGGGTTATATAAATATGTATGGATATATTAATTTTCATAATTGTTTTGCATTAAACTGTGAATGGTATACGAAGTAGTATATTAAACTCTGAACGAGTGTATGAATAATAATTTTAAATTGTGAATGGATGCATGAATGAAATCTATTAGATTGTAAAAATGACGATTTTGCCATTTTTTACCAAAAAAAGATAAAAAAACGAGATTTTAACCTCGGTAATCAGATTCATCCATTTTTTAATGATATGTTAAGATTAGTTCTTTTGGTTCGTAACATTTTAATGGTTCTCATTTGACCATTATATATATATATATATATATATATATATATATATATATATATATATATATATATATATATATATATATATATATATATATATATATATATATATATATATACTAATGGGGTACCTGCGTAATGCGGTGGACGGGGAATACGTAGACGTTTAACGTTTTGTTTTTGACATAACATGTTCTAAGAACACGTAAGGTATTGGCCGTGTAAGTTGTACATTTATCTCTTAATCAATTGGCGTAATTTTCATGCTTGTGGTGTACGTTTGTTTTCCGGAACGTTACACGCGGATCTTCTTCCGGGTTATGTGGATCCGTTTTGCTTGATTCAGATCTACAACCTTCTACGTTTTTTGGGATTTAGTCCACCGCTTCCTTACTTCCTCTCCACTCTCACGCATCCTCCCCAATTGATTCTTCCTGGATTTAGCGTGTTTGTGCCGACTGGGATCTACAGAAGGATTTCTGATATCTTTATCTTTTTGATCCGGCTTTCGTATCCCTTTTGTGGGTTAACCGAACAAGGTTGGAGACAGAGAGCACATCGACGGGAGAGAGCGAGACAGATCGACCAGTGAGAGAGACGATGCAGCGATTTCGCTGCTGTGGGGCGTTTTTCCAGCGATCGTGTGGTTTCCGACGTTGTATTTCAGGTATTTTGAAATTTCCTTTCGGTTATTTTATTTGGGGCTTTTGTGGGTCGAAATTGATCTGGACTACGCGTCTGTGCCGACGGCCTTCAACCGTTCGCATCTCAGAATCACCTGATTCTACAGAAGAGAAGAGGGAATTGCTGAACCAATAGGGTTCCGGTTATGGATCTTTTTTGGGTTTTAAGGGTTTTTTCCGCCTTCGGCACCGCCACAGCCTCCTCCATGCAGAGTGTTCCTCATCACCGATTGAAGCAAGGTTTACTGCTTCATTTCAATTGCATGTGTCTCTATGTAGGTGATTATGTTTTACTAATTCCAGGTTCAATTCAATACTTTTTGTGTATTTAATGTTTTAGATATGAATACTACTTCGTGGGCTTTTACCAGCTCGATATTGTAGGTGATAAAACTATTAGTTGTTTTTGTGGTTGGGTAAAAGAAACTCATGGCAGTATAGAGAAATTTTCATTTTATATCATTATGTTCATCATTTATTTGTTGTGGCTTTAACTTCAAGGAAACATGAGAATCATATCAGTTTCCGTCCAAGGGTATATCTATCCAGAACTACTGCATTTTAGTTAAATTGCTCTATTTTTTGATTAATTTTTTTGGTTTCACAGATGCTAAAGAGTGTTGATTTCTGGGAAGTTGCAGCTACGATTATTCGTCTGTAGGATGCTACAATAATCGCAAATGGATATAAGCTTTAAGTTTCTTTAAATATTCACAGGTTTTGTTGTTCTTTTCATTTTATAAATTAAATAAATATATCGATGTTGTTACTCTCTACAGATATGATTGATGAGAATATGGGTTGACTGGAAATTGTTTAAATGAATTTGGGATTTTTTTGATTTTTTATTTTGGAATCCTAATTTTTTGTTTTCTAAAGCCTTCGTATTTACAGGATAGACATCATACATGAGAAGTAGAGAATCCATTTTGCTATTTGATTTTGTTCAGGTGGTATAAGAAAACTTATTATATTATGATGTTCTGATTATTTAGGCAAATAGTTTTTGAAGGACATGGGAACTTATTGATTAAACGTTGAGTAGGTTAATGATATAGTTGCATCTAACCATCAATGAAAGAAAGTTGATTTTTTTTGCATTTATCATTAAGTGTTTGTGATATAGGTGCATTCAACCATCAATGAAAGTACGTTGTTATTCTTTGCATTTTACCATTTGGTATTTGCACGATTCCTTTTCCTGTTTTGCGTGTTTCTTTTCAATGGGTGAGTTATATTTTTCATTTTCGTCTTATGCATTTATTTAACAGGTATTTAGTTATTCTTTTCACTGGTTATGAAACTTTTTAAGATGTCATAATTGGAGTTTGGTATTCTTGGAAATAATGAATTTTTTGAGCCATATACTTCTAATATCTATAATCGCACGGTTCTAAGGTCTGTTTATCTTTCACTATAAATTTTATTTATATAACTTTGAGTGAATTATATTTTCAGTGGAGAATGGTCTTCTGCTATTAAGAATCAGATAATTTAGGAGGATGGTTCTGTTCAAAAAATCATGATGATTTGAAGGGTATATACAAGTATCGTTTTGGATTTTTTTTCCTTATTAGTTTTTTCTTATGTATAATAGCAATGTACAAATGTTTCTTGAATGGTGATTGGAATCAGAACTGTTTGGGAAATTAAACAAAGGATATTGGTAGACGTGGCTGTTGACCGTCGATGCTACATTGACCAAAGTCAAAGCCTGAACATACAATGCTATCATTCACATTTTTTTTTCTGTAGTAAAAAAAACGAAAGCGTGATGCTATAATATACAAATAAACAAAAGTAAGTTGCTATTTGTTTCATTTAGCCCTTAATGATTGGTCCACTTGTAAAATATATTTGCAACCGGAAATAATATGCTGCTTTGGTGTGGATATCACGCGAACCCGTGCGGAGCACGGGCTTCCACTAGTTTAAAATAAACTTACAATACTATTTAGCTTTGCAGTTAATAAACGGTAAATACATTGTTGTCTGTGTGAAACATAAATTAGGTGGTTGCTGATTCTATATTAAATGCATTTATACCTATAAAATATTTAATTATATGCATATGTAGACTGGTAGAAAATTATAACGTTTTAGATTATAGGGGCATAGTCACAGTTTTTATAAAACTTCTTCATCTCGATAGACAATGTGGAAGCAAGACCAAGGTGTCTCCAATTTTGTGATTACAAAATTAATCATCACGATGAGCACTAAAAATATTTTTCCTTGAAAATGCATTATGACAATGAACTTTTCTTCCTTGAAATTTGTATGAAAAGAGGATTTAACATTTTTGTATTCAGAGGCATTCGAATCATGTTGGAAGTCCATTTTTCAATCTTAAGCTTGTGTGACTAAACATCAGTAAAAAATTGTTTAAGTCTAACCACCCAATGTTATTTCCATTTTTGCATTTTTCAATAGTTTTCGAGTTTCAGTTGTTTGTTTCAAAGTTTCCTTGCTAAGATAAGGTTAGCAATCATTACGCTAAAATTTAATAATGTTTTTTACTTTCATGAAATGAGCATCAGAAGACTTTTGGAAAATTTGATATAAACTTTGAAGAACTATTGAGAAACTTATCCCATTTCATCAGATGAAGTATTTTGATACATTTCCCTGATGATAAACCTTTGGGATTTGTACACTACTCAAACTTTGTCATTAAAGACAACTTACTTGAGATGTTCATACTCTCTAGAAGGTATTCGACTATGTCATAGGAGCTCCTTGTATTTTCATTAAGAAAGAGTAGTATGCCTTGAAGTACATATGTTGTACCAAATTTTCTTTATAATCTTGATTGCACATTTTGCAATTGTTTTTGACTTTTGCTTTTGGAATTTGTTTTTCTTTTGAATTTGTTTTCTTTTATGGATTTCACATCCGAAGAGTAGATTTTTGGAACATCACCAAATAATTCATTTGTTGGTGATTTTGAAATTTCTCATAAACTTTTCCTTGACTTCATTTACCTCAATTGTGTAACAAAGGTAGAAAACACTTTTAAATTTGTTATTAGTCATTGCATGTTTTATTTATGAAGAAAGCTTTAGAACATGTATGTATCCTGAGAAGTATAAAACTTATTGAATAGTGAAATGATGAAGCGAGTCGGATACAACAGGGAACTTAGTGATAAACACGATGTTAAGGATATTAAAAATCACCCAAATCATCAGTTTGTAAAATAGCTTTAACCTCACGCCGAAGTCTGTTTCTTTACCAATGTTGCAATTTGATTCTCAAATATCTTTTAATGCAATAAGATATGATTAATAGAATCCAAAATCAAAGTTTTGTCCTTTATCATGATTTTCTGACGAATAAAGTCATTTTTATCACATGCATATCTTAAAACAGATTTTAAAAAGATCTTGCTCATGTGAGGATTTGAATCATGTGTGAACTTGTTTGGATTACAACAAAAAGAGATATCAACATCAAAATGTCATAAGTTGCAAAAATTAACTTCTATTGATATGAAGACACTTGATGCTTAAAATGAATGTTGACACTTAGAACTTTATTTTTGAGATTTTTACTGTTCGAAGGCATCCGAAGGTTCGGATGGCTTCAGACATGAAAATAGTCTTTATTTGTCAAACGAAAAGGTAAAGGTAAGAAAATGCAAATCTGATGTTAGGAAAGGGTGGTTCCATCAATCATCCCAAGTCCATGAACAATTCTTGAGAATGACGTTTCATTCAAAGCCTTTGTGAAAATATGAACCAATTGTTCTTGAGTATGCATAAAGTGAACTTCAATATTTCCTTCTTCCACGTGACTCTTGATAAAGTGATAGCAAATTGCTATATGCTTTGTCTTCGTGTGTTGAACTGGATCATGACATATTCAGATTGCACTTTATGAGTCACGAAACAATGGTATCTTATGCATGTTGATAGATGATCTTTGAGTTGGCTTTGAATCCAGATTATTTGCAAAGTACAGGCTGCGGCTGCAACATATTCAACATCAGCAGTTGATATGGATACACAGGTTTGTTTCTTTGATTGCCAGATGATAAGTTTTCCATCTAAAAACTGACAGCCTCCGGATGTATACTAACGTTTAATTATTCAAACTAACATTTATTTACGGCAACTAACATTTATTTATGCAAACTAACATTTATATACACATACTAACATTTATTTATGTATACTAATGCTTATTTATGCAAACTAATATTTATTTACGCACACTAATATTTATTTATGTATACTAACTATTATTCATGATCACATCTATTTATATTGTCACACCCCCAAACCGTAATGGCGGAATCGTTCGAGGGTGGATGACTTCATGAACAATATCATAACAAAGTTGAATAATAGTGATTCCAAGCAAAACAACCATCATTAAATAATTGCAAACGTTACATAGTTTAATGTTGCATGTTTCAAATACAATTACAAATGATGTCAAAAATAAGTAAAACGACGTCGTAACGTCCCTTCGTACAGCGCTGGTGGTTTACCTTATCAATTTCCTGAGAATACAAGTAGTTGAAAAAGTGTCAACAATTAAGTTGGTGAGTTCATAAGATTTTGCGTAAGAAAAGTCCTTTGTTTATGATTGATAGTGTTGAAAACCAAGAAAATCCAATATTTTCTCATAAAAATGCCCAAGTCTTTAAATCCCAAAGACTAAAATGTAATACGAAAATTGGAGTGTAAATTCCTTAGAATGTATATTTCCACGTAAACAATTTATAAAAATATAAAGTTGATTATTTTTCCGTGTGAGACACCCTATAATCATACTGTGACTAGTTGGCTTGCTGCGACGTTCTTCAGGCGTCAGAATGTTAGACATTTGGAAACCTCAGACCTGCCGGTCTAGCTGTAGCTAACAGCTCAGGTGCGGGGTTGTCAAGCCCGTATAGATCTATACTCAAATATCACGCTCTCTTACCGAGACTCTGGTTATAAATTCAGGACTTATAAAAATGTATGTATTCCATCAACTTGTTTACATAAAATTTTGTATATGAAAACTCTTGTAATCATCCATTATCATTTTTCCCATGATAATATAGTAATGTATAGTAATTATATAATTTTATATAATTATTTTGTCTTGTCCAAAATGTCGTAATAACCTTGTGTTCATAAACTATTCCAATAATAGTCTATTTTTAGTATTCCGTTATGATAATCATATTGTTACGAATAATAATGAAATAACTTATTCAAATGATTATAAATATCATCTTTTAAAGTATTTCCCACAAAAATGGTGTAATAACTTGGTTATAACCATTTTTGCTAGAAAGTAGTATTTTCGGTTACAAAAACGTAGTTGTTACTAGTTTATGTTTTTATGACGTTTATGTTAGAGATCTAGTATTTTACACACTTTATTCTTAGTTTTGTAACTTTTACACAAACATAATGTGTCATAATGTTTATAATACATAGATCTAACCATGTTTCATGTCAAGGTCATTTGTACACAACTTCTAGTTTTCGTTTTTATAACGTTTTTATTCAAGATCTAGCATTTTTACACACTTTATTTATAGTTTGGAAACTTTTACACAAACATAATATATCACAATGTTTATAATACATAGATCTAACCATATTTCATGTCAAAAATATTTTTACACAACAACTAGTTTTATGAACTTGTGTAAATCATCATTTATAGCATTTAAACACATATAAACTTGGATAAAACAACATTTATAGTATATAAACTTGTATTCTCCCCCAAAAAGTTTAGAAAAGATGAAAATAAGGGGTATGAACTCACCCTTGAAGCGTGCTTTGCTTAGAAACTAGGTTAGTCTTGAGAGTTTAGCGGTAGGAACAAAGATCCAAGCCTTGGAGCTCGGAGGACCCTTGGACAATTCTATTACCCAAAGGTTTTTCATAGATGTTAGTGTGTGTAATTGGAATAAAACTTGTGTAATAAAATTTAAAATCACAAGATGAAGATGTCTTACCAAAGAGATTTTCAAAAACCCTTGAAAATGGTTGATGGTGGTGGTGTATGGTGGTGGCAGATTGGAAGGAGGGTGGTGGAGGGAGAGAGCCGAGAGGAAGGGAGAAAGAGGAGAAGAGAGAGTTGGGTGAGTTGGTTCAAATGAAAGTGGCTAGTTTAGTTCTTGATAGATTTGCATTTGATTTTTCCTTATTATTAAATTCCTAGCCTTTAATTCCTCCTAGATTTTGAATAGTGCCTAGGTGATCTTGTTGTGATGTGGTGGTG
The DNA here is from genome assembly GCA_023525715.1 of Cichorium intybus. Taxonomy (NCBI): domain Eukaryota; kingdom Viridiplantae; phylum Streptophyta; class Magnoliopsida; order Asterales; family Asteraceae; genus Cichorium; species Cichorium intybus. Next base: position 242,600 of record JAKNSD010000024.1, read on the forward strand.
CTTCCCAAGTGTGGCTGCCGATGGGGGTGGGGTAGGAGGGGTGCGTGGGTTACTTTTTAAAGAAATAGCATTCTACTTATATAAATGGGTGATTTTTATAAAATCGTAAGACGTTTTAGTAAATTTTTATTAGTTTTTGACGAAACGAAGTTCTAAATAATTATTTTGTATAAAAACATTGTCAAACATTTATTTTGATAGAATTTTAACTCGTTGGATGTTGAAATACGCGTTTAAGCGCAATATTCTTCCGATTTCGCGATTTTCGGCATTTTACCGGAAATTGAATTTGGCTTTGAAATCAAATACTAGATATTATTACGTTCCATAATATATGAATTGTTATTTCATATTTGATGTTTAAGACACCATATTTTGTATTTTGCGTCCAAACCCTGTGTACATTTATCCGTTCACAGCGGTTAAATCGTCGTAACTTTCACATACGAACTCCGTTTTCGACGTTCTATATATCCACAAGTTCGTATTCACGAGTAGATCGTTTTATGAATATTATTATTCTCAAAATAATAATTGTATGATTATCGAATTTTTACGCTACAGTAATTTACTGTCCGTATTTTCGACGTTACTCGATAACTGTTTTGAATTAGCATACGTAGGATTATAAAATTTAATAATTCATCGCAAAAGTTATGGGAAATAACTTTCCAACATATGGATTAACGTACGCTTCGTTTGACTACAGTTGACTTTCGTTGACCAAAATTTATAATTGTCACATATATATACTAATGTTTATTTATACGTATTTGTTTCATTTGTGCAACCGATTAAATAATAAAATTTTAAATTTTAAAATAAAAGGAATTTGAGAAGATTCATCTATTTAATTATGTTTGTAACTATAATAGAAATAATAAATCTATTAACTATAATAGAAAAAGTAAATCACATCCCCACCTTTAAACGACAAATTTAATGAGTTTTATTTTTCTTAGGAACTACAATATGTCAAACATTGTAAAGCTTGAATTTACCGCTCTTGAAGTCAGTGGAAAGAACTACATGCCTTGGACTATAGATGTTACTATGCATCTTGAGTCCATGGATTTATCTGAAACTATAAAAGAAAAAAATAAGTGCACGTCGCAAGATAAAGCATATGCAATAATTTCCCTTCGCAAACATATCGACGAAATGTTGAGGTATGAATACCTCAATACCACTGATCCAGCGCTATTTGGAAAAGCTTAAAAGAAATATTTGACCACCAAAAGGAATTTATACTTCCAAGTGCTAGGGCTGAGTGATTATCGTTGAGGTTTCAAGACTTCAAAAAGGTACATGACTATAATTCGGCATTATTTCGGATATGTTCACAGCTAAAAATTTGTGGGGAAGAGGTTTCTGATGCTTCAATGTTGGAAAAAACTCTCTCCACATTCCATGCATCAAATATGACATTACAACAACAATATCGTATGCAAAAGCTCAAAAAATATTCTGAGCTTAATACACTTCTTCTTGTTGCTGAACAAAATAATGAACTATTAATAAAGAACCACCAGTCCCGTCCAACAGGTTCAGTAGCACTTCTTGAAGCAAATGCTACTATCACTTGTCATGGTCATGGTCGTGGAGGAGCCCGTGGTCGCTGTCGATACCATTTTAACCAAAACCAAAATTTTGGGCGCGGTTATACTCAGGGTCGTGGACGCGGTCATCCTTATAACTGTGGGCGTGGTCAAAGAAACAATAATAAACACACTCCACAAGGAAATAATGTCCAACCACAAGAAAAAAGAAATGATGCCGGAACATCACACAACCCCAGAGGTTCTTGTTATAGATGTGGTAGCACAGGTCCTTGGTTCTGTCGTATATATCCCCATATTTGTAAATTTTACCAAGATTCCATTAAAGGAAAAGGGAAAGAAGTCAACCTCATCGATGGTGTTGATTTAGGAAACATTGAACTAAACACTCTAAACTTTTGCTATGATTTAGACATCCTAGAAAACTAGTTTCCTTTTGTAACATGTTTTTAATTTTTCATTGTAATGTTTTTCTTTCTTAATGAATTTTTCGAGTCACTTTTATTAAAATTGTGTTCATAACTCATCATTTATTTTTCTTATATGAAGTTCAAAATGAGTTCAACTGGAGCACAAAACCAAGGAAATCTTGGAGAACTCTTAATAATTGATTGTGGTACCACACACACCATCTTGAAAATAAAGAAATATTTTTCCACACTAAAACCCGTAAAGGGGCACATAAATACAATATCAGGTCGTGTCGACTTGATCCTAGGAACAGGAAATGCTCGTTTCATGTTACCTAATGGTACGAAGTTTGTAATCACTAATGCATTATTTTCCCCAAAGTCAAACAGAAATTTATTGGGTTTTAATGATATATATCTTAACGGATATGACAGATTCACCAAAACAATAGGAAACAAGAAATATATGTTTATAATAAATGAAAACGATATATTGGAGAAATTACCACAATTTGATTCTGGTTGACATTTTACATATATAAATATAGTTGAGTCAAATTTGGTGGTTAAAGAAAAATTTTGTGATCCTAGAATATTTAGTTTTTGGCATGATAGGCTAGGCCATCCAGGATTAACAATGATGCACCGAATAATTGAAAATACATTTGGGCATCCATTGAAGGACCAGAAGTTCCCTCAAATAGGTAATAAGAACTCGTGTATTTCTTATTCCCTTGGGAAATTAATTACAAGACCTTTGCCAATGAAAGTTGAAAGGAATCACCTAGATTTCTAGAAATAATACAAGGAGACATATGTGGACCAATTCATCCACCTTCTGGACCATTTAAATACTTTATGGTCTTAATAGATGCATCAACTAGATGGTCTCATGCTTGCCTATTATCAACTCGTAACATGGCATTTGCAAAATTCCTTACTCAGGTTATTAAACTGAGAGCACATTTTCCTAATTATAACATCAATAAAGTGAGACTTGATAATGCATGTGAGTTTACGTCTCAAGTATTTAATGATTATTGTATGTCTATAGGAATTACTGTTGAGCATCCAGTTGCACATGTACACACTCAAAATGGTTTAGCAGAATCACTGATTTAACGTCTCCAATTAATAGCTAGACCATTAATAATGAGAACAAAACTTCCTGTTTCCATATGGAGTCATGCAATTTTACATGCTGCATCACTGATTCGTATAACTCCAAGTGCATATCATACACATTCTCCCTTCAACTTGTTTCTGGAAAAGAACCAGATATATCCCACCTTAAAATTTTTGGAAGTGCAGTATATGTTCCTATTGCTCCACTACAACGTACAAAAATGGGTCCTCAAAGGAGGTTGGGAATATATGTTGGTTTTGAAACAAATTCAATAATAAGATATCTTGAACCTTTGACTGGTGATATGTTTACAGCACGTCTTGCTGATTGCCATTTCAATGAGGAAATTTTCCCAACGCTTGGGGGAGAAATGAAAACCCAAGAAAATACATTTGCAAGAAGTTGGAAATCAATTACCTGATGCATTTACTGATACAAAAAGAGTTACTAAATCATATATACCTGCTGTTAATGCTCCAGCTCGAATTGAACTCCCAGATAGACAATCTGATGAAAAAGTAACTCAAGAATCCAAAGCACGCCTGAAGTGTGGAAGGCCATTTGGTTCTAAGGATGCAAATCCTAGAAAAAGAAGAGGAATGGAAAATATGTTTGAGCATAATGAAAGTGTTCATGAAGAAACATAAAATAAAACAACTTCCCCAGTTGAGGAAATAAATGATAAGGAGATTGAAATTAATTATGGTCATATAAAAATCGTAAGGAGCCAATATGAATTAGAAGATATCATATTTTATTATGCAGTTGCATGCAATATTATCAATGAGGATCAAGAACCACAATTTGTCATTGAATGCCAAAATAGGCAGGATTGGGGTAAATGGAAAGAGGCCATGCAAGCTGAATTAACGTCTCTCAATAACAGAAAGGTTTTTGGACCTATTATACTCAGACCTGGAGTTATGAAACTATTGGGATATAGATGAATTTTTATACCAAAAAGAAATGAGAAAAATGAAATTGTGAGATATAAAGCCAGGCTCGTTGCTCAGGGTTTTTCTCAAAGGCCGAGAATCGATTATGAAGACACATATTCTCCTGTTATGGATGCAATCACTTTCAGATATTTAATCAGTCTACCAGTTTCTAAAAATTTAGATATGCATCTTATGGATGTTGTTACTGCTTACTTATATGGATCACTTGACAGTGATATATATATATATATATATATATATATATATATATATATATATATATATATATATATATATATATATATATATATATATATATATATATATATCCTAATAAATAAGTAACTCAAGATGCCACATGTCAACTTCTAAGCCTATTTGTACACATGTCATTTTCTTGTTTTTTCTGATTTTTCTAAAAAAAAAACTATTGCTTCTGCATTTGAATTCTTTTATTCGGTTTCAACACTTTTAATTTTGAATTCGCCCTTAAATCTTGCAGCTTTTGAATTCGCCCCTAAATCTCGCATCTTTCCCTCACCTCTCGCTCTCCCTCGTATTGTACATTAACCGACACATCCGATTCGTGATGCAAATCGGAAGAGAAGATGGAGATCGAAAGAGTATCCACCACCGCCTCTTCAAACCAGGTTTGTACCCACCATATCCTTCATCCCCTGCTACACTTTCACCATCATCTCTCATCTCACTGTCTCTATGTCTTCTTTCTGTCTTTCACGATTACTGATATTACAGTCAAGAACCATCATACTTTCTGTTTGTATGTGGAAATTACCCCTTAGGGTTTGCATTAGATTACATCATTTTATATAATACACAGTTTATGGTAATTACATAAGGACCCCTAGGCTATTGACAACGCCTAATGATATTACATATTTTAGTCATTGTTGAGCCATATTCTTAATGAAATTATATCATATATATCGTGGTATTCTCACTTTTCGTGCCAGTACTTGTTTGGAAGAAAATAATGTAAACAGGGACCAAAAGCGTGCAAATTGGAGAAAGTTTGGAGAAGAAGATAAAATCAGGAAAAGACGTAAGTGCACCGCGGGAATCAAGAAGGCGCGTCGCGGATACAAGGCGGTGGAACAAAATTCAAAGTCCGAAGAAACGGGGATAAAGTCTTATGCGCCGCGGTTTACTTAATTACGCGGCGCGCTGCGGGAAAATTGCAACTATAAATAGAGTCATTTACAGCCGAGAACCCTAGCAAAGACCCGATGGAAAAACAACCTGAAGGCTCTTTGACTCCGTGATTAAGCATCAGCAACCTCTCAATTGGTATTCTATGTTTTAGAATTTAATTTCATTTTAGTATTAGTTAGCAATAGTGGCTAGGGTCTTTGGGAGTGACAACCACTGACCTTAAGCACTTTAGTTTACTGTTTTTCAGTATTGGTGACTGTATTGGATCATTGGAATTTGTTTTTGGTTAATGAGAAGCATTTGGTTACAAGTAATCTTTGTTTTTCGGTGTTTTGATGATTGTTATTGGTTTTGCATGCTTGTGTTGTGTTTGGATGTTTGATTTGACCTTGTTGGACTGTTTTCCCTCGCTGATTTCAGTAGCCAATTAGGTTAGTCTTTTAGGTTTGAACTTTAGCCATTGACTGTCCCATTGGACCTTAGATCTTGGTTTAGTTTATGCCTTGTTTTGGTTTATATTTGGATTGTTGGATGCCTTTGTTTACTTCTGAATTAGATATGCACTTCTGATTTCAGAAAGTAACTAGGTTTGGTTTGAAGCTTAGCTTAGTCTATGCTTGTTTAGGGATTGTTTAGTTTAGGATTGTTGAGTTTTAGTGGAAAGGGTTTGGAAACTGAAGTCCTCCGACTATAGTGTGACACTATAGTTGGTAATCTGTCATCTGGTCTGACCACGTAGCTCCTGCGGATCGACCCTGACTACCACTGTGCTAGTGTGTGTGTTAGGTTTTTCTTATTTTTGACCGCACGATGACCTAGGCATGTCAGCTAATCAAAAGGAATAAATACATTACATATTTAACACTCCCCTTCAATTTGAGCGGGAGGTTCCTAAATGCTTAAATTGTCCCGAAAATCCAGAAAGAGCTGAGTAGGAAGTCCTTTAATAAAGGTATCTGCAAACTGATATGCTGAGGGAACATGTAACACACGAACTTGACCAATGGCAACGCGTTCCCTGACAAAATGCAAATCTATTTCCACATGTTTGGTTCTTTGGTGCTGGACTGGGTTAGAAGCTAAGTACATGACACTCACATTGTCACAGAACACAACGGTAGAGCGAGTCAATGGCCAGGATAGCGCAAGAAGAAGATTTCGAAGCCAAGCAGTTTCAGCAACCACATTAGCCACCCCCCGATACTCAACTTCAGCACTAGATCGAGAAACGACGTGTTGGCGTTTGGACGACCAAGAAACGAGGTTATCACCGAGATAAACGCAGAACCCAGATGTGGACCGGCGTATCGAAGGACAGCCAGCCCAGTCAGCATCAGAATAGGAAACCAAACGGTCGACATGAGACGGACAAATGAACAGACCGTGATGAAGAGAACCCTGAAGATATCGAAGGATTCGCTTGAGGGCATGAAAGTGCGGTTCACAAGGATCATGCATGAATAAGCAAACCTATTGAACCGCGTAAGCAATATTGGGATGAGTGAATGTCAGATACTGTAAAGCCCCAGCAAGGCTTCTATAGAGGGTCGGATCAGAAACCGGCTTTCCAGAGAGGGAGAGCTTGGGTTTGGTGTCCGTCGGAGTGCTACACGGGTTGCAGGAGGTCATATCAGCACGTGATAGAATCTCCTTAGCAAAGGCAGTCTGGGAGAGAAACAGACCGTCGGATGAACGTGTAGCAGCAATGCCGAGAAAGAAGGATAACGGGCCTAAGTCTGTCATGGCAAACTCAGACGAGAGGTGATGACGCGCTTGACGAGAGAGGGACTCGATGCAGTAATGAAGATGTCATCAACATATAGGAGAACATAAATAGTCTCAGAACCACGGTGAAAGGTGAAAAAAGACGTGTCCGAACGACTACGGGTGAAACCGAGAGTGGAGATGAAGACGGCGAATCGCTGGTACCAGGCACGAGGGGCTTGTTTGAGGCCATATAAGGCCTTGCATATGCGACAAACATGATCAGGGAAAGAAGGGTGAATGTAGCCAGGAGGTTGCTTCATATAAACCTCTTATGTTAGATCGCCATGGAGAAAGGCGTTTTTAACATCCAGCTGATGAATCGGCCACTGACGCGAGACAGCAATGCTGAGCACAGTACGGATAGTGGCAGGTTTAACACCAGGCTGAAAGTGTCATCGAAGTCAAGACCAGGTTGTTATGAGAAACCCTGAGCCACCAAGCGACCTTTATAGCGATCGAGGTGACCGTGAGAGTCAAACTTGTGACGGTATAGCCATCGGCAGCCAACAATGTTGGCAGATGGGGGACGAGGAACAAGATCCCATGTGTGGTTGTCGGCAAGAGCAGACATCTCCGCATCCATAGCTAACTTCCAATGAGGGTCACTCATTGCTTGAGCTGTGGATCTGGGAATGGGTGATATGTCAGAGGTAGCAGAGAGATTTAAGATGGTACGGGGTTTGAGGGACCCGGTACGAGAACGGGTAGTCATGGGATGACCAGTAGGAGGGGAGAGAGGGGGAGGAGGTGAAGGAGGCGGAATGATGAATTCATCAGTGGTAGAGGGAGCCGTCTGCGAAGGGATAGGAGGGGATGGGTCCTCATCCGGAAGGAACTGAGATGAAAATCAGAATAAGGAAAGTGGTCTTCATCGAAAACGACATGCCGGGAGATAATGAGACGCTGTGTGACAAGGTCGAGACATTTATGTCCCTTGTGATCGGGAGCGGGACCAAGATAGACACACGCAATAGAGCGAGGAGAAAGTTTATGAGGAGAGGTGGATGAAATGTTTGGATAACACAGACATCCAAAGACACGGAAATGATCATACTTTGGGAAGAAACCAAAGAGAACCTCAAAGGGTGTCATAAAGGAAAGGGTGGTGGTGGGAAGAAGATTTATGGTATGAACAGCAGTGAGAAGAGCCTCAGTTCAAAAGGTTGGAGCTAGGGAAGCCTAAAAGAGATACGTACGAATAATGTTGTTGATGGAGCGTATGGAGCGTTCGACTTTACCATTTTGCTGAGACGTACAGGGGCAAGAGAAACGGATACTAATGCCATTTGACTACAGATACGAGAGGAGAAGATTATTGTTAAATTCGAGACCATTATCACATTGAAACGATTGAATGCCAGTTTTAAATTGTGTTTTAACATACATGCGAAAATTACAAAAAACAGAGTAAACATCAGATTTTGCAAGTAATGAAAAAACCCACAAAAAATGTGAAAAGTCATCAAGAAACAAAATATAATATTTAAAACCACCTAAACTGGTAACAGGAGATGTCGATAAATCCGAATGAACAAGCTCAAACACACGAGCTGTTTTAGACAAAGAAGACAAAAATGGCAATCGACAATGTTTTCCAAGTTGGCAAGCATGACAAAGAGGAAGTTTATTATTACTACTAGAAATAAAACGGCGTGACTTCAAAAACTGGAGGACAGAAGAGCCAGGATGACCTAAGCGGCGATGCCAAGTGGGAAGCGAGACCACAGCGAGGGCGGAGTCCGTGATGGGGGTAGGAGGAGTGCACGGGTATAAGTCACCAACACTGTCGCATCGCTGAAGGAGGGCATCGGAGTCAAGAGCCTTTACAGAAAAACCAAAAGGGTCAAATGAAACAGAAACCCAATTATCAGTGGTAAATTTACGCACAGACACTAAATTTTTAATTATTTGGTTAGACACTAAAACGTTTTTAAGAGCGAATTTATCATGCGAGTAATAAAGAAAAGCGTGACCAATGTGAGAAACTGGGATAATAGCACCATTACCAACCATTATGGATTTAGAGTTGCATGGAGTAATAGAACGCATATTACCTTGATTAAAATTCATATGACAACTAGCTCCAGTGTCCATATAGTGTTGATTGTCGGGTGGAGGTTGAATCGACATAGCTTGAAAAATAGACGACAAATCCGTAGGTTGATTGGAAGCTTGCAAACCCGGACCAAAAGATGTGTGTGTGCCGCTGGGCTGCTGAATAAATCTGGCAGAATTGGGCCTCTATGAACAGTTAACGGGCTGCCCAAAAAATGCAGCAGGCTGCGTGGCTAAAGGAGAAGGCTGCTGGGGCAGAAAGTTGGGCCCATTTGGTTGCTGGGCTTGATGCGTTGGCTGGAACAAGTGGGCCGAGGAATGGTTGAATGCGCCGGCAACAGGAACATTTGAAAAAGGAAGTGCATTTGGAGGTGGGCCAGCAACATTTAAAAAAGGAAAAGGCCATTGTGCCTGTTGTGGAGTCGTGGCATTTTGTGTGCCATTTAAAAAATATTGAGCTTGATTTGGAGCTTGGACATGTGGATGTGCTCCCATAATTCCTTCAAATTGAGAGTTTTGACTTGGATTTGTACCTGTAGATGGGTTAGTATTGGAAAAAATATCCGAATTACCCCTGGAAGTAGCCCTATTATTATTACGGTTTTTATTCCATTTATTTTTCGATTTACCGGTTTGATGGGGAACGGAATAAAGGGCCGTAGTGGTTGTGTTTGTTGGGTCTATCATAGGGTCGTGATTATCCTCACGATTTTCATGGAGAAGAAGCATATTCTTGGCTTCCATGAAAGACGGGAACGGTTTGGTGTTGGTAACAACATCAATGATACTATGGTATGAAGGAGGGAGACCACGGAGTATTTGCATGACAAGTTCAACCTCGGAGATTTCGGAGTCGACATCATGAAGTGCATCGGCAAGATGCTTGAGATTATGACAATAATCGTGAATCGAGGAAGCGCCTTTCTTTGAGTTTCGAAACTGTTCTTGAAGTTGAAGCATTCTTGGCATTTTATTGTTGAGAAAGAACTCATATAGATTATCCCACATGTCTTTAGCGGTACAAGAATCTTTGGTGATGACTTGTAGGACGGATGGATCACAAGTGGAATAAAACCACGACTTGACACGAGCATCAATTGAGTGCCAATCTTCATCATCATCATTTTTAGGTACGGATTTTCCAGTGATATGACCCAAAACTTTAGCCCCGGTACAAATATCTTTAAAAATACGACACCATAGTTTGTATTTAGAACCGTCCGAGGTGAGTTTAAAACAGAAGGAATTGTATACGTTGGTTACCGCATAAACAAGTTGTTGTGCGGTGGGTGCGGTATGAGAGGATCCGACAGCGGTGGTCATAATGGGGTAAATGGAAAATCGAAAAATATAATGGAATAAAAATAACGTAGTAATAAATGGAAAACTAACGTTCGGAAGAGGGAATGGAGTAGATTTACCGTACTAAACCATTGGTGGATCGAGAGAGCTTGGCAGCGGAATTGTTGGGGCCGATTACAGGAGAAGATTGTATTGTAGCAGCACTGATTGTATATAACCCGTAGATAGCAATGTAGTAGCCGACAGAAATCAGGAAGAAGAAGACTCGTAGGCTTGGAGCTTGATATCGAACACAGTGAAGAAGAAAGGAGGAAAAAAAATCGATTACGTGGTTGGGTTAGAGCATCGGCGGCTAGGCTTGCTCGATACCATGTTTGTATGTGGAAATTACCCCTTAGGGTTTGCATTAGATTACATCAGTTTATATAATACACAGTTTATGGTAATTACATAAGGACCCCTAGGCTATACAAAGGGAATAAATACATTACATATTGTTTAACACTTTCATCTTATATACAAAAATTAGCAAAGGTTGGTATGATATCTCCTTTTTTCTAATTGTTTGATTGCTAAAACCCTTTTGAAATTAAACCTTCTGAAGCGGTCGAGGAGTCGAGCGGAAAGTCGAGAACTGAAGTTTATTTGGGTTAACCCTAATTCCTAAAGCGATAAAACATTAAAATGTAAATCATAATTCCTGAATTGCATCACGATCTTACTACCAAACATCTCTCAATGTCGGCACAAGATTGTGGGGTTTTTATGTTTCGTTTTACGCAGAAACCTTAAATCGCATCATGTATAGCCATACAGGTACCCTCTTTCTTTTTATGCATTTCACTGCTGGTTATTTTCAATAACCAAAATATAAACACGGAAGCTAAAACCTTAGATCTTGATCTCGAATCTGATTAAAAGAAATAAACAAACGAAGATTACATACCTGTTTCGATTAAGCTTTTCAGATCTGATGTGTAGGGTTAGTTTTCCAGTTGATCTCAAAAGCTCTCTCTAAACCCTCAGCAAATAATACCCACTAATTTATCTGTGTATTTACGTATGTTTGATTTGCTACTCATCACGTGTTTATATAGATGGAGATATAACCGAATGTGAGAGATTTAAGGGATAGAGATGAGTTTGATTCAACCGGGAACTCAACCCACAGGATAAACACTAGATAAGGTTTATCTACTATTCAAAATCAGTCCATCAACAATTTTAAATAGCATTATCTATTAATATCGAACTTATGATAACAATATATTATTTAGATATTAACTGGTCCCATAATTATCCAACAATCTCCCACTGGACCATGAATATCTAAATGTATACATAACAATATAAGCGCTTTAACACATGTTATCATAGCATTGGTACCCTTAAACAATCTCGTCCATTAATCACAACAGTATAGGATCAAAGCAGTCTTTGTTACAATTTACGTAACTAAACTCATCAATGGTCACATATACATATATGACTAAATGACATAGATTAACCATAAATGTGTGGTTTTGAAATCAATTTAGATTTCCTACGAGTCCCTATTTAGTTTGAAGCGAGATCAAACTTCAAATAAGTGCAAATAATTATGGAATAAACCGAATCCTTAATTCTGTACAGAAATGTATAATTATTCTTAAACAAAACATAAAGCACCAAAATAACATGCAAAAATCCCACTAAAACAAAATATCATCAATCCTTATCACACCCATGTGTGTAGTATGCTCGTGAAAGACCTTGGGAGGTAATCCCTTCGTGAGCGGTTCCGCTATCATGGAGTTTATCCCAATGTGCTTTATTAAAAAAAAAAACTTTCCGTTTTGCACTCTTTATTTAACAACTAGAAACCTGATGTCAATATCTTTTGACTTAGTAGAACTTCTGTTGTAATTGGAATATAACACTGCTGACTTATTGCCACAATAAAACTTTAATGGTCTTTCAATACCAATAATATGCAGCCATGTGACAAAATTCCGCAACCATATCCTGTGATATGATGCCTCAAAGCATGCTATCACTTATGCCGCCATAGTGGAAGAAGTTACCAAAGGCTGCTTAAAACTCTTTCAAGAAATAGGCCATCCTGCTACCAGGAAAATGTGGCCCGATATGGATCGGTAACTATCTTGGCATCAAATAAAACAAAAAAAAACATAATACCCAATGATCTCCAAAATATCTTATTTTCTATATGTGAGCATATAGCATTTTATTGTATGATCATGTGTTCTCAATATTATCGTCTAAAACCAAAAATATATATTTACGCCCACTATAATTTTGATACACAAATCATCTCATGCTTTTATCTCAAAACCAAACGAGATAATGATATGATGAAACTCGTGGTGCTATAGATGGGATCTCATAAGTTGAGGTTGTTGAGTTTGTTCATTATAAATGGGAGATTGAACAACATTGTCGGTCCTTGTTCATGAATTACTACTTCAGCAGTAGATACTTACAATGCACACATAATCAGAAACAATAACATGAATCATGATAGATTGCTCCTTAATGACAATGTTTCTAACCTTATTTCTCCCCCAAACTCAACATCCTCAAAGAACGTTGCTATATCCAAATTGCATTGTCAAGATGCATGCAACAGAGAACTAACATAATGCTCCGATTCCATTCCGTAAAGATGGTCCCGTGAAGCGCATAAATAACATTTATATTGCAAATATTATGTCAGGACTCAAATTTTATGTTTTGAGAACATAAATAACATATTCCTTCTTTATGCTCATTAATCCATAAACTTTAATCAATAAATTCAATTTACGACAACATTGCAAGGTATCAACACAACATTAATATCAAGTATTTGGACAATAATATTAACTTACAACATATATCTTGTTTTAGTGATAAAACATTGACAATAAATCATATAAATTAATAAGCCCCTCTTTGGATTGACTTATTAATCACATGGAACCGAATAATTGTCATATGTTTACCGCTACATATGTGTTTATTCGACCAAATATTAATCTACCTTTGGGTCGATTAATATCCGCATTAATACACACATAAACTATAATATTTAAAATTCAATTTATGACAAAATCATAATATATCAACAACATTAATATCAAGTCTTTGGACAGTAATATTAACTTGCAACTGATATCTTGTTTTATAGTGATAAAACATTGACAATAAATTATGTCGATCAATAAGCCCCTCTTTGGATTGACTTATAAATCACATGAAACCAAATAATTGTCACATGTTTACCACCACAATGTGTTTATCCGACCAAATATTAACTAACCTTTGGGTCAATTAATACCCGCATTGACAAACACATAAACCGTATAATTTAAATTCGCAGTAAATTAATTTTCACAAAAGAGATCGCTTTGGCGATATATTGAGTCAATAAATTTACTACTAAAATATATGTCATAACTGAAATTTATCAATAACCAAAAAATTAATTTACTTAAATCACGTCATAATTGAAATTATTGACAACGAACAAAAAATAAATTGATATAAAATAATTTCAACAAATACCATGACCATAAATACCCCAAAAAAAAATTACATGATCATAAGTTAATACCAATATGATATATATAAGGCAAACACAATAACATCACATATAACGTCCGAATAATTGAATCATAACGATATTTTAATGAAAGCTGCCATATTTACCAAAACATTAAAATTTTACTTAGGTTTTCATAACAATGTCTGAAGCAATAAGAAGAAAGCCCATGAAATAAATCATTATGATTCAATCGTTTCAAAATAACAAAGCCTAGTCTCATAAATTATATACACACACAAATGCTAAATTTATGGATCTCCGCTTCATTTGTCGAACGACAATATTAAAAGAAAAAAAAATTGTCAAATGAACACTGTACATTAAATAGCAGCCGAAAAAAAGGAAAAGAAAATATGACGATGACAATTCATATAACATAAAAGAAACAATTTTCCTTTTTCTTTATTCTTTTTATTCAATCCGTAAAAAAAAATTCTATTTTAATCCATTGTGCATACATGCTTTTCTAACCGATAGTTTACATTAAGTTTTCTGATTTAAAGCTAACCAAAAATTTTTTTTATTAGAGACTTTAATGTCTAACCAAAGAAACCTAATGTATGAGCTAGCTAGGTCTATGACACAAGAAAAAGATAAATTAATAAATCAATATATTGAATGCGCCGTTGTCATAGAATTGTGAAAAACGACGACGGCAAAAAATCAACTCGCTGAAGAATAAACTGTTGCAATTTTTTCAAAAAATATAATAAAAGAGAACGATATAATAAAACAAAAACAAAACCACATACTTTATTTAAGAACCAAATCAACACAGTTTCTTTTTCATTCTCTCGTTGAGGGTTAAAAGGATTTAGCACAAAAGGAGACAGAAACATATACAATCTCGACGGAATGAGAAAACAGGTACGTTAAATTTGAAAATTAATTTCAGAGATCTTAAACCAATCAAGCTATTTCTTTTAACAAATTTAAGCAGGCTCTGATACCAATTGTTGGTTATTTTCAATAACCAAAATATAAACGCGGAAGCTAAAACCTTAGATCTTGATCTCGAATCTGATTAAAAGAAATAAACAAACGAAGATTACATACCTGTTTCGATTAAGCTTTTCAGATCTGATGTGTAGGGTTAGTTTTCCAGTTGATCTCAAAAGCTCTCTCTAAACCCTCAGCAAATAATACCCGCGAATTTATCTGTGTATTTATATATGTTTGATTTGCTACTCATCACGTGTTTATATAGATAGAGATATAACTGAATGTGAGAGATTTAAGGGATAGAGATGAATTTGATTCAACCGGGAACTCAACCCAAAAGATAAACACTAGATAAGGTTTATCTACTATTCAAAATCAGTCCATCAACAATTTTAAATAGCATTATCTATTAATATCGAATTTATGATAACAATATATTATTTAGATATTAACTGGTCCCATAATTATCCAACATTCACTTCACATTTAGGTGGCCTAATTTTCCATTTTTGGTTGTAAAGAAACTATAATATAAAGTAATGTTCTAATCTCTCTGTGTTTTGGTTTAGGAACGAATTATTTGGAGGCCTTTCAGTTTACCATGTTTTTCCATTCATGGTTTTTGTTTTTTGAATTTGGATGTAGGCTTGTGAAGCTGTACATGCAGTTGCTTGTGTAAAATTGGTTGATATCTAGCAAAGAAATAGTAAAAGTATGCCTCCTTTGTGTGTGAGTGATTGGATGTGTGTGTGGGGGTCTGTTCTCTGCTACTTTCTTTTATTCTGTTTTGGCCTAATGATTGATTTTCTTTTCTACTTTTCCCCAGGTACTCCCAAAAACAATAATTTCTTCAAGATGTAAATTGGTGGGTCATGACCAACATCACCCAAGTCCCCAGGAACAACGTTTAATTGTTTTTGAATGTGAACATTAAAATGTGAACTTTTTTAGGGTTCTTGGTAAAGCCCAAATGCTTTTTGATATGATAGAATTTTTGTATCTAACTATTTTCGAAAATTATTTGTTTTTATTTTTGGCTAATTGTAAAAGATAGGATTATAGCGTGTCACATTCATTTTTTTTGTTATAACATTGTATCTTTACTTTTTTTTTCTCATTAGCATATCATATGGCGACTTCCAGTTTTCCTGCATACTATCTTCCTCAACAAACAGAAGCACTATTGCTGATTGCCAAGGTTGGTCAACTTGATTCAGATTCTTTTTTCATTACATAAAATAGTTGAATGTATAATTATACAAGTAAGCCTCAAAATAAAAAATATCTACTTTTAAAATACATTTGGTGCAAAAATTCTATCGGTGGCTAATATTAAAGATTTAGCCAAGCTACTTGAGAAACCTGCATACCTACAACATTATGGTTACTATATTGACTTTTCGAAAAAAAAGTGTAACTCACTAGAAACGTGAGAGATCCACTAGAGGTCTTGATTAATTCTCTAAATAAACAATAATTTGAATTGTTTTAAAATTTAATATCATGCTTTCTTAAGTTTCCTGACAATTGTCTTTGTAGTGTCTTAAATTTAGCTACCAACATATTTTCACCATGAGTAAGTGGTAACACACTGCCAATGACTGTCTTGTTAACTGAACTCGAGATTGTTAACTAACAATGATCTTTTATAGATTTGTGTTATCAGTTGGACTCAAAATTATATTGGTTATACACATCAAAGGTGCAGCTTCAAAGTCTTCCAAATCTGTTTGATTGATTATTATTTATATTTTAGGGGTCCTTTTTGCATGCTTATAGTGTTAAATAATAAAATATTGATGTGTTTTTATTGGTTTTGTCTTAAAGAATCCGTGTCAGCTTCCACAAGCTTGAAGGGTTTACCTCGTGGTGGGTTCTGTTATAGGGGTGGTGGGTTCATATCACTAGAGAACTTACTGTATTTTGCCAGAAGTTCCAAGTATGCCCCTTCCCACTGTGTGTGTGTGTGTTTTCCATCAAGCAAGTCTTACAGGCCAGGACAGTGAACCATCACTGCCTTTTTTCTTTTTTTGTATTTCTTTTATACAAATTTCAGTTTTATACTTGGGATAAGTGCAAGAAACATCAATTTACTTTCGTTTATTTGTGTTTTATGGCATCCTACTTTCAATTCTTCTTATAATATCATTGTACTTTGAATTATGTTTCTTATGAAGGCATGGTACTTTGAAAACATTATCAAATTACATCATTGCACTTTCATTATTTTTCTTATTAAGCCATTATACAAGTATACTTTGCAAAAGTTACCCATTAGTTCTTATTAGGACATTATACTTGCATTATAAATGCAAAAATAGCAACGTACTTTCATTTTTTTGTGTGTTACAGCATCCTACTTTCAATGATGCTATAATAAACAAATAAATGAAAGTACGTTGCTATTTAATATGATTTGTGTTGAAATTATATGTTTTGTACATAAATCATTTCAAGATCTTCTTCACAAGCAGGAAGGTGACACTTTGAAGAATTAAAAAGGATGCAACTCTAAGCTAAGAATGAACTCAGAGAGGTACATACATCATTGATGAATGCATACATGATACATGTACTTCTAATTTTGGTCCCCGTATATTGTATATAGCATCTAATTTCATTTGAACTTTTTTAAATGGAAACATACTTTCGATTTAGTCAGCTATAATTTTTTTCTCTTTTTCCCAGAAACGACAAACGAGATAATAACTATAATGAATCAATTGAAAGTACGTTGTTATTTTTGGTACCAGTTTATTTTCATACAACGCATACCTAATGTATATGTGGTGTGTGTGTTCATGTGATACCCATCCCTCTTACATTTCAATTTCTTCACAAGCTCGTGATTCACCGGTTTCATTTTAAAACAGGCCGGCGAAATCCTCATATCTGTTACGAACAAGTATTTATTTATCAACATCTTTTTATATATCATTTTTCACTATGTATGTTCACATTATAAGACATTAGTCGCGTAAAGATTTTTTCTTACCAAATCTATTATTATGTTAACTTTTATTTGTTTTCAGGGAAATAAAATCCAAGCTCACGTTCTGAAACCATGGGTTTGAAAAATTGACAAAGAAGTCTTTCAAAATTTGTGATTGATTTATAGTTAACAACAATATTGGTGTAGTGCTTAATTTAATTACCTATATATTCATGAAATTCATCTTGTATTATGGAAATTTTGTTATTTGTAATTATTAATGTTTAGATCTTCATAGTTAACAATTCTTTTATATCATCCCGTGTAATACATGGGTTTTACAACTAGTATATATATATATATATATATATATATATATATATATATATATATATATATATATATATATATATATATATATATATATATATATATATGAAAATCCCCGAAGGATTTAAAATGCTAGAAGCATTAAGTGCAAAACCCAAACAAAGGTATTCTATCAAACTACAAATATCATTAAATGGGTTAAAGCAATCTGGAAGTATGTGGTATGATCGTCTAAGTGATTACTGGCTATAAAAACAATACTATTTGTCTGTGTGTATTTATTGAGAAAACAACATCTGGATATGTGATTATAGCCGTCTATGTAGATGATCTGAACATTATTGGGACGAATAAAGAAATCCTTGGAGTGATTGAATTTTTAAAGAAAGAATTTGAAATGAAAGACCTTGGGAAAACCAAATATTGTCTTGGTTTACAGATTGAGCATATGCCAAAATAGGATACTTGTCCATCATTTGAACTATACAGAAAGAGTCTTGAAACATTTTAATATGGATAAAGCTAAACCTTAAGCTCTCCAATGATTGTTAGATCACTAAATATCGACAGAGATCTATAACGCCCTTGTGAGGAAAATGAAGAAATTCTTGGTCCAGAAGTACCATATCTTAATGCAATTGGAGCTCTTATGTATCTTACTAACTATACTAGACCTGACATTTCCTTTATAGTAAATATATTAGCAAGATTTAGTTCATCTCTAACAAAAAGACATTGGAATGGAATCAAGCACATATTACGATACCTTCGCGGAACTACTGATTTAGGTTTATTTTTTCCCAATAGTTCAAAACAATGCTTGATTGGTTATACAGATGCAGGTTACTTGTCTGATCCTTATAAAGCTAGATCTCAAACTAGATATGTATTCATGAATGGAGGTACTGTAATATCTTGGTGTTCTCAAAAGCAAACACTCGTCGCCACATCTTCAAATCATGCAGAAGTAATTGCTCTAAATGAAGCTAGTAGAGAATGTACATGGTTAAGATCGATGACACAACTTATCATGACTTCTTGTGGAATAGATGAAGATAATGTTGGATTAGGTGTCTAAGCCATGACTTTATATTTATATTTATCTTGTTAATTGAAGCAAAGTCCATTTGGGTTGCCCTCATAGCTGGAGGTTAGGATAGAGTTCAGTAGAGTAAAAGGTTGATTTATTAATTGTTTAATAAATCAATAGAATTAATTAAATGGTTTATTAATATATTTAAGTTCTAATATATTAATTAGAAACTATAATAATTAATTAAGATTTAATCTAGAATTAATCGGATTTAATTCAGTGATTAAATAAATTAATTAAAAGTGCATGGACTGGTTCTGTAATTATTCAATAGTTGAATATTAACCGGCCAGTGTTCAAGGGTGGAAAGTGGCGAGTTTATGGTGTGGGCACCATAAATCTCGAAACCCTAATTAGGGTTTAGAGAAAGCCTTGCCCAATTGGTAAAAGGCTTACCAAAGATGGGCTCTAGGGTTTCAAGCTGTACCACCTTAGATCTATAAATAGGGATCCCCTGGGAACCCTAATCCTGTGCCATTTTTTACTAAGACAACTCTGCTGGACTGTCTTCTCCATTGCTTGGGTGTGACACCATTTGAGGCAGGACATTTGTGCTGCTAGCTTCAAGGATCATAAGATCAAAAGGTTGGTTTTCTCAGTTTTGATCTTTAGAATTAATTGTTTCCTTTAGGCTTTAGTTTATTATCTTCATAGAAGAAAACATAGATCTTTCTAGGGTTGCATGTGAACCATAAGAGATTATTTGTTCATTGTTTGCTAGAAAACCCTTAAGTGGTATTAGAGCATAGGCTTGTTTTCTTGTGAATGATATAAATTGCATGGATTGTTTTTGCCTTGGTGTTTTTTGCGATGAACATCACCAAGGATGGCCTTGGATCGATTTTTGGCTAGCATTTCCTAACCCTAGCCGCCACCCATTTGGTCCCCTCCCTTAATTGCTTGCTTTGCTTGCCTTTAATTGCTTGCTTTGCTTGCCTTTTATAAGCAGGTTGTTATTTTGGTAACTAATTGGATTAATAAAATAACTAGAACTCTTATGTGTTGGTTTGTATAATTTTCGAACTATATAGGGACCAAGATAGAAAAATTAATTTGATTAATTTTATAAAATCTATCTTAGATTTAATTAGTTTAATTAATTGTTAATTAAAAGATCAATTAAATCGGTTTAAAGAATTAATTTAAATTTTCGAAAAATAGTTTAAAATTTGCGAAAATTAAGAAATAATTAATTCTAAAATATTTTAATAAGATTAAAATATATCTTATATATTTATAATTAAAAGTTAAATATTTATATATAAGAAAATTGGTTAGTCTTACCGCAAGTAGGCCCCATTCGCAAAACTGTCCTATAAAGAGGGTATAAGGCGACTGCCTATAAAATGGCAGTCTAATGGGTATCTACTCTTACCCACCGCTCTTCTGGTCAGTCGAGTGTCGTTAGCCGAACGGGTTTGATAGAACCGCTAAGCTTCTTAAAAGTGTAATGCTATAATTGAAAGTACTAGAACCTTAAACAAAACCCAATCTAGTTACTTACGGATAAAAATGTGAATTGGTGCTAATCCATAGAATTGCATATTGCGCTTTGTGGAACGTTAGTGGAGCGTGTGTTGTTTACCGGCACGCCAACTCGGGTCCGCAAAGACTTGCAATGGGTTTCTTGATTTTGTCATTATTAACGGAGCGTGTGTGGTTAACCGGCACGTTAATTAGAGATGGCGATTGACTTCGAGAGTACCGAGCGAATTTGCATGGTTATTCACACCCGGTTTGTGATCCTCGGCATCCTAGTCACAAACAGTGGGGCACATCCGAGACTAAACATGCCATTGAGTAGTTCAATGTGTCTCAACAGATCTAGGAATTTCATAAGATGAAATTGATATGTGTATTATCTACCTTAATGACCATTATGTTGTGATTACGGCATCCCTCTTCACACCATAGTTGGGGCACTTTGGGTCCTAGCCTTAATGAATAATAAATTGGGTAATTATTTAAAAGGAGAAAATTAAACTAATAAATTCTGTTTATTATAGATGTCTGAATCAAGTGTCTATTCTCCTCCTTATACTCTTTCACCCATTTTTGAGAGCTTCAGAATGCACCTGCTACATATGGTAAGGCTGACTGGCCTGAACTATATGGTATGGCTTCATAAATAGAAAATAGTTCTCTGTTTTGCTGACAAGCCATATCTGACTGAGCGTCCGCTCCCCAAAGCATGACATCACACAGTAACTTGTGATGAGCATGAGTCCTTGATTGTTAAGTCAAGGAAAGTTCGTTGCCTAATACTATTGATCATTGACCCCGAGTTCCGCAGGAATTTAGAATTCCTGGGGTCAGATAAGTTAACACAGCTAGTTGTGGAAAGGTTCCATGAACTGGTTGAGAAATGACGATCTAAGATCTTCAAAGAGTTTGAAGTGTGCAGGAAGTAGCACCAGTTCACATGTTCTCAAGACTGAGAGACACATAGGTGAACTGTATAAATTTGGTTCTCTTTTTGGTCGGGAGTTAAAGCATTAGCTCGACTCGCTGATCCGTTCAGGAAGGGAAACCAGATAAGACAATCGTGGATATGCATTCAATGTTGACTCTGCATGAGTCGTTTATAGAGAAGCATAGTTCCATTGATTCAGCTGCTTCGGGATTAAGTCCAGTAACAGGACACATCAAGAAATGATCCAGATCGTCTAGACCGGTTCCTCGATGTTTCAAACTGGGAATCCACAGGGTGGGACACAGTCACAGAAAGATTGGAAAATGCTCCGAAGCCGAACAGTTTGGCAACTCAGGAATAGCTTAAAACTCAGACCACCTGAATTAAGTAGACCACCTGATCCTTAATTCCTTGATACAGGATGTGTTTCTCACATTTGCTCTGTATGCATGGACTCTGTAGGATGTGGGATGTTGTTGCATAGGAGCATATTCAGATTGGATCTGAAGCTCATACAGTTTTAGAGTTTAGTTAGATGTTGAAATCATGTTATTAGCTTATTAGATGCATATGACAATGTCTATCATATAATACATTGTTTAAGGATTTTGTTTTAATAAAATTGTCAATTTTCTCTTAATACATGTTGTTTGAAATATCCTTGAAATGTTATATGATTGTGTTGAATGCATGATTAGTAATAACTTGAATATTGATACATCTAAAGTGTTTGGATTTAGGAATTGTGTCCCTTATGATTGTTAAGATAAATGTTGTAAGAATCAATTCAACCAAAGGTCCAGTTGGACAGGACTTTGGAATTATTTGAATTTAAGTCTCATGATGAATTGAGTTCTTAATGTGTCAAGAAATGAATCACCTAAAGATCCAGTTGGACAGGACTTTGGAATCATTTGACTTAGAGTCAGATGATGATTAAGTTCTTTATAAAGCACAAATGGCAAGAAATGAATCACCCAAAGATCCAGAGGATAGGATTTTGGAATCGGTTAACTTAGAGTCAACTGAAGTTTGCAAGTCTTGGCCAAGATTAATAAAGTCATAAAATTTACATAGAGATGTAAAAGACATCAAGATCAGGAGCAACGAACACATCAGTTACTGTGTATTGCTCGAATCTTCCAATAGAACACAATTGTTTGTACTTCGCGATATTTGTCATTCGAAATGACGAATATGACTTCGCTTATCAGAATAAGCAATTGGATTGAAACCTTGAACAGTTCAAGGACTTCAAAGGAAGTACAAGATCCACAGAATCTGAGTGACAACATAAACTGGGAAAATGTTTCACATTTATTCTCTTCCAAGAACATTAATAGTTATAATGTGTCTTAGGGAAAATAATGGAGCATTGGTCGAAACAGTTCGATCCTCAATGTATGAGATACATTGCCAATTGGTTTCCTATAAATTGAATACTATACCGGTCAGACCATATAAACCATATTCCAACCACATCGTTCGACTAAGTAGGTTTCGCAGACACTGTCTGAAATGTAAAGCTGGGATTGTGCCACTTATGCATTGAAAGTCCAGGGTCTTGTAGTGTTCGTCCGAACCACATGACTAGCCTGAACCTAATCAGAAATGTCGTTTCACTAGCTATCCCGCTGTACCTGGAAAAGAAAGAGCTCTTTTAGAAAGAACTCATGTTCTGAGGAAACAGTGGGAGTTGGGACAGTCCTGAATGAGTTCAGGATTAGCCAAGTGAAACAACCTTTAGTCATCACTAGGCTTAGAGCAGAAATCATATTTTTGTTCTAATACTGACATAATCTTTTCTTGACCAGTAGTATTGATCACCGTCATAAGTAGTTATGATCGGGGTGACATACCGAATAGTGGTAAAACACTCTAGTGGGTACAGATTTACAATCCGACTACTTGGAAGCGTTGGTGAGCCCGGTTGCTGCCAATTAAGAGAACCTTGGGACGAGATACAGTCTATGTGGCATTTTGATTGATTTTTACACCTGGTCTAAAAGCCAGTGGGAGTAATTGAATCATCAAAAGAAAGCAGCATGGACAGAAACGTACCTTCAAAACATCTGGTTGAGTGAGACGATACCCAGAGTCAAGTAATTGATTCCGGGAGAAGCATTCTCAATAGAAGATGAAATCCGAAAGGATTTTGCATGGCACATTGTAAGTCGTTAGTGGAGCGCGTGTGGATCACCGGCACACTAATAGGAACTCACAAAGAGTACGCCAATACAAAGGTACATAGGCCCAGGATTACCCCATGGGCATCTCGCAAGAAAGGATATTCAGATTCTCAAAATATGTCAAAGGATTAGATTTTGAGAAAGGGCTGAAAGATATCCATTAAGATGTCAGAAAGGTTTGGATTCTCAAAATGTGCCATAAGCTCTGGATTTTGTGAATAGTCCATAAACATGTCAAAGCCAGTGGGAGTGTCGCTGTTATCTATCTCCATATGTGTGTTACATACTGCTTCTAGGAAACGTCTCTTTTCATTACAAAGTGTAACGACTTGGTGTTAAGAGACGGATCGCTATGAAAGACTTAATAAAGATACGGCATGCTCAGGTGGTTACAAACGTCTATGAGATAGATCGAAACTCTGCCAAGATGATCTTGATGAGACTCAAGATGCATAGCTCAGGAAAGGAGTTTCCTGTCATTGCAAAGTGTGATGATTTTGCATGAGAGATATAAAAGGTTCAACATACTCACATAATCCATTGACATATATCAGATAGATGTTATCATCAGTATAGACCTAGCCATAGTAAGCATGATCTTGGTAAGATTCAAAATGCATGAGAAAGGGTCTCCGAAAGGAAATGGTTATTAAAAGTCGTGACACAAGGATTGCAACTAATCCTATGATTCCAAAGAGTTTGGAATAGGACTAGATCGAATCCAACAAATTTCTTGGATCGATCAGAAGTGTCATGAACATGTCTTGATGACTTAATGCTTGGAGCATAGTGAGTCAGATTCAGGATATGACCTGGCTGGGAATACTTAATGGATTTTGTACATACGTGAGAAATCATTGGAAAATGATTGGGGTGAATGTTGATAACAATTTGAAAAGAGTTTTTTTTTTTAAAATAAGGACTTAATGGTTAAAGAATTTCGTTGGCATTCCGATGGAGCGCGTGTGGCTCACCGGCACATCGTAACACCTCGAAATAGTCTTAGGGTGCAGTCATGTCAACTAAAGATCCCGAGAACCATGGAAAGTCACTGTACATAAAATGGAGTTGTTAGTGAGAATGACAGTATGACCAAAATTGAAATATTATCGAAAGGATGTCCGATTGGATAAAGTATATCAATGTATGACATTTGAATACATGGAAAGAGTGAAAGGTCAAGTAGACATAGATACATAACACGAATTAAAAAGTTTAATAGGAATCTAGAAACCGATAATAGTTTTATGTAAAATCCGACTTGTTGATTACCTCGTGGAGACTTGGTATTAGGCAAGAGTAGCCACCAGTCAGATTTTATGTTTCAATTTTGCATGTTTCACTTCCCGAATAATTCGATTATTCAAAAATCCACAGTCACTCATACTTTTCGGGAGTAAGTATGAACGAAGACTGTCGTGAATTGATTTGTAGATTGTCTAAGGAGTTAGACATTGCAGTAAGACTGCTACAACGTTCACGAGTACTTAGAAATAGAGATTTGAGTATTGGATAAACCCGCGCTCAATAGATTGCTTCATGGATTACATCACGAGCAATGTTGAGACGATAATATCGTATGATCTTGAAGCAGAGACATATGAGTTGAAATTTACGAGTCGGTTGTGCATTGATAATACGTAAACGCATCGGTAGCTCGATGTTATAAAACGCATTGTTGTGTACGATTTGGTAAGTAAAAGACAAAAGCATATGAGTCAAGCTTATTCGTTCCTTGAACCTGATGGGAAACAGATATCTGTAGGCCTCTCGATGATTTTGAAGTTGACTAAAGTGCTGGCCAACCGGAACTAAATTGATGTGTTCAATTAGAAGTCTTAAAGTCATAAGCAGAATCAGAGATCGGGAAACAGAGTATCGGACAGAGATTGATCTCAATCCATGTCTTGTGTCTGAAAATATATTGTTGGACGAAGGATCATATGATCACTTATCTATGGACAAAACTGACTGGGTCAGAGTTCGGCAACAGTTTTTTGGAAGCTGCAGGTTGGTTATTAATCAGAAGATAAATTAAAGTCATAGACTTATCCAAGTGGGAGACTGTTGGATTAGGTGTCTAAGCCATGAATTTATATTTATATTTATCTTGTTAATTGAAGCAAAGTCCATTTGGGTTGCCCTCATAGCTGGAGGTTAGGATAGAGTTCAGTAGAGTAAAAGGTTGATTTATTAATTGTTTAATAAATCAATAGAATTAATTAAATGGTTTATTAATATATTTAAGTGTTAATATATTAATTAGAAACTATAATAATTAATTAAGATTTAATCTATAATTAATTGGATTTAATTCAGTGATTAAATAAATTAATTAAAAGTGTATGGACTGGTTCTGTAATTATTCAATAGTTGAATATTGACTGGTGAAGTGTTCAAGGGTGGAAAGTGGCGAGTTTATGGTGTGGGCACCATAAATCTCGAACCCCTAATTAGGGTTTAGAGAAAGCCTTGCCCAATTGGTAAAAGGCTTACCAAAGATGGGCTCTAGGGTTTCAAGGTGTACCACCTGAGATCTATAAATAGGGATCCCCTGGGAACCCTAATCCTGCGCCATTTTTTACTAAGACAACTCTGCTGGACTGTCTTCTCCATTGCTTGGGTGTGACACCATTTGAGGCAGGACATTTGTGATGCTAGCTTCAAGGATCATAAGATCAAAAGGTTGGTTTTCTCAGTTTTGATCTTTAGAATTAATTGTTTCCTTTAGGCTTTAGTTTATTATCTTCATAGAAGAAAACATAGATCTTTCTAGGGTTGCATGTGAACCATAAGAGATTATTTGTTCATTGTTTGCTAGAAAACCCTTCAGATAAATCTCCGACCTTAATCTATGAAGATAATGCAACATGTGTAGCTCAAATGAAAGAATGGTACATCAAAAGCGACAGAACAAAACATATTCCTCCAAAGTTTTTTTGAATACACTCAAGAGCGTATAAAGGATCAACAGATTGAAGTAAAATATGTTCAATCTAGCAACAATGCAACAGATCTTTTCATAAAGGCACTTCCTACCAAGATTTTTAGAAAACATGTTCATGGTATTGGAATGCGACATCTGCACAATACATAATGGTCATTAGATATCTAAATGAGGGGGAGTCAACTAGACACTGCACTCTTTTTCCCTTTGCTAAAGTTTTTTTTGCCTCTGGGTTTTCTTTAGCAAAGGTTTTTAATGAGGCAGTACTTCAAAGTTGAGCTTTGATGTAGAATGATGTCATTCAAGGGGGAGTGTTACAAGTAATTGGTGAATGACAACATTATGTTAACACTTTCCACTTACCAATTAAACAACTATATGTAAATAGTAAAATTGATAGTATAAATAGACCATCAATGTAAGGAAGACATTGCATCTCATATCAACTCTTTCATAATTGATATAAACTCTCTCTACTATCTCCAAGCTCTCAAGCTTTCTTTCTTTCTTCATCTATATTCTAGTTTTTAGTTTGTTCATAATTGTCGTGGTAACGCTGAATTTATAACATATATATATATATATATATATATATATATATAAATATATATATATATATATATATATATATATATATATTATATATATATATATATATATATATATATTGAGAACTCAAAAAACCCTAAGAACCAAGTCTTGAGAACCAAGTCTTGAGAACCAAGTCTGAGCCATTAGATCAAAAATTTTAACGATCTAGATCAATTGTGGCATATTTGTAATTATTAGCAAGGTTAGTGGTATGCTAGACTTTTTAAAAACGATCACAAGTGAATTTTAGGGATTAAGAATATAACCGATCCCTTGATATCTGTCAATTCCTAGAAATCAGCACATTTCTCTCTCTATCTCTCTTTCTCTCTCACGTATCCTCACCATAACGCTTCGCCGTCTGCTTCTTATCCCTCAAACCCTCTAAAAAATACGAGAAATCAAGATTGTTGGTGTACCGGCGAAGTTCGCTGCTGTTACGGTGACCTCCGCTGTTGATCCGATTGGTGGTGCACCGGCGACATTCGTTGCTGTTCCGATTAGGCTAGTGCAGCGGAAACCTTCGTAGTTGTTCCGGTTGGGTTAATGCACTGGCAAACTATCGTGCTTCTTCTTCATCTCCTTAGTAACCCTAATCACCGCCTCATCCCTCTCCGCCATCGGCTGGCACCTCTTCATCTTCCCTTGACCCAGATTGTTAGGCGCCGGTGAGGATTTACTCGTGAAGAGAGGCGAGCCTGTTCCGATCGATTTCCCAGGCCCGATACTGGTGTGCACTAGGAACGATGATCGAGATGTTGTTCTTCAATCCACTCCTCAATCCCGGTGGAACGGTACGATAATTAGAAATCATTCGATTTCTTCATTATTCGTGCGTTTTGTAGTTTAGATGGATCGTAAAATCTAGCAGATTTGGTATTTTTCCAGAACGGGATTCTAGAGCCATGGTTCGAAAGTAAAGGTCTAGGTGAATCCGGCAGCTGCGTTGATGCCAACCAGCACTTGCGGTGCCAAAAGGTGCAGGTAGTAGTTTCAATTGCTTATCATTGCATTTTTTTTCTGTTTGATCCAACAACATTTGTAAAAAGAAAAGGAAAACAAATTTCCTTTTTAAGTTTGTGGTTTTTGGTCTATGCATTTTCTTTAATCTTTCTTCCGATTGGTTAACCAAAAGAAAAACAACTTGACCCACATTTTGATTTCAAAAACAATTCTTTCTTCCGATTGCTCATATTGATCCAATAAAATATCTTTCTAAATTATATGTATTTTTCTTTATAATAAACCCTATAACCATCATTTTGATTATAAAAAAAGTTAGTAACATTTAGAGTTAATGCTTGTTATGGGTTTTGAGGTACCAGCCTGCTACATCTATTCCTTGTCTTATGTCTATACTTATGTTGAGGTTTTTTTGGGTTTTGAGGTACCGGCGGTGGTGAGCTCCAATTGATGATTTGTTGTTCCTTTTTTGAGTTTTTGTTGAACCAAAAAGCAGGTAAACAAAATGGCAATTCATGATACCCACCACATGTTTGATATAATTCCTGAACCACACTAAGACAAGTTATATGTATCATTTTTGTGCAAGGTTTTGTGGCGTTAGCCTCATACGTAACACGTAAATACAAGTTTGTTTTCCCTCAATTTTTATGGGCTTTTAGTAGTAATTAGTTGGATTAAATAACATTGTACTTCCTTTATTTGGTTATAATAGCATCCTACTTAAAAAATCACAACTTTTTACTATCTTATTATACTAATGAAGTCATTTTATTCGAACATGTATTTTTTCTGCAATGAAAAGTTGCAACATATATGTGTATATATGTATGTATATTTTTTATTGAATTACTACATGTGTATATATGTAGGTGCATATCTGCACATATGTGTGTATTTTTCATGTATTTGTAGGTGCATATGTGCACATATATGTGTATATATGTAAGTGCATATGTGCACATATCCCCATGTACATACGTGCACATATACATATGCATTTTTATAAAGGTGTATATATGTCATTTTTTGATATCTGTATTTGTATATGTGTGCGTATGTGCATATATGCATATATGTATGAATATATGCATTTTTATACATATGTATGTATTTCAACTTGTTCATGTACACATTTGTGCATATTTGCATATATGCATAAATAAATGTTCATTTGTTCATATGTGTATATGCATGTATGTATTTATTTTAATGGTTTCAGATATACATTTATATTAATTTTTATTAATGTTCTTGCAGATTTTGAAGAAATTTATCCAACAAATTGATGAAGTGAAAAGTGACAAATTGAAAAATGAAGATTCTAGGATTTTTATTGTTTTTATATTTTTTTTGTATGTATCGTTCATAGTTTCTAATAAATTTGTATGTATCGTTGAAAACGGTTGGATATTATTGTTTTTAATAAATCGATTTTTTATTATTTGCATTAATATATTAAAGATAAGAATGTGTATATATGAATTCAAAAAATATGCATATATGCACCTACGAATATGTATATATGCACCTGTAATTACGAAAAAAATGTGTGCCTTTTTAATTTCAAAATTCTATTTAAACAAATCTCGAAAATTCTGATATTTAAAAAAACGAAAATCTGGAAAATTCTGATATTAATAAGACGAAATCTTATTATTTTTAAAAATTGAAAATTGAAATTGATTAGGCTTATTTTTAGGAATTGGCATTATTGTTGCCAAAAATAAAAAAAAATCAAAATTAAATGAGTTTTTTTTAAATGACTATCATGCCCTTTTATTATATATATATATATATATATATATATATATATATATATATATATATATATATATATATATATATATATATATATATATATATATATATATATATATATATATAAACAGAAATTTTACATCCATGAAAAGATGTAAAATTTTAACATACAAAAAAACCACTAATCTAAACACCCATAAAACTCTCACCAACACCACCAAAAGCTTCAACCTAAGACGGCCCCGTTGCCTCAGAGTCTGTCGACGATGGCCTTCTCCTCCTAGTTCAGTTCGTCAATGAGGATGCGTTCGTCAATGAGGATGCGGGTGTCGACAATCTCCCGGAGGGCTTTCATAAACACATCCTTGGAGTCCAACAGAACTAGCCTAAGCATGGCTTCGGTGGACGTGGGACCACTCCCCCACCTGATATCGTTGGCAAGTTTGATGAGTTGCTCCAGCCCTTCAATCTGCCCCAAAAGTTTTTTTGGATACGGGAGAAAGAGACAACCGTAACATTTGGTACGTGGCGATGTTGTTGAGGCGAAGATCACAGATCATTTTTTTCTCAACATCCATCAGAGCGATGTTTTGATTTTGGAATTGGAAATATGGTGTGAAAGATGATCAGCGGTATATGTATTTATATACATAAGGACGTTACACCGGTTGTACCTGATCGTATAAGTCAATAAAGCATATAATAAATTAACCGTCTCAAAGGATAACTTACGGCGTTCTGGTTGCACCTGGTATAATTACGTGTAATCAATTACATGTAATCAATGCATACGAAACCGCATTACAAAACAACGTCATCGCATCAATAAAACTAAAATTGCATCAACAAAATATTCGCATTAAAAAACGACTACACGTTGATCGTTTCCAACTGATATGATTACATGCAATAAATGCATTTAGTGCACCTGTTTTTTCGGAAGCATGCAACCAGCCAAATAACCGCACCAATAAATTAAGAAACTGCACCAATAATACCTACAATCGCATCAACAAACAAAACCACATTAAAAATCCCTCCCTAATTTTTTCTCATTAGTTTATATCTCAAAGATATTATGCCCAACGTGATGTGAACTTTACTGAGTTGACAACTCAAAGACTTGAACCGCATTATAAAACTAGAGCACCACACTAAGAAAACTGAAATCGCATCAAATTAAAAAATTCGCATTAACAAAATCTACCACGGGGTGATGGTTTCGAATTGATATGATTACATGCATTAAATGCGTTTAGTGCGCTTGGTTTTTGCAACTCAAGGACGGCATGTCCAATGTGATGTGAAATGTACTGACTTGACATTGGTGACATGCAATGGTCCCACACAGGTACCTAATAATTTCCAATTCTTACTGAACAAAAAAGAAGAAGTTTCATTTACTTTTAAGTTATACCCATGGAATTGATCAAAAGAGTCCTTATTGGTTGCAACCTTGTACCTTTAAATAGACAAATTTATTATTTTTTCTTTTAGAACGGAAGACAAATTTATTCAAACACATTATTTTATTCACCTTTATCCAAAATTATAAAAAAAATTGTTTGGTATTATTTCATTTTACTAAAGTCTTAAGATTGCTTTTTAAAGTGATACTTTGTCAATTTGTATAAAATATTGCTTTTTGGAAAAAAAATACGTTATTTGATGCAATTAAATGAATATAATTTTACTCAAAAACTAATGAAATGATCGTACATTTATAATGTGACTAAATTTTGATTTCAATGAGACTAAATTACAAACTTTCACTCCCAATTTGTTAAGATTAATTAGAAATGTTATGAATAGGGATTTTCTAATATGTGCCTTAAAGGCACACATAAGAGCCATTAATTATGTTGAATATTCTTATTTGAACTAACATTTCATATTAATTAACTTAAGTTTTTTATTCATTTCTTGATTTACTTATTTTATTATTCCCTCCAAATATTTCATCATTAATATGAAATTGTATTTCCAATAAGAATATTGAACATAATTAATTGTTCTTATGTGTGCTTAGGGCACATATTAGAAAATCCCTTATGAATATATTTTAATTTACTATGACATAATTTTTGGGGGGACCTGAATGAGTGCATTTAATGCACCTGCATTACAAAATCACAGAACCGCACCAAATAAATAAAAGCGAAATTTAAAAAAATCAATAATTAAAAAATAAAGACGACGATTATCCTTTTCAACTGACAGGATAAATGTAAGTGTGCATTTAATGAACCTGGAATATTGAGAAACATGCAACGGCACATACAACTAGCAAAATCATATCACTAAACATAATTGTATTATCGTCCCCCCTCCAAACCATTTAAATTTGAACAATATAATTTTCGATATTGTTACAAAGTAAATGACGGTATGTCACGCAAACGTACCCATATTATTAGGGATATATTTCCATTTACTAGGAGGCAAAAACAATTATTACTATTAAGGTTGAGAAAGTTATTTGAACAAAATAGAAGTTTCTTGATTTTAATTCCTACCAACCTTGTTGCACATGTGACATCGTGACATTGTCTCTTTAATAAAAGTAATAATATTTTATAACAATGAATGGATAATGATAGGATGGATAGATGATGACGCATGGATGATGAATGGATATTAATTGTTGATGATGAGGGTGGATGATGATGTTGATTATGATTGATGGTTGATCATGATGATGGTTGATGATGATGATCATCATCATCACGACCAATGGATGATGGTTGATGATGATAGGATGGATAGACGATGATGCATGGATGATGAATGGATGTTGATGGTTGATGATGAGGGTGAATGATGATGTTGATCATGATTGATGGTTGATCATGATGATGGTTGATGATGACGATCATCCATCATCATGACCAATGGATGATGGTTGATGATGATAGGATGGGTAGATGATGATACATGGATGATGAATGGATTTTGATGGTTAATGATAAGGGTGGATGATGATGTTGATCATGATTGATGGTTGATCATGATGATGGTTGATGATGACGATCATCCATCATCATGACCAATGGATGATGGTTGATGATGATAGGATGGATAGATGATGATGCATGGATGATGAATCGATTTTGATGGTTGATGATGAGGGTGGATGATGAAGTTGATCATGATTGATGGTTGATCATGATGATGGTTGATGATGATGATCATCCATCATGACCAATGGATGATGGTTGATGATGATAGGATGGAAAAATGATGATGCATGGATGATGAATGGATGTTGATAGTTGATGATGAGGGTGGATGATGATGTTGATCATGATTGATGGTTGATGATGATGATAATGATGATCTATCATGACCAATGGATGATGGTTGATGATGATAGGATGGATAGATGATGATGCATGGATGATGAATAGATGTTGATGGCTGATGATGAGGGTGGACGATGATGTTGATCATGATTGATGGTTGTTCATGAAGATGGTTGATGATGATAATCATCCATCATCATGACTAATGCATGATGGTTGATGACGATAGGATGGATAGATGATGATGCAAGGATGATGAATGGATTTTTATAGTTGATGATGAGGGTGGATGATGATGTTGATCATGATTGATGGTTGATCATGATGATGGTTGATGATGATGATCATCCATCATGACCAGTGGATGAAGGTTGATGATGATAGGATGGATGGATGATGATGCATGGATGATGAATGGATGTTGATTGTTGATGATGAGGGTGGATGATAATGTTGATCATGATTGATGGTTGATCATGATGATGGTTGATGATGATCGTCATCCATTATGACCAATAGATGATGGTTGATGAAGATAGGATGGATAGATGATGATGTATGGATGATGAATTGATGTTGATGGTTGATGATGAAGGTGGATGATGATGTTGATCATGATTGATGGTTAATCATGATGAAGGTTGATGATGATGATCATCCATCATGACCAATGGATGATGGTTGATGATGATATGATGGATAGATGATGATGCATGGATGATGAATGGATGTTGATGGTTGATGATGACGGTGGATGATGATGTTGATCATGATTGATGGTTGATCATGATGATGGTTGATGATGATGATCATCCATCATGACCAATGGATGATTCTTGATGATGATAGGATGGATAGATGATGATGCATGGATGATGAATGGATGTTGATGGTTGATGATGATAGGATGGATAGATGATGATGCATGTATGATGGATGATTATCATCATCAACCATCATCATGATCTATGCATCATCTTCTATCCATCCTATCATCATCAACCATGCATCATCATCTATCCATCCTATCATCATCCATCATCCATGCATGGATCATGATGATGGTTGATGATGATGGTCATCCGTCATCCATGCATCATCATCTATCCATCCTATCATCATCAACCATCATCCATTGGTCATGATGGATGATCATCTTCATCAACCATCATCATGATCAACCATTAATATGATCAACATAATCATCCACCCTCATCATCAACCATCAACATCCATTCATCATCCATTCATCACCATCTATCCTTGCTATCATCATCAACCATCATCCATTGGTCATGATGGATGATCATGATCATCATCAACCATCATCATGATCAACCATCAATCATGATCAACATCATCATCCACCCTCATCATCAATCATGAACATCCATTCATCATCCATGCATTATCATCTATCCATCCTATCATCATCAACCATCATCTATTGGTCATCATGGATGATGATCATCATCAACCATCAACCATCAATCATGATCATCATCATCACCATGCATCATAAATTTTGTCATGATGATGATGATCATCATCAACCATCATCCATTGATCATGATGATGATCATCCATGCATCATAATCTGTCCATTGATCATCATGATCATCATCACCATCATCATAAGAAAGAATGTGAATGTATGTATACAAAAATTTTAAGAATGTAATCTAGTCTAATCAAAATATAATTGTTGTATTATTCAAATATTATAATGTAAAATTTTTTTTAGGTTAATTGATATGCTAAGTATACTTTCCAAATTTTAATATGATATAAAACTTGTTTAATAATATGCCTTATTCAACATTTGAAAACATTTTATCCAAATAACAAAACCGACATATATGGAAATGAATTACCATTTACGTGCCATTGCTTCATTCCAGAGAACTATCAAAACCTCCTCCGTTACGGTGTACGACTTCCCAAATTTCTCTCCCATTGTTTCGTCTTGCATACTTTCAGAAAAATGTCTCTGCCAAAAAAGATGTGCACCAACATTCTGGGTATGCTGACGAAGTCCTTTTTGACATCGTTGCTAGGGTTGGAGCGTCTTCCCTATAAGAGTTGCTAAACACATCTGCAAGGTATGTTCGGAGAAATAATAAGCCTCATCCTCTGTAATTTGATTTTTTTTCTTTTATGACCAGTTACAGGAAATTCTTTGATTTATGTAAAGATAATCATGTATTGGAGCGATTTTCACTTGATAAGGAACCAATAGACCCATTCATCCCTTACGAAGAGCAGGAATGACGTTTTTGGAGCAGATGTGTGCAGGCGGAAAACCTTGAAGCTCTGTACAGATCAGGAATGATATACAAAGAGATAGTAATCTTTCTTTATCATTCATTGATTTTGTTAATAATCTAACCCTTTTTATATGATAAACTGTTTCTTGATCACAGCATGAATTTTTTGAATTACGTGAAAAGACAGAAGCTATAGAGAAATTTAGAAAATCTTCATGTAAAGGTCATATTGGGGCATCTTATGTTCTTGGACTATTGCTTATGGCAGAGCAAAATGAGTTATCATCCGAGGTTTTATCGATTTTGAATGCAATGAATCTTCAACAAAAAGAAGAAGGGTGGATGATTGGATATAAATACTTGGATTATATGGGAATTCTACTTAACTTGCGCTGTAATTTGAAGATTTCAGTAGACGTTATAGATTTAAAGTGTAATGAAGAATCACACACTTATGATCGTATTAGATCTTCATTTTGAGCAGTAGATCTAGGCCTTTCTAGTTGCAACATTTGTAGGTGGATAAGAGAATTGCATTTTTTTGTATGGAATGTTAATGGAATGTATTAGTTAGTTAATTTTCGAAAGTAATATCCTTATATGAAGGTCTTTATGTTATGACATTTATTTAAAACGCACCAATTAATAAGTTAAGCGCACAAATGAATGGATAAAATAATAAAGAAAACGCACCGATTAATAAGTGTAACGCACAAATGAATGAATAAGCACCACCAAATAAATAAAAAGGCATCACCATACAAAAAGGCATGAATAAAACTATAAAACGCATCATTAAATAAATTAAAATAAAAAATAAGGAAAAGGGAACACAAAATATTAACTTATGAAAAGGATTGTTGCCGGATGAGGCCTTTGGTCGAAGTGGGAAGATGTTACCCCCCCCCCCCCCCCAACAGCCAAGATCAGTGTTCGAATCCTAGTGTAGGCATTTTTAAGTACATTTAATTTTTTTCGTACCACACTTCAGGTTTCCCGCTAAAAGCTCGCACTAACAAATTCAAGACGCACCTATAAATTGACAAATTCACATCAATAAACGAAACCGCATTAAAAACACATCCAAAATTTTTGAACGAAAAAATAAATAAAATGCAGAAATTAATTAGTTAAACGCACAAATGAATGAATAAGCACCACCAAATAAATAAAAATGCATCACCATACAAAAGCGCATGAATAAAACTATAAACCGCATCATTAAATAAATTAAAATGAAAAATAAGGAAAAGGGAACACAAAATATTAACTTATAAAAAGAATTGTTGTCGGATGAGGCCTTTGGTCGAAGTGGGAAGACGTTACCCCCCCCCCCCCCCCCCCCAGCCAAGATCAGTGTTCGAAGCATGTTCTTGGCATTTTATAATATTATTTCGTATTTTCGTACCATAATTCAGGTTTCCTGCTAAGAGCTCGCACTAACAAATACAAAACACACCTATAAATACACAAAATTCGCATAAATACACGAAACCGCATTAAAAACACATCCAAAATTTTTCGTACATCCGTGCACAATTATATTTTCAATTCATTGATATTTTTAACGAAATGTTTGTGTACGAAATAACTATTCAAAACGAAATGAACGTTTGTATTATGAATTTTATTTTTAATGGCATTTACTTTTTTCGTACCAAAAAACTCAGATAACCGTAGCAATAAACCCTAAACACCCATAAGAGAATCGCATCAAAAAATGAAAATTTTAGTTCCCACCAAAAGGTTGTGGGGGAATCGCAGTAACAAATACCGATCGCACCAATACTTTATGTTAATTTCAGTTTTTTGATTAACCCGCGGATTCCGTGTCTCAGTGATCACAAAACCACAACATACCCATATTTCGAACATTCCCCTGATTTTGCACTCTATGTTATCAAAGACTCTCTCTAAAACCAAACACACAATCATCGTTCTCTTGGATTCATCGATCAATCTTTCAAGTTACCATTCTACATTCTCCTGATTCCATGTCTAAGTCCTCACAAATGGAAGATACACGGAAAAGAGGAAGAGGCAAACGTGGTATAGCGTCTTTTGCAAAGAAGATTGACAAGGAAGATTATCGCGTTAAGTTTGATGAAAATAATATCCCGCTGAGTAAAGATTTCATGTCCTAGTATGGCATGACGATTCAACATAGGGTACCCATTCATATCCATATGGGTAAACTGGATAAAGAAACTTTTGAGAAGATATGGTTGGAAACGAAGGTATGATAAGTCAAGTATATATACATATATTATATTGATCTATATATACATTTACATAGTTTACGACAATTTGTTAGTCAGATCATTAAATTGATGCATCGTTAATGTTTTCGAAATTGTAGAAGACATGGAACATTTAGACCAATGCTCCTAAAGAGTTTTTGTGGAAGAAGGTTGTGAAAATCGGTACAAATTTTAGAGCAAGGCTTGTGAAAGACTACGTAAAAATAGAGAAGTCTTCTTGTTAGAAGTATACGTATATTGATACGGTTGATTGGCATACATTTTTCTTACTAAAAAGTAGCCTAGAATTTTTGGTATGCCATGCACAATTTTCGTATTTTTAATGTTATTAGGGATTTGTTTCCAAGTAACTCATTTATAACAATGTATTGTCTTGTGTGTTAAGTTAAAAAGTGAAAAAGCAAAAGCCACAATGCCAAGAGAAAGATGAGGCCCCGCTTAGGAAGAGGTGGCTGGAAGGGTACAGAGATAAACAAAGAAATTATTTGGGATCAACTTGTAGAAAAACACAAGTTTCTTGGAAGTTTAACCAATGGTCGTTCAATGAGGTATTTGGTAGGTGCTGCCATAAAAATAAAGAAACTAACTTGTATGAATTTCCACCTAGCGCCCTTGAAGATTACAAAATATTGGTCAACACTTGTTTTATTTAATTATTCTAGATTACGTTTTTTGCAAAACAATTGGTAACAGGAAAATTTTATAGGACCAAGTGGAGAAAAACATTAAGGGGGATGGGACCTACTATTTAAATAAGGAAGAACCTTTAGTCCGGCTTTCGGGACCAGAGCACGGGAGCGATCACGGACCGTAAACGGGATCATAGGTCATACAAAGGTTCAAGGTGGATTGATTAGAAATGTCAACCTTGGTAGAGACTCGATCAACACGGGGCTAATTGTTCATGAGTCTAGTTGTGGGGATGTTTCACCATGTAACAAGTATCTACTTATAGAGGTATTATATTAATATTTTAATTGCAACTTGTAGTTTTCAGTTTGTAATGTAGTAAGTTGTCTGGTTTGCAGAAGATGACCCCATGTGAGTTGCTTATCAACGTGGCTGATTCTCAAGTGACAGTGGCTTCTGGTACAACATGGCCCAACTCAGGAGGGTTGCTACATGGGAAACCTATTGAAGAGGGATGTGCCAAAGTACAAGTTGATGAAATAATTGAAGTGTTTAAGGAACTTCCTATCCATTCAGTCACAAGTACATATGAACTTCAAACTGTTAAGGATATGTATCATTCAATCGTTCAGTGGCCTACATATGCACTAAAGGTATTTTTTTACAAGGAATATGAATATATGTTACTATAATGTTAATTAAAAATTACAACATATTGTAGTTTACGTCCAACAACGCACCGATCAATTCATCACCGATTGGATCAAATCACACCTCGCCACCAACACAAAATGATACGACTTCGGCTTATAGGCCAGAGGTACTCGTACCAACATGTTTATATTTTTTGGTAATTTAGTTTGAACTATTAAAAGTTATAACATTTTGTTTGTTATTTTAGCTTCAACTAAACAACAATGAATTTCAATTTCCAAATCCCACTTTTTCAGAAATGGTTAGTCTTCAAATTCCTTAATTTATTTAAGTTACTTTGTTAATGTGTATAATCAGAATATAAATACTAATTGTTTGTGTTATATTTTTTAGCTAATATCACAAATTGCTTCTTCTGTACATGTACACCAACCTGAACAACGACTTGACAGTAACCCACCGCCTGTTTCCCCAATCAACAGCAACACCCAATCCGAACACCAACCCCCATCCGGAGAAAAATTTATTGACCCTGATGTGGAGGTATCGTTGAGCAAAATACGAAAAAAAAAGAAAGAAACATATGGATATATTTGATCAACTTTCCAACCTCTTTGGGGATGTGCATTTTTTAATACCTTGTCACCGCAAGGGTTGTATCTCGACAGGGTTGAATATTTAATGATGTTTTCGGACGTCTTACAACTATTGTTAAACAATCAGCTTGATGTCAACATTCTTCAATGGTTTTCAATGTAAGTTGTTATTACTTATTGACACGCCTAGTTCGTCATGCGGTCAAAAATAAGAAAAACCTAACACACACACTAGCACAGTAGTAGTCAGGGTCGATCCGCAGGAGCTACGTGGTTAGACTAAATGACAGATTACCAACTATAGTGTCACGCTATAGTCAGAGGACTTTTGTTTCCAAACCCTTGTCACAAAAACTCATAAACTCTAAACTGAACAACTCTAAAACAAGCATATACTAAGCTAAGCTTTAACCCAAACCTAGTTACTTTCTGAAATCAGAAGTGCATCTCTAATTCAGAAGTAAACAAAGGCATTCAACAATCCAAACATAACCCAAATCAAGGTATGAACTGAACCAATACTAAGATCCAATGGGACAGTCACTGGCCAAAGTTCAAACCCTAAAAGCTAACCTGGTTGGCTACTGAAATCAGCAAAGGAAAACAGTCCCAAACAAGGTCATAAACACATCCAAACACAACACAAGCATTCAAAACCAATATCAAGCATCAAAACACCGAAAAACAAAGATTACTTGTAACCGAATGATTATTATAACCCAACACAGGTTCCAAACATCCAATACAGTAACAATGACTAGAAAACAGAAAACTAAAGTGCTCAAAGTCAGTGGTTGTCACTCCCAAAGACTTTAGCTACAAATGCTACTTACTACAAAAAGGAAATTAAATTATAAAACCTGAAATGCCAAAAGATGGTTGCTGAAAACGAATTCTTGGAGTCAAAGAGCCTCTATGGTCGATTTTTCACCAGGGTTTTGCTCAGGATTTCGGCTGTAAATGCCTCTATTTATAGTTGAAATTTCCCGCAACCGCGGCGCGCGTTTAAGTGAACCGCGGCGTGCGTACTTATCTTCTCCCGTTTTCTTCGGCCTTTAAATTTGGTTCACCGCCGTGAATCTGCGTCGCGTGTGCTTGATTCCACGGCGCGCGTACGTGTTTTCCTGATTTTATCTTCTTTTCCAAACTTCCTCCAATTTGTACGCTTTTGGTCCCTGTTTTCATTATTTTCTTCCAAACAAGTATTGGCACGAAAAGTGAGAATACCACGAGATATATGATATAATTTCACTAATAATAGGGCTCAACAACGACTAGAATATGTAATATCACTAGGCGTTGTCAAACACCCCACACTTGTGCCTTGCTTGTCCCCAAGCAAGAGAGTTTTTAATAAGTTCTAACTAAGACTCAAACAATTTTTGACTGTGTTTAGTTTCAAAGCTTATTGCCCCAAGAGTTAGAGTGAAATAGTTCGCGAGAACCTAATCAGAATGTTCTTTGGAATTCATGGCTTTCTAGAGAATCCTTGATTACAAACTTTCTGTCCACAGTAAAGTGTACTAACTCATTCAGATTCTAAAGGCCATTAAGGAATTATCCATGACTTTCGATGTTGTCCGTGTAACGAGCTTTCGGAAATACCATCCCAGACCAGACGATCTTAGGTGGCAAGGTGCATAAGCCCCACCCATTTTAGACCTACCGGTTCGAACAACAAAGGCCATAGATTGACATTTCCTTCCTAAATTCCAATCCTAAAACAATCCAATAGTTTAACTCCTAAAACTCAACTTGTTTGACTAATTCATAGCATGATCACAAATAAACAGTATCTCTTGAAAAATATCAGTGCTATCACAATCACAAACCATTCGTTTCAAAATTACAACTTAGTAAAAAATTTGAAAAAGTTGCTAAAAATTTGAAAATTGGTCATTTCTTTAAAAATTTCAAAAAACCACTCTTTCGACCGTCCACACCCCACACTTAAAACCGTACAACGTCCCCGTTGTACATAAAAATATTTTAGAATAAGGGAGAAAGAGTTACCCCTTTGGACGGTGGACTGCTTGTTGGTACTCGGTATCACATGTACAAATTTGAACAAAACAGAATTCTTGATTTCAACATTCTGGAGTTGTGGCGCAACAGTGAACACGCCGGTGGTCAAGATAAGTGGAGGGGGTACGGTGACCCCACACTTGTGTGAGACAACTCCTCCCCAATTGACATAACATGCATGACTCAACAAAACATTAAATGCAAACAGGTAACATATACACAAACAACAAGATACTGACACAATAAGCAATATGTATGTGTTGTGGATGACCGCGACGCGTGATTGAAGGACGCGCGTCGTGGTAATTTCGTGAGTTGAAATCAATGTCGAATGGGAAAAGACCGCGTCGCGTACTATAATGGTGTCGCGGCGCATTAATTTGAACATATTACTTTATTTTCAAAACTCACAAGAGACAATTCAAAAGAATGTACTAAAAAGTGTTCAAAAAAATAATTACATCCCTTTTCTTTTCAATTATGTGCAGTGTCGTCCTCTTCATCTTCCTCTTCCTCCGGATCCTCTTCCATAGGCTCCTCTTCTTCCTCTTTAATCGTCGGCTGGGGTCTCGGTGGGACACATTTGTTTTTCGCCATGAGTGTAATCATGCAGTCGGCTAGCCAGAGGAGTTGTGTTTGTGTATTCTCTGTTCTTTTCTCAATTTCACGCGCTGCAGCCGACTGGATCTGGTGTTCCCGTATGTGTGTCTGCAAGGCTCTTTGAACTGTCTTAACTTCATCGGCCAAATATCGCGACTCCATGGTGGCCGGGGAAAGCCCTCGTGGTAAACTGACAGTCACCCGTGGTCGGTTTTTGGAAGTTGAAGGCTCGGTCCTCAGCACCGGGAATGGCGATCGATCAACTGCTGTGATCCCATCATCAACATAGATCACATCTCGGGAGATGGTGGTCGGCGAACTGAATGGAACTGGCTGAACAAGTGTTAGTCCACGGGTGGTATGCTCGGATAGCAACCCGTAGGACTGGGCCAGTCTCATTACATAATGTCCCCCACCGAGAGCGATTTGCTTCAATGGTTCGTCCGCGATCTGCTTAAAGTAATCAGCCACAAAGTACGGAATGTTGCACGTCTGGAGCATCCGTGTCAAGCTCCACATGAGATGTAGCTCACGTGGTAGGACCCGGTCCTCGTCCGCACGGGGCCAGATCATAGTCGATATCAACCGAAGCAACATTCGATGCGCCGTTAGATACATCAGCCCCTCACGTACGGTATTTTCGTGATACCGCGTGGATGATATGGTCCTCCAATAGTCAGCAGGAGAGAAAGAATCATCAGCATCATAATTAGC
Source organism: Cichorium intybus (assembly GCA_023525715.1). Taxonomy (NCBI): domain Eukaryota; kingdom Viridiplantae; phylum Streptophyta; class Magnoliopsida; order Asterales; family Asteraceae; genus Cichorium; species Cichorium intybus. Next base: position 285,726 of record JAKNSD010000024.1, read on the forward strand.
ACGTCGGTGGAAGGTGTCGAATCCCGGTGCCTCCGATTCTTCCTCAGTATACAGCCCGATACGATAACCAAATTCCCGTACACTGCAGCTTCGGTTGTGATTACCCAACCGAAACTACACCATTTCTTCAGTGTCCATCCCCAGCAGCTGATTATCAAAGTGGTAACTTGCAAGAAATTGCAGAAGCACCTCCCGATAAATAGGTTCCTCCATGTGAACTGCATTTTCAATGGCCCGACATGTGTAAATGAGCTCGCCATTATCGTAGCCCCCTTGGACCAGCCAATCCTACAAATGATCCATGATTCCCGATTCCTTGGTCAACTCCCAGTTGACCGGCCGGGCGGGAAGGATTCTTTTGTGTTGCTGCACCGATCGGCGATTATAAAAGCTATAAGCCTGTGTTCTGCCAACTCCTGTAGCCAAGGAGTTCCAGTCAATTGATTCTGAACTTGTGGAAGAAGACATCGTGCTTGAATTTCAGTGAATGAAAGCGGAATGCAGATGACTTGATTGATTTAAGACTTGTAGCACAGTGAAAATTATCTCGAATTTACGCAATTTGCTTAAATGTAGTGTGGGAATTTGGATATCTTTCAAAAGCTCTGTTTAAGTGATTATCTTTAATTTCAAATTAAGATAAGGCCGCGGCACGGGAAGCTTCTATCCGCGTCGCGTATAAAAATATGATTTTAAATGTAATCGCGAAAACTCAATACGCGCGGCGCGGATTCTAAGATTCCGCATCGCGGTATTGCAAAATTACCAAAATGACCCCACACTTGCCTTTTTCTAACCGTGATTAGAATGGATGTGATGCATTATTATGCAAATGTACAAATGATGACGGGTTGCCTCCCGACAAGCGCTAAGTTTAACGTCTTCAGCCGGACGTACACTTACCTGATTTATGCAGTATATACCGGGACATCCACCACGAATTCGACCGTTTCTACTTCCAGTTTCTGGAATGTGCCTGCAATGACATAAGGTTTGAGCCTATGTCCATTAACATTGAATGGTTGTCCACCTTTCAAATCCTGAATCTCTACCGCGCCATAGTCTGTGATGCTGACCACCGTATAAGGGCCATTCCATTTACTCCTAAGCTTCCTGGGAAACATTTTCAATCGTGAGTTGTACAGCCACACTTTCTGTCCTACCTCAAAGGTTTTCAAGCGGAGCTTGGCATCGTGATACCGTTTCATTTTCGACTTGTGTGTGGCTGCATTTTCATATGCTTCGTCTCGTAGTTCCTCTAATTCTGACAACTGGAGTTTCCTTTCCTTTCCTGCTTCCGTGTAGTCCATGTTGACTTGTTTGATTTCCCATAAGGCACGATTGGCAAGCTCAACCGGAAGATGACAGCCTTTTCCATAAACCAACCGATATGGAGTTGTTCCAATCGGTGTCTTGTAAGCAGTGCGGTATGCCCAAAGCGCATCATCCAACCTAAGTGACCAATCCTTTCTATCAATCTTGACAGTCTTTTGCAGGATTTCCTTTATTTGCCTATTAGATACTTCCACTTGGCCACTTGTCTGAGGATGATAGGGTGTTGCAATTTGATGATTCACTCCATAATGCTTTAGCAATCTTCCGAATTTAAAATTCTTGAAGTTGGACCCTCCATCACTAATGATTACTCGCGGAACTCCATGCCTAGTGAAAATGTTTTTCTTCACAAATTTACACACCACATGGTGGTCATTCGTACGGGTTGCCTCTGCTTCGATCCATTATGACACGTAATCCACTGCTACTAGAATGTAGACATAACCATGTGACGTAGGAAATGGACCCATGAAGTCAATCCCCCAGACATCGAAAATGTCCACTACCAAGATTGGATTCAAGGGCATCTGATCCCTTTTTGATATGTTCCCTAAATGCTGGAAGTTGAGGCATTCTTTAGCAGTTTGGTATGCGTCACTGAAAATTGTTGGCCAATATAATCCAGCTTCGAGAACTTTGTACCCTGTCTTTTTACCACTGAAATGCCCTCCACATGCTGACGCATGACAATGCTCCAATACCTCACCAATTTCGCTATCAGGCACACATCTCCAAATTATTTGATCCTCTCCCACCTTGAAAAGGTCAGGATCGTCCCATATAAATCTTTTTGCATATGTGTGGAACTGCTTTTGTCTTTGTTTGGTCCAATGTGTCGGTATTGCTCCTGTAGCCAAGAAATTCACATAGTTTGCGTACCAAGGGGCTCCAGTAAGCTCCAACAGCTGCTCATCCGGGAATGAATCCTTAATTCCTGCTTCCAATCCTTCAGCTGGCAATCTAGAAAGATGATCTGCCACGACATTCTCTGCTCCCTTCTTGTCTTTAATTTCCACATCGAACTCTTGTAACAGAAGTATCCATCTAATCAATCTAGGTTTAGACTCCTTCTTAGCGAGCAAGTGTCTAACGGCACTATGATCAGTATACACTACTACCTTGGACCCCAAATGTATGATCGAAACTTGTCTAATGCAAATACTACGGCAAGTAATTCTTTTTCAATAGTTGTGTAATTTAATTGAGCTTCAAAAAAAGTTTTACTAGCATAACAAATGACTACCGGTTTCCGATCAATCTTTTGCCCTAATACTGCACCAGCAGCATAGTCACTGGCATCACACATTATTTCAAACGGTTGAGTCAAATCAGGCGGTTTTAGGATAGGATCCTCAACCAATTTATTTTTGAGGATATTGAATGCTTTTACACATTCCTCATCAGAAATGAATGGTGCGTCTTTCAAGAGAAGACCACAGAGGGGTTTGGAGATAGTACTAAAGTCTTTGATAAACCTACGATAGAATCCCGCGTGTCCTAAGAATGATCTGACCCCTTTCACTGATGTTGGGGGTGGCAACGTGGATATGACCTTGACTTTAGCACAATCAACCTCGAACCCTCTCTCAGAGACTACGTGACCTAATACTATCCCTTCTTTGACCATGAAGTGGCTCTTTTCCCAGAAAAGCACCAAATTGGATTCGACACATCTTTCCAACACTTTCTCCAATTGTCCCAAGCAGGCTTCGAATGTTAGTCCAAAGATTGAAAAGTCGTCCATGAAGATCTCTAATGCATCACCAATCATATCAGAAAAGATCGCCATCATGCATCGTTGAAATGTAGCAGGCGCATTACACAACCCGAATGGCATCCTACGAAAAGCAAAGGTGCCATAAGGACATGTGAATGTTGTCTTTGCCTGATCCTCTGGGTGGATTGCAATCTGATTGTACCCAGAATAACCATCCAGAAAAGAAAACAGTAGTATTCCTGTCCTGCTAGCTTCTCCACGATCTGATCGATGAACGGCAATGGAAAGTGGTCTTTAGATGTAGCAGTATTGAGCTTTCGATAATCGATACAGACTCTCCATCCAGTTACAGGCCGTGTGGATACCTTGTCACCATCCTTCGTATCCACAATAGTTATCCCCGATTTCTTCGGCACTGTCTGCGTCGGACTGACCCATTCATTATCAGAAATTGGGTATATGATTACAGCATCTAACCATTTGAGAACCTCCTTTTTGACAACTTCCTTCAGATTTGGGTTCAATCTCCTTTGCGTATCCCTTGATGGTTTGGCACCTTCTTCTGTGATGATCCTATGCATGCACGTGGTTGGGCTGATTCCCTTTAAGTCCGCGATTTTCCATCCTATGGCCTCCTTATGTTTGAACAATACCTTGAGTAATTCTTTTTCTTGTTCTCCTGTCAATTCTGCTACTAAAATCACGGGCAAAGTATCCTTGTCCCCTAAAAAGGCATACTTCAAGTGTCCTGGTAGCGGCTTCAACTCCAGCTTCGGTGTGGCTCTTGTAGAGAAGGTTTCAACGTCCTTGGAATCTCTGTCGGTAACTTCTCTATGTGAGCGCATTCTTCAGACCTTAAACCTTTCTCTCCTTCTACTCCTTCTTGCTGTTCGTCATTTTCAACACTTCCTTCTTCCTGAGTCTCCCTCACATCTGATTGAAGTACCTCTGGAGTGTAGTGCTGTACTAGCTCGTCTATGATGTCCACCTGATAACACTCCTCTTCTTCCATGCTATTTCCCTTGGGATCAGCATTGAAAATGTTGATCTTGGCCTGCTGGTTCCCAAAAGATATTCCCATTTCTCTAGTGCGACAAGCAATGTTTGCGTTGGCCGTGGCCAAAAATGGTCGTCCTAAGATGATCGTAGGTTGCTCTCCATTAGTCGCCTGGCAGGTGTCCAAAACTAGAAAATCTGCTTGGTAGTAAAATTCTCCCTCCTTGATGATGACATCAACTAATATTCCCCCGGGGATCTTTGTAGATTTATCTGCCAATTTCAAAATTACGTCGGTAGATCTCATGGTGCCAAACTCGTGCTTGTCAAATAACTGTCCAGGCAATATATTCACACTTGCACCTAAATCTAACAGAGCTCTTTTGATGTTCACATTGCCTAAATTTACTGAGATGAGAGGAACTCCAGGATCCTTCATCTTTGGAGGAAGCGCGTCCATTAAGATAGAACTTACATTCTCAGGTAAGCTAATCATCTTAGGCAAATGGGACAAGATATGTTTCTTATGTATGCACATGTCCTTGAGAAATTTAGCATATGCAGGAACTTCCTTAATAAGTTTAACTAGAGGAATATTAACCTTAATTTGACTAAATAGTTCCCACATATCTTCTGCCTGTGGTCCCTTCTTCCCATATGGTCTTTTTTCTGGCTTTTCCAAGGCTGTAGGAAAAGGAACTGTCCCACTTGATTCTCCTTTCTCCCATGTACTCGTTTGCTTCTTCTTCGCTTGTTCATCCTTATCTTTCTTTTCTTCTTTCTCCATCTCTTCATTTTCATCAAAGATTATCTCTACATCACTATCTTCATCCATAGGCGGAGCTGTAACCTTGTTATCCACTTTCTTCCCGCTCCTAAGCGTGATCACCTCATTTACTTGGACCTTTGACGCCTGCGCCCTTTCCTGAGTTCTATCTTCTTCCATCTTAACAATCAATTCTCCTAACTTCAGAATTGCCTATGAATTAGACTTCTCCACTTCCTGAAGCTTGACTAACATTCCAAAGATTTCCTGTAAACCAATGTTCCTTCCTCCCGCTGATGATGGAGGTTGCACCAGTTGCTGCCTCATTGGTTGTTGCCTTGCTTCCCATTGTTGATTGTTGCGGAATGGTCTCGGTGCATTGTGAAATCGACCATACCCATGTACTTGACTAATCTTCTCATGAGTCATTGAGCACTCATTATGATTATGTCCTATACCCCCGCATGTGTTACATATAACTTGCCCATGCAACACATATGTTCCTTTCTCTTGCTGAAACCTAGCGAGCATTTGATTAAACTTCTTACTCACAGCACTGAGCTCTTTCTGAATTTCTGTCTTCCACTTGCTTTCTACTTCAATGTTCGCCACATAGACTGTATTATCTTTCATGGTTCCGCTAACTTTTGATCCTAAGCTCAACTGCTCCAGGAATCTCCAGGCGTCTTCTGGCTCTTGCCATATAAATGTCTCGCTTGACGAGGCATTTATCATAGCCTGGTGTGTTTCGCTGACTCCTTCAAAAAATAACTTGACTAACTGCCATTTAGGAACTTCATGATGCGGGCAGGATCGCAATAACTCCTTCAACCTATCAAACGCTTTGTGGAAAGCCTCTCCAGGCTGCTGCTGAAAGTTCTGAATTTCTCGTCTGACCTCTGTGGTTTTACTAACCGGGTAGAATTCTTGTAAAAATTTTGCCTTGAGTTGATCCCAACTAGTGATACTATAAGATGGAAGAGAAGTGAACCAATATTTGGCCTTATCCTTTAGTGTGAAAGGAAATAATCTTAATCTAAAAGCATCCCTATTGGCATTTCTAGGAGTATTAGCATGCGCGATAGATATGAACTCATACAAATGATTGTATGAGTCATCAGTTTTATATCCTCTGAATTGAGTTAATATTCCTATCAGCTGAGGCCTAATTTCTACATGGTGTTCTACATCATCAGGAATATAGATGGGCGATGAGTCATCATACTCCCGTGGCTGGAAGTGTGATGCAACCGATTGCCCCCTCGGTTGTGCAAAATGTAATGGTTGGGCAGGATTACAGTGAAGATGATGACCGTTATATTCCTATTGACCTTGTGGCTGTTGATAATGCTGTATTCTTCTGGGAGGTCCCCGAACTCGGTTCCTGGGTTGCTGTGGTGTTGGTAGGACCCATCCTTCATCTTCTTCATCATATCTCTCCTCCTCCTCTGGATACTGGTACTGTGGTTGAGGAGGTTGTTAATATTGTTGTGGTTGTGTAGGTTGGAATGCGGGTTGAGGTTTAAATAGAACAGGTTGTGGTTGAGAAAATGGTTGAGAAGTTGGTGTCTGCTGTCTAGAGACTGGGGTGCCATCACGGGTCGGCTCTCCCCAAGACATTGCAGATGTGAAAGGATTGGTGGATTGTGGTTTTGATACTGGTGAAAATGGTGGAATCGATGGCGGAGTGCATGATGGTATGGGTGCAGGGGCTGAAACTGCACCACCAGAAGCACTGGTGCTCCCGAACTGAAACTCTGAAATCGGGGGAATAAAAGACATCCCCATTGCCTCATCTGATGGTTCTTATGCAACACCTACTGTACTACTACTAACCTGACTGAAACTCATGATATTCAAACGCCTACGGGCACGGATTTTGCGCGCAGTTCGCTCAATCTCTGAGTCAAAATGCAATGGGGATAATTGCTCACCCCTGCGGGTACGCATGCACTAATGCAACACGCCCGCAAAAATCAAAAATAAAAAACCAATCAAATGAAACTCAAATACAATCAAGAAACTAAAATTCCTACTAATAACCTAATCTAAGCTCATAGCTCCCCGACAACGGCGCCAAAATTTGACACGCCTAGGTCGTCGTGCGGTCAAAAATAAGAAAAACCTAACACACACACTAGCACAGTGGTAGTCAGGGTCGATCCGCAGGAGCTACGTGGTTAGACTAAATGACAGATTACCAACTATAGTGTCACGCTATAGTCAGAGGACTTTTGTTTCCAAACCCTTGTCACAAAAACTCATAAACTCTAAATTGAACAACTCCAAAACAAGCATAGACTAAGCTAAGCTTTAACCCAAACCTAGTTACTTTCTGAAATCAGAAGTGCATCTCTAATTCAGAAGTAAACACAGGCATTCAACAATCCAAACATAACCCAAATCAAGGTATGAACTGAACCAATACTAAGATCCAATGGGACAGTCACTGGCCAAGGTTCAAACCCTAAAAGCTAACCTAGTTGGATACTGAAATCAGCAAAGGAAAACAGTCCCAAACAAGGTCATACCGTCATAAACACATCCAAACACAACACAAGCATTCAAAACTAATATCAAGCATCAAAACACCGAAAAAAAAAAAGATTACTTGTAACCGAATGATTATTATAACCCAACACAGGTTCCAAACATCCAATACAGTAACAATGACTAGAAAACAGAAAACTAAAGTGCTCAAAGTCAGTGGTTGTCACTCCCAAAGACTTTAGCTACAAATGCTACTTACTACAAAAAGGAAATTAAATTATAAAACCGAAATACCAAAAGATGGTTGCTGAAAACGAATTCTTGGAGTCAAAGAGCCTCTACGGTCGATTTTTCAACAGGGTTTTGCTCAGGGTTTCGGCTGTAAATGCCTGATGTCATCGAGCAAACGGTATTAAATCTAATTCCAAACTTAGTTCGCAAGGAGATTGAAGGCCGCCTCGAGAATACTTGATAAGATACGAATTTGTATAGCATTGTTCTTGGACGGATTTGTATAGCATTATAGCATTGTACTCTGTAAGATACACATTTGTATATTGTATAATTGTGAATGTTGGTAACTGGAACAAATATTTGTATAATGAACCGAAACTACTTATTGATGGAAATTTTAATGTTTAGAGTGCGCAATATATTCATAGATCGAAATTAATTTTGGTGCAATTTGAGTGTTTTTTGTGTCATGGGCCACATTTGTATATTGTATAATTGTGAATGTTGGTAACTGGAATAAATATTTGTATAATGAACCGAAACTACTTATTGATGGAATTTTTAATGTTTAGAGTGCGTAATATATTCATGGACCGAAATTAATTTTGGTGCAATTTGAGTGTTTTTTGTGTCATGGGCCACAGGCCCACAGCTATTTGGTACGACTAAGCCCATATGCCACACAAAGCCCATGTATAATCTCGATGTTTTTTGTATCATGGATCACAACTATTTGGTAGGCCTAAGCCCATGTATAATCTAGGTGTTTTTGTATCAGGGGCCACATCTACTTGGTAGGCCTAAGCCAAATTATATGATACGGTTGCAATTATATGCTGCATTGTGTTAATGTTATATGAATTTCGTGCGATGTTCTATTCTTTCAGGAAAGCTCATTTGATGCGGTTCTATTCATTGTTGGTGCGGTTTGGTAAACCGCATTATTAAATGTGGTATTTAATGATGCGTAATATTTAGGTGCGGTTGAATAGGCAACCGTACCAGTTCACCATTTTAACCACACCAACAAAGGACTTTTGTACTAGTGAATTGGCTTTGAGACCGAATAAAATGACCATATCTATCTTTTACGTTTCTGGATCTTTGCAAAGTTGTTTTCCAAAACTAAACTATATTTCCAAATATAACCTTCCTTGTTATAGAACCCGATTGTATTCTAGAAACTGGGTCACATAGCTCTACTGCTAAAAGGTTCGGTTGCTGCATTAGGAACCGGGTTGTTTAAGCATAGCATAAATCCCGGTATTTAGGTTAAGTAGGGTCATATAATCTTCCCTGCTATAGAACTCGGTTTTTACATGATATAACCTGGTTTTTTTCAGAAACCGGGTCTTATTGTAAATATGTGGAGCCCAAAAGTATCTCTCCAAAAGAGCCCTTATAGAGAGAGGGGAGACTCCAACATATATAAAAACTTATAGGACCATGTAGCACCAATGTGGGATACACTAACACTCCCCCTCAGAGATGTAGGCTCGATGATGTTACAGGGGTGCGAGACACTGGCTCTGATACCATGTAAATATGTGGAGCCCAATAATGTCTCTCCATAAGAGCCCTTTTGCAGAGAGGGGAGACTTCAACATATATAAAAACTTATAAGACCATGTCGCACCAATGTGGGATAAACTAACACTCCCCCTGAGAGACGTAGGCTCGATGAGGTTACAAGGGTGCGAAACGCCGACTCAGATACCATGTAAATATAATGTGGAGCCCAAGAGTGTCTCTCCAAAAGAGCCCTTGTGGAGAGAGGGGTGACTCCAACATATATTGACATTTATAGGACCGTGTCGTACTAATGTGGGATACACTAACACTCCCCTTGTGGGATACACTAACACTCCCCCTCAAAGACATAGGCTCTATAAGGTTACAATGGTGCGGGACACCGGCTCTGATACCATGTAAATATATGTGGAGCCTAAGAGTGTCTCTCCAAAAGAGCCCTTATGGAGAGAGGGGAGACTCCAACATATATACAAACTTATAGGACCGTGTCGCACTAATGTGGGTTATAGTCTCCCTTCTCTCCACAATGGCTCTTTTGGAGAGACATTATTGGGATTCACATATATTTACATGGTATCAGAGCCGGTGTCCCGCACCCCTTTAACCTCATCGAGCCTACGTCTCTGAAGGAGAGTGTTAGTGTATCCCACATTGGGATACACTAACACTCCCCCTCAGAGACATAGGCTCTATAAGGTTACAATGGTGCGGGACACCGGCTCTGATACCATGTAAATATATGTGGAGCCTAGGAGTGTCTCTCCAAAAGAGCCCTTATGGAGAGAGGGGAGACTCCAACATATATACAAACTTATAGGACCGTGTCGCACCAATGTGGGTTATAGTCTCCCCTCTCTCCACAATGGCTCTTTTGGAGAGACATTATTGGGATTCACATATATTTACATGGTATCAGAGCCGGTGTCCCGCACCCCTTTAACCTCATCGAGCCTACGTCTCTGAAGGAGAGTGTTAGTGTATCCCACATTGGTGCGACACGGTCCTATAAGTTTGTATATATGTTGGAGTCTCCCCTCTCTCCACAAGGGCTCTTTTGGAAAGACATTATTGGGCTTCACATATATTTACACTTATAGCGCATCTTATGTGCCTTTTAGTAGTAGTGCTACCTTGAAGAAAAAAGATGCCACTATGCCGGAGCATAATGCTATGTTTTTTGATCATATGGTTATTACTACTCATCTTGTTTGAGGTGAACTGTCATCAAACTAGACATTACCGTCTAAGGAACAAGGGGTGGTCCTTTTCTGTTCTCCTTTGTCATATGTGTCTACTAACGTAATATCAACCCTTTTTTGAACTTCTACGTTTGTTTAGGTATGCTTTGAAGTAATAACTTGTTATGATATTACATGTCGTTGATCGAAAAGATAACCAAGGAACGTCTTATAAAGTTACTCCTTTTAGAAATTAGATTCTTTTTTGTAATATGGGTAAAATACTATTGCTCTAGTTGCTTCAATTTGGCAACATCTATAATCTCATATTGATTTCTTGAAACGATCATACTTTCCCCTTGTTTTAGGACATGTACTTGTACTAGGACATTATACTTTTTATTAGGGTATTGATTTGGATAAATGTTTACATCAATTACTAATGTCGAAATAGGTTGAAACTGTCATGAATTGCAGAAACTCTAACCTAGTTTGAACAAAAAATCAACTAGAAAATTTTTCGGTAAACCGTAATTAAGATAAGAAAAAACCGGTACAAATTCCGACAGATTTTGGATGCTTAATCAGCAACAGTTGGCAAAAAGAGGAATCGTACCAAGTTATTATGTCAACGGCAAATTAACAACAAGTAGCAAACATAGCATACTGTAACATTAGTGGTAGCTAGACTGTCTGTTTCTCGCGTAAAACAATGTTTTTGCCAAATGTTTTGACACAGATTTTAGTAATGATTAGTGCTTTTTACGTTCACTCAATAAACAAAACTTTTTTGTAGTGTACTTGAGAAAACATTGTAAAATGATTGTTTGAGAAAACATTTATTTTGATTCCGCCAGAGAAGAGTAAATTACACGGATGGTCCCTGTGGTTTACCAAAGCTTACACTGAGCACCCAACTATTGGATTTACACTAGATGAGTCACTTAACTTTCCTTAAACGGACACATTGTCCCTGTCAACGTTACCGTCAACTCTCAGTCGTCAAAACCCCCCACATGTGCCGTTCACGTGGGGGTATATTCGTCCTTTCCTTTTAGATTTTATGCAGGTAATGATTTACCGCCATTAATGAGCGTCAAGTCATCAACCACTTCATACAACCTGAAGATACGATCAGCTCGAAGATTACACAGTCGATTAAAAAGGAAGGTGAAAGCGTTGAGCATTGAAGCAGTCGAACACAATGTGGGTCATTCGAGAAAATAACGAAGACGATTCCGCCTTTAATCAATACGGTAAGCTTCATTGTTTATAGAATAATCTTGAATGTTGATGTGTATCGGAACTGATAAACATTGACGTTACATTTTTCAGTCGGTAAGGAGAATCTCTTCACCATGGAGCTACACTATGGAGGATCGTTCCACATGCAACCGACTTTGGAATATTGTAATGGTAATCTTATGTTTGTTGACAATGTAGATGTCACTGACTTGAACCAAGAAGTAATACTGTCCATCCTTAGGGTTTTATGTGTGGATACACATGAACCACTGTTCGTCCATTACGTTCTCCCAGGGTTAAGCTTAGAAAAGGGTTTGATTCCCTTAGATTGTCCGGCGGATTACAAAATCCTAGCTAGATATGTGGCAATCGTAGGTCAGATTCAGTTCTTTGTCGAACACGGAGCGTCATCGGTCAACAATCATGGTAAGTCTCCCATCCCTAACTATCTCGCCGAAGACGGGTTTCTTATATCCCCGGAACTACGAAAGATTCAAAAGTCACCGTCTTTAAAGGCGTCTTGTAGTAGGCAGTTGACGTTTGACCTCAACGAACCCTTACACGGGGAAGAAACCCCAGGTAATGTTAATCAACCATGCTTGGATATGGTGTTGTATAATCCAGCAACAACGGAAGGGGTACCCGCCCAGATGTTACCTTTGGACTCTCAACTTTGGGAAGTTCAAAACTTGTCTACTTTTCAAGCTGATTAACACATATCCTAGTATGAATGTAGGAAGTGGAGCAGAGGCATTATGGTATGAAACAATAACACAACCTATCAAGAACGTCCAACAAACTAACGTCCATTTGAGACAGTTCAGAGAAGTGGCTACAGCTGCTTCAACTAGTGGCCCTGATGATGATATGGATGATCGAAGTAGTGTCCACCTTGACGAAGAGGAAATGGTTGCTGAGGAGGAAGTGGAGGAGTCCTTTATACATACTGTCATGGATACCCCAATACAAGAAGACGTTGAACAACTCAACCAACTGGAGGAGATGCTTGTACTAGATAACGAACAGTTTAAAAGCTACGATCCAGACAAGAGTGACAGAGAAATTTTTTTGGAGCAAATGGAGAATAAAGTTGAATACTCAAATGGAAAATCTGATGTAATTGATTTTAAGGTTGGGGAATACTTTCCAGATAAGAATGTTGTTAAGGAAGCCTTACAAAATTTGTCTGTGTTCACTAACAGGCAACTGAGAATGGTCAAGAACGATGGGTTTAGAATTCGTGGCCGATGTTTAAGAGATGTGCTGGTGGTCCCAATTTTGGAAGGAGACCTTTTTTACAGATAGGTCGAAAAAAAATAAAAAACTCTGAAATTGATTGCCCTTGGACCTTGAACGTGTCCCAAAGCAGTTACGATGACAGGTGGAGGGTGAAAACCTATTACCCGGTCCATACTTGTTTGCCGAGTAGGGACATACAAGCGTGTACTCAAGGATATATCGCTAATAAAATTTTCCAACAACTCCAGACAAACCCTAACATACCCACGTCTGCCTAAGAGAGGAACTACAACGCACTTATAAATTGAATTTGACGTTCATGAAAGTTTATCGAGCAAAGACCATCGCGAGAAATAGGATCAGGGGAGACTACGAAAGGCAGTACACAATGCTGAGAGACTACGCAATGGAAGTCCAAATGAGGAATCCTGGGACGACCATAAAAATCGGTGTTGAATCGTGTCCAGTGTTCAGTGAACCGACGAGGACATTCAAACGCATCTACATCTATCTAGGTGCTCTGAAGGAAGGTTTTAAATTAGGGCAAAGAGAGTTACTCGGTCTAGATGGAACCTTCTTGAAAGGCCCTTATACAGGTCAGATTTTAAGTGCTGTGGGGCTAGATTGCAACAACGGCATATACCTAGTTGCATACGCCATTATAGAGGCTGAAAAAAAAGTATCGTGGTCATGGTTTTTAGATTGCTTAGGTGAAGATCTGGATATTGGGCCTAATACAAACTTCACTTTCATAAGTGATCGACAAAAGGTATGTGTTTAATTTTACATTTTTAATTTTGTTAGTGTATTTACTGTTACATAGTTATATTATTTTTGTTTTATTGTTCAAAATTAGGGGTTATGCCCAGCACTTTCAAGTGCCTTTCCTGCAGCTGAGCATCGATACTGTGTTCGTCATATTCATGACAACATGAAACTGCATTGGAAAGGCAATCAGTTAAAGGATCTACTGTGGAAATGTGCCCGAGCTGCTACTAAGCCCCACTACAACGCTGCAATGGAAGAATTGAAAAAAGTTAATAACGAAGCCTTCAAGTGGTTAAATAAAATCCCACCCAAACATTGGAGTAGGAGTCATTTTTCAGGTAAGTTTGATTGACTCAGAGTTACATACATACATTTGCATTTTATAGTAACTGTAAATTGTTCCGTAGGTCGTTGTCATTCAGATATTCTGCTGAATAATGTCTATGAGGTTTTTAACTCGAAAATTGTGGATGGAAGAGACAAACCCATAATATCATGTTTGGAGTACATTCGTGAATACATAATGAAAAAGATCGTGACTGTCCAGAAAAGTATTGCAAAATGTGAGGGATTGTTAACCCCAACAGCCCAATCAATCATGGATAAAGTGAAGGAAGAGGCTGCAAAATGTAGGAGCATTTTCAATGGAAATGATAAGTATCAGGTGTCCATGGAATTTGGTGAGCAGTTGTTGTTGATATGAAGATAAAAGAATGTACTTGTCGTCGATGGGAATTGACAAGAATACCATGTAAGCATGCTGTGGCTGCTTTATGGGACAAGGCGGCATATGGGGAAAGAGTCCCACATCCAGAGGAGATGGTGCATCCATGTTACCTTTTGGAAACATGGAAGAGGATGTACCAGTGGACAATTGAACCGATAAATGGCCCAGATATGTGGCCAAAATCTGGTTGTCCAACGACTTTGATGCACCCAAAACATCATCCTCAGGTAAGTAGTTCAATAACAATTATCTCCTGTTGTTGATGATTCATATTATACTTATACTCAAGTATTTTATACATAATTTTGTACAAGGTGGGACGTCCAAGAATGAAGAGAAGGAGGGGCCCGGATGAATCAAATTCCTAAGGAACTAAAAGGAAAAGAGGCGTGGTTAAATTGTCTAGGAAATACGTGACAGTCACATGTAGCCTTTGTCACAATCCAGGTCATAATTCAAGATCTTGCAAGGGACAAGGTGACAAAGGAAAAGGGGTGAATCAAATGTGAGGTTGGTTGGAATACTGGTAAGGGGTAATGGTTGGTAATTGTTGGCAGTGGTTATGTTTAAGACATTAAGTTTAAGTTATGTATTCGATTGTCGGTGTGTGATGGTGAAGACTTTTTGTTATGTTGTTGAACAAGTAGTTTAAGTGTATGGGTTAAGTTTAAGAGTTTTAGTTATGTATTTGGGGTGGTTTGAAAGTGTTATTTGCAGTTGACACGGTTTATAATTTGTGTGTTTGTTGTTACTTCCGTAAAAAGTTATTAAGTAAACCCTAGGTCATTGTAACCTCCTATTAAATACCAAAAAGTTTTCTCGCTAGGTCATTATAACCTCTTCCCTTCGCCGTGTAAACCCTAGGTCATTATAACCTCTGTAGATCATTTATAACTTATGTATTTGGGGTGGTTTCTGTAAACAACATTTAATTATGGCTAGGTCATGATAACCTCCTACTAACTAGAACATTTAATTAACGCTAAGTCATTATAACCGTTTCCCTTCGCCGTGTAAACGTCTCTTCATCTGCAGATCTTGTTGTCTACCGTTTCCATACCAATCGACTACCTGTTGGGGCTATATAAGGAACTGCAAGGTTCTTGCATCACACATCTTCACGCCAATTACAAACACATAACCTCCATAACCTCTTGTATTACAGACATGAAAGGTAAAGACTTGGAAGCGATGCTGAAAAACCTAATCCACAAAACGGAGAACAATCGTAGGTTCATAAAGGAGTTGGAACACATGATACAAGCAGACTATGATATGCGCAAAGAACTTTTCGAAGAGCAGAATACAAAACCACGCTACATGAACTACGTGATAGCTCAGGAGACAATGAGGGAGAGCAAAGCAAGCGCGGTGAAGATGATGAATCTTATCTACGACATGCA
Source organism: Cichorium intybus (assembly GCA_023525715.1). Taxonomy (NCBI): domain Eukaryota; kingdom Viridiplantae; phylum Streptophyta; class Magnoliopsida; order Asterales; family Asteraceae; genus Cichorium; species Cichorium intybus. The sequence goes on from JAKNSD010000024.1 coordinate 301,357, forward strand.
AAATCTTTTGGAAGCCGAAGTGGATAACTACAAAGGGAAAAAGAAGCTGATCCAATATGAGTGTGATTTCGAGAAGTAAATCAAAGGGATGTCGAAGGGGTAGAATTCCAGGTTTTGGCTAACGTACGCTGTTTAGGTCTTATACTTTCTCGGTGTCTATAGTATGTTCGTTTCTTGTTTAACAGTCGGTACTTAAAACATCAAAATGTAATCTTTTGTTTGGACGAAATATATCTACGAAATTTTGCGTTAATCTAGACATTTGCTGATATTTAATCTCAAAACCCCCTTGAAATCTCATTATCCCCCACCCCCTCAATACCATGTGGACAGTTGCTATGATTTAATGTATATAAGAATGATATTACTACCACGATGACCTTGTGATGATACACAGATGACCATAAAAATTTAGTTAACATTCATTAATTTGTTGATGGATATTACAAAACAGTTCATACAAGAACAGATTTCAAAAAGATGAAGTAGTAATTTTCTAACAATACTAGTAGACATAAAAATATGAACTTCAAGATCAAACACCCCAAAATGTGAATTTCTAGGAACACGATTCCATTAACAGTTAACTAATTAGTAAATACCCTAACCTATTCAAATGTGGTAAACATCCAGTAGATGAGGAAAAAAATCCACGAAACAACAAGAACCATCCTGTACCATCGAGCTACCCTGAGTTCACCTTCAAGTCGAGTTATTTCATCCATATGCATCCGCCTAGCTTGCAACAAACCTGGAATTATCATCAACGATCTACGACACATCGGACGGTCCGACCAACCCACAAACCCACACTGTTGGCATCTCCAGAAACGCCGCCCTGGATTAAGATTAGTCCATGAGGTACACAGACTTGCTTGCCTCCCGTATATGCAGACGACCATAGCTGCTTCGTGAATTCCTGGAGTTCTCCCACACCAAATGTGTGTGTTGATAATGTTCGACATTTGAAGTAAAGGACATGTGTTTCCCGCTTGTAATAAGTTGCAACGAAGTATCCAGATTGAAATGATGAATATACCCCCATGTGAAAGGCACATGTGGGGGTTTTGACGACTGAGAGTTGATGGTAACGTTGACAGGGACCAATGTGTCCGTTTAAGGAAAGTTAAGTGACTCATCTAGTGTAAATCCAATAGTTGGGTGCTCAGTGTAAGTTTTGGTAAACCACAGGGACCATCCGTGTAATTCACTCGCCAGAGAATTAATAATTATGGTTACGAACATGCTGAAAAAAGAAATTCACGGTACACCGATCCAAATATTTTTACAAATTTTGATTAAAGTACTTACATAAAGCTAAGAAATGAGCTTTTTGACAAGTAATAATTTAGAATTATTTGTTTTTTCTAGATGCTTACATAAGTGCTTACCACATCCTTGTTAGATTTCTGGAAGTTTTAAGTATTCAAAGTCAAATAAATGCTTTTTAAATTAGTTGGTAGGTAATAAACTTGACTATAAATAGCCATGCAAGAACTTGAAACATTGTACCACTCCTAAGATATCAATAAACACTCCTTTTTTCCAACATTTGGTATCAGAGCTATAGAGTAGCTTCTAGGGCAGCAACTTTTTTTTGGTCAAAATTTTTTTTTGTCTCTAAATCAATTTCCGAGCACACCATTGGAAAGGTCTCGCTCTCAGGATTCCGAATATATATATTTTTCGGAATTTTTTGACCACCGGAAGACCTCCAAACGTCAGGTCAAAGTTTGGCCTGAATAGTGACCAAATTCGCCGGAGAAGACGACACTGTAGCAGAAATTGCAAAACAGGTCACTGAAGTTCCAGAAACAGCAAAACAGTTTAGCCCCTGAACTTTTAGCGAATTGCAGTTTAGCCCCTGAACTTTCAAAAAATTACAATTTTAACCCCGAAATTCTGTAAAAGTTCATTTTAGCCCCAGAACTTCCGAAAAGGTTCAGTTTTAACCCTGAAAATGTGAAAAAGTTTATTTTAGCCCCAGAACTTCCAAAACAGTTTAGTTTTAACCCCGAACTTCTAAAAAGGTCCATTTTACCTCCTAAACTTCAAAAAAAAATTGTCTTTTGGCCCCCATATTTAAAAAAAAGGGGGGTTATATTATAGTTTATGACCAAGTACCAATCTCGAGAAGAGATGGCAGGAAACAATAGTGAAAAGGATGGACAGGTCACCCTCCACTATCCGATGTTGTCAAGAACGAATTATGCTGCATGAGCGATCAAGATGAAAGTGTTCATGCAAGCCCAAGGTGTGTGGGATGCTGTTGAGCCACGAACTACAAACACGTCAGTAGATGTGAAAAAAGACAAGATGGCTCTGGCGGCCATCTATCAGAGCATTCCAGAAGATTTGCTACTTGGATTGGCAGAAAAGAAAACATCCAAGGAAGCATGGGAAGCCTTGAAGACACAGTTTATGGGAGAAGAAAGAGTGAGGACCGCCATAATTCAAACTCTAAAGGCTGAGTTTGAATCACTGAACATGAAGGAAACAGAAGGAGTGGATGAGTTCGCTGTGAAGGTGAACAATATCGTGAGTACCATGCGAGCATTGGGAGACACGGTGGAGGAGTCATATGTGGTAAAGAAGTTGTTAAGGGAAGTACCAAGCAGATTTCTCCAAATCACCTCAACACTTGAGCAATTTGGAGATCTAGACAAGATGACTGTGGAAGAAGTGATCGGAAGGCTCAAAGCACATGAAGAACGAATGAGAGGCCATGGTGATAGTGATGATCGAAAACTTCTCTTAACACACCAAGAGTGGTCAGAGAGAAATAAGAAGAAGGGAGAAGGTGACTCCAGATCTAAATCAAATCGTGGCGGATTTGGAGCTTCACGAGGCAGAGGCAGAGGAAGAGGAGGAAACAGCAGTGGTCGTGGTGGTCGTAGTGGTCGTAGCAGAGGTGGATCACACTACCAGAAAGATGGAGATCGTAGCACTTTAAATAATCAAGATAAAAGTAGGGTCCAATGTTACAATTGTCAAGAATTCGGCCACTATGCAGCAGAATGTACAAACCCAAGACGTGAAAGAAGACAAGAAAACAACTTGATTCGCGAACAAGATGTCAATGAGCCAGCACTATTGTTAGCTTTGTTTGACAATGGTGAAGTTTCCTTAAATGAAGAAAATGTATTCCCAGAGTTGAGAAAACGGGATGATGAGGTGAAGCGATCAAGTATCTGGTATCTCGACACAGGAGCAGTAATCACATGACCGGTGATAAATATAAGTTTCGTGACTTGAATCAGACTGTTCATGGCTACGTGTAGTTTGGAAATGAATCAAAGGTAAATATCGAAGGCACAGGTTCAGTCGTATTTCAATGTAAGAATGGTGAACATCGAAAGCTTAATGAAGTATATTACATTCCAGTCTTATGTAGCAACATCATAAGTTTGAGACAGTTAGCAGAGGGTGGTGATGAAATCACGATCAAAGATCCATTCTTATGGGTCCGTGATGCAACAGGGAAGTTGTTGATGAAGGTTAGAAGATCTCCAAATCGACTATACAAGATAGAGTTGGAAGAAGTCAATTCGATGTGTCTAACCGCTCGAATAGGTGATCCAACATGGTTGTGGCATATGAGAATGGGTCATATAAATTTTAATTCAATGAAATACATGGCAGAGAAGAAGCTGGTTGAAGGAATGCCAAAACTAAACATTCCTCAACAACCTTGTGAAGGGTGCCTCGTGGGAAAACAGACAAGAAGTCCATTCCCTACACACACGAATTATAGAGCAAAGAAGAAGCTTGAACTAATTCATGGCGATTTATGCGGCCCAGTATCACACCCTACACCATTTGGAAATAGGTACTTTATGTTGTTAGTTGATGACTATATCAGAGTTATGTGGGTTTATCTGCTAAAGACAAAAGATGAAGCTCTTCAAGTCTTTAAGAACTTCAGGAGCTTAGTAGAAGTTGAAACCGGGGAGAAGATGACAGTTTTCAGAACTGATCGTGGTGGTGAATTTCTGTCGAAAGAATTCTCCACATACTGCAAGGAAACAGGGTTGGAAAGACATTACACATCCCCATATTCTCCACAGCAAAATGGGGTGGTGGAGAGAAGAAATCGAACGGTATTGGAGATGGTTAGGTGTAATTTGAAAACCATGAAAATGCCAGACACGTTATGGGGTGAAGCTGTGAATCACTCTGTTTATGTTCTAAACAGAGCTCACACGAAAGCATTAAAAGACACAACTCCATACAAAATGTGGACAGGGAGAAAGCCACATGTTGAACATCTTAGGGTGTTTGGTTGTGTTGCACATATGAAAGTCTCCAAAGGCCACCTGACAAAACTAGATGAAAGAAGTAAGTGATTGGTTCATCTGGGAGTTGAGAAGGGATCAAAGGCATATAGATTGGTTAATCCGGACACCGGAAAGATATATGTGAGTAGAGATGTGTTTTTCGAAGAACAAGAAGGTTGGGTGTGGGAGAAGAGTTCAAAAATTAAAGCCACACAAGGTATGAGCTTCACCGTCGAAGGTTTTAACCTAGACGACTTGTACAATGAAGATTCTGAGTCGGAACCACGAACACCGGAACAAAATCTTGGGTCTCCACAAAGTGACAGTGATCAGACCGAAGAAAGTTTCCAGCCCATAAACTCTCCACAAGACTCCCCGATAAACTCACAAAATATACCCATCAACTTATCGGATACACCCAATTCACCGATCACCCAAAATTCCCCAATTCCGTCTCCAAGCTCCGCCTCAAGCTCCACAAGCGGTGGTGCTCCCAAACGATTCCGGTTATTCACAGAATTATACGACCAAACTGAAGAAATTGAAGAATTAATGATGATTCGCATTGATGACGAGCCAGTCTCGTACACGGAAGCAAGCAAGAGAAAAGTGTGGATTGAAGCTATGAATGCTGAATTTGCATCAATTGAGAAGAACAAGACTTGGAGTTTGGTCGATCTCCCTAAGGATCGCAAAGCTATAGGGTTAAAATGGGTGTACAAAGTGAAACGAGATTAAGCGGAAAGATTGTGAAGTACAAAGCGAGGCTTGTGGCAAAAGGGTATGTCCAAAAACGAGGAGTTGATTATGACGAAGTCTATGCACCAGTGGCCAGGATCGAAACCGTACGCGTCATCCTAGCTCTTACAGGCTCAAATGGATGGCATGTACATCATCTTGACATGAAATCAGCTTTTCTGAACGGTACTCTGGAAGAAGAGGTGTACGTGTCTCAACTTGAAGGGTACACGAAGAAGGATGAAATCAATAAAGTGTACAAGCTATCAAAAGCATTGTACGATCTAAAACAAGCACCAAGGGCATGGAATGCTTGCTTAGATAAGTATTTGAAAAGCTTGGGGTTTGCCAGATGTGCTCAAGAATACTTTGTTTACACAAAGAAGGAAGGTGAAAATGTCTTAATCATCGGAGTTTATGTTGATGATTTATTAGTAACTGGAAGTTGTCACAGAAGTATTCATGTTTTCGAAACAGATATGAAAGTCAAGTTTGAGATGAGTGATCTTGGACTTCTAACCTATTATTTGGGAATTGAAGTAAGCCAAAAGGAAACAGGTATAACACTGAAGCAAGAAGCTTATGCCAAAAGCATCTTAAAGAAGACTCGAATGATGGACTGCAACCCCACTAAGAGTCCAATGGAGCACAAACTGAAGCTCACCAAAGAAGGAGAAGGAGAATTAGTGAACCCCACCGAGTATAGAAATATAGTCGGAGGTTTAAGATACTTGACTCATACACGCACTGATATCTCATTTGCAGTCGGAGTAGTTAGTCGGTTCATGGAGAAGCCAACTGAACAGCATCTACAAGAAGCAAAGGGAATACTAAGATATGTGAAAGGCACTCTCGATCATGGTTTGACTTACACGAAAGGAGAAAGCAGAGTAAACGTCACAGGTTACTCAGATAGCGATCTAGCAAATGATGTGAATGACAGAAAAAGCACGGGAGGAATGGCATTCTATGTGAATGGTAATTTGGTCGCGTGTGCATCTTAGAAACATAGAGTTGTGGCATTGTCCTCATGTGAAGCAGAGTTTATGGCTGCAACTCAGGCAGCGTGTGAAGGTATCTAATTGCGCCGACTCCTGACCGAGATAACAAAACAAAATGTACCACCTGTTACCTTGTTTGTTGACAACCAATCAGCATTAGATCTGATGAAGAATCCAGTGTTCCATGGGCGTAGCAAACATATAGATATACGTTATCACTTCATTAGAGAATGTGTTGAAAATGGAGAAATTACAATACATCATGTTTGTAGTAAGGAGCAAAAAGCAGATATCCTTACCAAAGCATTAGCGAAGACAAATCACGAAGAGATGAGAATTTTGATTGGAGTCAAGAAGGTTTGAAGATTCTGAATTAAGGGGGAAAATGACAAGTAATAATTCAGAATTATTTGTTTTTTCTAGATGCTTACATAAGTGCTTACCACATCCTTGTTAGATTTCTGGAAGTTTGAAGTATTCAAAGTCAAATAAATGTTTTTTAAATTAGTTGGTAGGTAATAAACTTGACTATAATTAGTCATGCAAGAGCTTGAAACATTGTACCACTCCTAAGATATCAATAAACACTCCTTCTTTCCAACACTTTTTACAGAACTGAAGCTATGGGACCCATGAATAAAATCTTGAAATGGTTAGACCGAAGCAAGAGGAGGAGATGAATAGAGCTTTCCACAACAGTTATTTGTACAGTGGGGATAGAGATATGCGTTCTATCTAGGATACAATAGTGTTATCATGTATTCATCTTTCAACGATGAAACAGAGTTATGTAAACGATCACTCTCTCCAGTGAAAAAAGCTGGCTGTTTAGGTGGAGGCAATACACCTTCACTATTCAGCATCAGAACCACATATAACATGGTTGGTATGTCTTCTGCATGACGTTGTACACACAATAATCCAACATGTATTAGTCATTGTACTTCAGAGGCGACATATGAGTTGCGTAAAGACACACTCATGAGTTCAATGGACTTGTCTTCCTTATAGAGTCTCCATGCCTGATCCAAACCCAGCATATATCATATAAATATGTTAAAGGGTGATGTTAAAGATGACAATAGTTTCTCATTGATTTTAGTCTACCTATTTTACTTACATGTCCAAGAAGGTTGTCACTGTGAGCCTCATGAGAGAATTCTCTGTTTTTCTTTGCACTCACTATCTCCAGCACAAGAACACCAAAGCTAAATACATCCGACTTTGTTGAGAAACGTCTGTGTACTGCATACTCTGGAGATATGTATCCACTGCATCCAAGATCAATTCATAAGCACATATTATTGCTAGGATTTTGTGTCTGTTTTATCTGAAAATTACCCCTTTTCATGGTAAAGAATTTTTAACTTGTTTTATAGATTCTTACAGTGTTCCAACCACCTTCTTTGTATTAGCCATGGCATCGTGTCCTACAAACTTTCTTGCAAGGCCAAAATCAGATATTTTTGGATTCATTTGGCTGTCCAGCAATATATTGCCTGCCTTGAGATCTCTATGGATGATTTGGAGGCGGGAATCTTGATGTAAATAAAGAAGACCTCGTGCAATACCATGGATAATGTTAAAGCGCTGAGGCCAATCAAGAATTGAATTTCGGGTTTCATCTGCCCAATAAGAACTACTTAGTCCAAGCAAATTACTACAACATGTGTGAATGTAAGGTATTAGAGAGAGTGCGAATGTAGTAAGGCATTAGAGAGAGTCAAACCGAATAGAAACGAGTCCAGGCTTTTGTTATCCATGTATTCATAAATTAGAATCTTTTCATTTCGACGAATGCAGTATCCAAGGAGCTTCACAAGGTTCTGATGCTGAAGTTTGGCAATACAAATGACTTCATTCTCGAACTCCTCAATTCCTTGGTGGGATGTTTCTGAGAGCCGCTTTACAGCTATTACTTGACCGTCTTCTAACACACCCTAAAAAGATATATATTGGAGCTTACGATTCAAAAATTCCACAAGTAATGCCTTTTAAAAAGATCAATATGTTACCTTGTAAACTGGACCAAAACCACCTTCTCCAATCTTATTGTCAATGTTAAAGTTATCGGTAGCCTTTGCTATTCTATACAGGCTGACAAACGGTAACTCGTCAAAGTTTTCCATCTGAAAACCATCCTTATTAAATATGTGCCCTACACAAAGTTCATTATCAATTTCTCATGATTTTGTAAATCTGCCAAAAATCATACTTGTACAAACATGTACTTAGCTAGTCATAATTGTTAATGTTTCATTTTTTCAAGCATAAAATATGACTGGTTTATGTTACCTCCTCCTTTCTTGTGAGGCATTTTCGTTTTCTTTTTATAAGCACATGCTATTGCAGACAGAAGCAGTGCAGCTGAGGAAACGGAAAGCACTACAATGAGAACTTCGCTCTTCTTGTTGAAACTGCATTGGCCTTTTCTAATGTATACACTAATTAGCAAGGTGACAAATCAAAACTAGATAAAACTAAAACAAACAGAACATGAACATAGTTATTTTCTTTTTTGTCAAGATGCCTCGTTTAAATGATTATCTAAAATAATTATCGAAAGGCTCAATTAATTCTTTATCCTATGTGTTATCAAATGTTTTAGCATGTAAAAGGATTCACTGTTATATAATGATCAAAGTACCTGTTAACTCAGAGGTTGCCATTTTTATGTAGAGTTCTTGATGATCATCATACTTTCGAATGTCCACCAGCTCATCAAACCATAACAAACATCCACTACCCCTGTTTCTGATATCTAAATCTGCGTAAGCCGTACAAGAGCAATTCCTTCTGCAGGCCGTCTCACATTCTTCACGAGACATGCTTACATTATACCATGAATGACGTGTGTCTGGAAATTTTACTCCTGAAATTTTATGGAAGACATCTTTAGTCCCTCAATTCAATGGTTTTTTCCGTTGACACCCATTTGACATATCTCCTTCATTCCATTCTTTTAGGACTCTTGGTTCAAAACCTTCGATACAACTACAAAGGGGATTTTCGAGGGTGCATCTTCCATAAGGACAGGGTCGGTGCCGAGAATTCAGATGCTCGGGACGAGCCAGAAAAAAAGGCCCTCTTAACCTGTAATAAATTAAATTACATAAACTAATTTTTTTACGACGATAAACTTTATAGCATTAAACATAGCAAAAACATAGTATTTTTAATGAGTAATTACATATCGTAATAGCTAACCGATGGCCCGCGAAACTCTCCTAGCATTCTTGATAGCAAATTGGTTGATCAACTCTTCGTAGTTTATACTCTCTAAGATTTCGTTCTCGATAGATATCATCGCCAAACCGCTAAGTCTTTCTTGGGTCATTGTAGAGCGTAAGTAAGATTTCAAAAACTTCAATTTCGAGAAACTCCTTTCTGCAGATGCCACCATTACTGGAATAGTCAAAAATATTCTATATACAATACATGCATTTGGGAAATAATCAAGTTCTTTCAGAAACTTCAAAACATCTATCGGGTTGCTAAATTCATTGGTGTCCAACATCTCAAATAATTTCAACTCCATATAAAGTTTCTCGGCATCAATATCCGATCTTTCTTCAAACATGAGTGCTTTTTCAAGACGATGACAAGACGACTTCAGATCTTCATCTTCAATTCCCCTCAAATTATGTGGAAATAAGAAACCAAATAATGTGTCATACTCTTTGAATTGTTGAAATCTTGTCTTAAGAGAAGAAGTAGCTTGCTCAACAATGTATATGAAATAATTGACTCTGAAATTCTCTTCAGCTGTAAATGAAACTTCACTACTTGAACTCTCATCAAAACTTTTTTTCCCTTTAATCGAAGAGCCTTTGTGGAAATACCGGATCAATACCCATCTCACTAGAAATCTCCTTACCTTCATCAATTGCTCTTGAAAAACCAGTTTCTCTATAATTCTTGAAGTACTCAATCAATTTATTTAATTCTGAAATAGCGATATCAAGATGCATATCCTTTTATTGTAACTTTTTACTCACAATATTCACTTGGTTTAATACTTGATACCATATCACAGTTGATAGAAAAAATTCAAAGTCACCAAGTTCTTTTTCTGCTAGTGAAGTTGCTTCACTTGCAATTACAACATCATTATCTTTTTCTCCAGCTTGAAGTAAAGCTACCCGTACATCAACAAGTTGCAATTTAATAGCCTTTAGACTCTCAACCCGACTTTCCCAACGAGTTTGACACAATGACTTAAGACTCCAACCTTTAACATTCTCTTTCAAAATTTCCCACCTCTTCGTAGAATTTGCAAATATGGTATAAATGCGTTGGACGAGTCCAAAAAAGTTCTTTCATTTAACACACGTATTAGCCATATCACATAATGTTAGATTAAGAGAATGGCAAACACAGGGAGTATAAAATGCTCTAGGATTCAGATTTAAAAATCTATTTTGCACTCCTTTCTCTTTTCCTTTCATGTTTGCTCCATTATCATATCCTTGACCACGCATATAATCAATGTCAAGACCAAGAGACTTTAAGTCTTCAACTGTAATATCAAATATTCCTTTTTCGGTAGTATCCTCAACATGCAAAAAAATAAAAAAAGACTCCTCGACGGTAATAGAATCATTTGATAACTTTACATACCTCACTATTATAGTCATCTGTTCTTGGTGACTTGAATCGGGAGTACAATCAAGTATGATTGAGTAGTACTTTGCTTCCTTTATCCTCTTGACAAGTTCCTTTTTAATTTCTTCAGCTATCAAATCTAGTTCGTTTTGGATAGTGTGCCCAAGATAATGCACATGAAGTCCTTCACTTGTGATCTGCCTCACAAGCTCTTTGATGACCGGGTCAAACTCTTCCAACATTTCAATGATACCCAAAAAATTTCCATTACCTGTTAAATACAAATAACAAATAAGAAGTGGAAAAATATCTTTCGCAAGAATTACAATTTATTTGGTGGAATTAAAACACAAAATTACAATTTATTGTTACCTTTTTTACACAACTTTTCTTTTGATCCACGAAATGCTAAATTATGTTTAGCAAGAAACTTCACCACCGCAAGGATTCTCAAAAGAACATGTTTCCAATAATATTTTTCTTTCTTGAATTGCTCGTATTGAATTTTATCAATTGCTTCATTCATCTTCAATCTTTTACGCATCTTAAACCACTTATTCCTATTTGTGAGATGATCCAAAGACTTTTCGTGGTCTTTAAGTCTATTGGTAGCATGGTGCCAATCTCCATAACCTTTATCATCCAAATTACCTTTCGCAATCCCTTTTTTAAAAACTTTGCAACAGAAACAAAATACCTTGTCTAACTCTTTCGAATATACTAGCCATTCTCTATCACACTTCTCCAAATTTGGTAAAGTTCTTGTATATAGAGATGCAGAAAATCATCTTTTATATTTATCATAAGGACCATACATAATACTAGTATCTCTTTTAGGACCTTTCTCAACCAACAATTTAATCTCATCATAAGTAAGTTTGTCCCATCTTCTTGGATCACATATATCAATAAGCTCTTCAACGGGCTCTTGCTCTTCTGCATCCTCTTGCTCTTCAACATGTTGTTCAATATGCTCTTCAAATTGCTCGTCAATGTTCTCTTCAACATTCTCATCAATGTGATCTTCAACATGCTCATCAACAAGTTGTGTAACAATAAACTTATGTAGAGCACCAAAGTCAGCCTTTCTCTTTCTGATATTGCCTCATTTATACATATATTTCGGGCAATATTGAATGCTTAAAAACGTGTTTTTGGTTTAATATCAAGATAAAATGTACTTATTCATTTTAATTACCAAAACACAGGAAAAATTGTTGTATGAAGAAGAAGGAGTTGAATTCAAGCTTTAAAATGAAGAAAAAGGAGTAAAAGAACCATCGGAAAGGAAAGAGCTAAATAGAGCATATTTTGGGCGAAAAAACGAAGAAAGAAGTCCAACAGGACCTAGATCGCGACCCGATCTCAACCTAGATCGGGGCCCGATCTGCTGACAAACGCGTGACTATTTGCTGACAAGAAGAGCACGAAAACAACTTCAAATCGCGTCCCTACGAAGATCGCGACCCGATCATCATGTGGATCGCGACCCGACCCACCAACCACAGTCCACAAAGTCGGAGTAGTAGCCAACTGAGAAACGCAATTCACGCCGGATCGCGACCCGATCCCCTATAGGATCGCGACGCGATCTTCCCTGGACAACAGTATGAATAGAGGCCTTCTCTTGTTGTTTGAGACACACCTTCACTCATAATTCTCCAGACCTGGAGAATTCCACCCTCTATATTCCTCATCTCGACCTCTCATATCAAGGAATGAAGCTTTGCTAGCGGATAGCCTCGAACGATCAAGATACACCATAGCGTGGATATTCGGTTTGCTTACTTATGTTTAGCTTTCTTAATTATTCAGTATGTTACATGTTTATGATTATGGAGTAAATTACTTGTGCTTTTACTTAGAATAGATGAAACTTATAATCATGTTTTGATTGATATAAAATTGGATATTGCATGTTTTATAATTTACTTTGCATGTTTATTTAACCAACTTATGTATATTAAGAATCTATCCTTGAAACTTATTACTGAGTTATATTTAGTTTAGATGACCATTCTTACTAAATTAACTTGTATCATAATATATATGATTCATATATATTTATGACTAGTGATTGACCAAATCCTAGGTTAAGTTACAAAGAAAGAATCTTATATGCATATGTCTAAATTGTATTAGTAGACCAAACTATACATCTCATTTTGATTTTCATGACCATTTATATCAAAAGCAACAAATAAATCATGCAGAGTACGAACAAATCAAATGATTAATCGGACTAATTAATTTACAGGACTAATGGAATTAATAACCTTTTAATCATAAAATTGGATTGTTGGACCAAGACATCTGATTAACTTAGAAATCGGTATTTAACTTGTTTATATCCATTCCACATTATTATCAATCAGAATTTTATTATAAGAAGTAATCACCTCTCAGTAAAAGCATTTTTGTTCAAAATATATGTTCAGTTCAACTTCAACCTCGGTATTATCCTTGTTATTATTTACTTATTTGTTGTCACCACATTTTCACAAAATTCAATTACACAAAACCCCCCCCCCTCTTATCTCTTTTATTATTATTGATAAGTGATTTTCTTTAATTTAATCCATTTCCCTTGGGTTCGACCCGGACTTACCATTGCTATATTATAACCGATTAGGTATACTTGCCTAGTTGTGTTGTTTTCATTCATGGTATTTCCCTGTTTTATAAATTTAAAACTTATGCGAAGACACTACAAAGATAATATTTGAATCCTCAGTATTCCAAAAACAAGTGGTATTATTTTGGGGATATAAATATGTATGTTTGAAAACACATCAAGTTTTTGGCGCCGTTGCCGGGGAATACGGTTTTAAGTACAAGAAATCATTTATTAAGATAATTTATTTTATTATTATTTTAGATCTCACCCTTTTGTTCCTTAGATAGTGTATGACCAGGAGTTCAAACTCTCATTTAACTCCACAGTTTCAAGAACCGGAACGAGAATTTCGCAGACGACGAAGACACGCAAGATTAATGGCAGACATTGCAAATCTATCCTTGGAAGAATATGCAAGTCGCACACAAGAAGAAACAGGCCAAGGTCTAGTTCGTCTCACGATTCCAGATGGAAGACATTTTGAAATAAAAGGCCAATTCCTACATCTTCTAAGGGAAACTTTGTTCATAGGAAATGATGCTGAAGATGCCAACCAACATGTGGAATCTGTCCATGAAATAGCCGATTATTTTCATATTCCTGGAGTCACTAAAGATGCTGTTATGTTAAGAGTATTTCCAATAACACTCCAGGGAGCAGCAAAAAGATGGTTAAAGGCTGAACGCCCAAGAACAATAAAAACTTGGGAAGAATTAAAAATAATATTTATTAAACAGTTTAGCCCACCTTCTAAAATTGCTAAAATGAAAGCAAAAATCCAAAATTTTCAACAAATGGACGATGAAACACTTTATGATGCATGGGACCGTTATAAAGAAATGCTCCAAAATTGTCCACAACATGATCTTAATCCACATCAAGTTGTGCAAACTTTTTATAACGGAATTAATGTAACTACTCGTCAAATGGTTGATTCACAGGGTCCAATTCCAAAGAAAACTCCAGCAGACAGATATGCATTAATTGAAGAATTAGCTCAACACTCGCATCAGTGGCACTCTTCAAGAGACTCATCCTTAAGAAAGAAGCCAACAGATGAACAAGCCGATGGATTAGCAGCCCTCAATGCCAAACTAGACGCTTTGGGACGAGACATGAAAAAGGTAAACCAAACAATCCATGCCATTCAAGTCGGCTGTGACAACTGCAGTGGACCACATCTTGAAAAAGATTGTCCACTTGATGAAGATGGAAAGGGAAAAGAAAGTGTTTGTTATTCATCCGGAGATCGATTTGATGAAAGACGGCCACGAAATAATAACTGGAAGCCTTATGAAGAATACAAAAAGGATCAAGCAGAGAAGTATAAGCAAAGTGGGCAAGGATACTATCAAAGAGAACCACCATTTGATCCACAAAGACAACCAGAGAAGAAACCAAGTTTTGAAGAAATGATGTCTAGATTTGCAGAAGCTTCAGACAAAAGACACAGAGCAACCGAAGAATTAGTAAAGAAAATGGGAGTAACTACAGAATCTGCACTCCGAAACCAACAAGCTTCAATTTTAAATATTGAAACCTAAGTTGGTCAAATTTCGCGAGTTTTGCATGAAAGATTCCCTGGTACATTACCGAGCAACACAGAACAAAATCCTAATGCGTAAGTCAATGCGATTACAACCAGAAGCGGTAAGATTTTAGAACCATCAATTCCCATAAACACTAACTCTTCCTCTAAAACGCAGGAATCTGAAAAACTACCAGAAAAGAATGAGGAAGAATCAGAAGAAAGACCACCGCCAACACCCATCAAAAGTTATAAACCACCAGTTCCATACCCACAACGTCTTAAAAAAGAAAACCAAGAAAAAGAATACAGAAAATTTTTAGAACACATAAAATCATTGCATATTAATATACCTTTTGTTGAGGCCGTTGCACAAATGCCTAAATATGCAAAGTTTTTAAAAGATCTTCTTTCAAATCGAAAGAAACTTGAAGAAGCATCTAATGTGATTCTAAATGAGCAATGCTCAGCAGCAATGTTGAACAAAATGCATAAAAAGATGACTGATCCAGGAAGTTTGACATTACCATGCCAATTTGGTAATTTAACTTTTAGTCATGCTTTAGCAGATTCAGGTGCAAGCATTAACCTCATGCCATATTCATTTTACTCTAAGCTTGACTTGCCTGAACCCAAACCAACACGAATGGCGATCCACCTGGCAAACAAATCAATAACATATCCAAGGGGAATAGTGGAGGATTTGTTGGTAAAGGTAGATAAATTTGTTTTCCCTGTAGATTTTGTTGTTCTAGACATGGAAGAAGATGAACAGGTTCCAATAATTCTGGGAAGACCATTCTTAATCACAGCAAGAGCTTTGGTAGATATCCGTGAATCTAAGCTAACACTTAGAGTTGGAACTGATGCTATAACATTTGGAATTGATCAATCAATGAAACATTCCAAAACATGTGATGATGCGGTATATTTCATTGATACTTTTGACACTATTTTGGAGAATGAATTGCAGGAACTGGAGAAAAGAACTTTGGAAAGCATGATGCCAATGGAAGAAGAAGAATTTAATGCCAACGAAGAGATTGAGAAATTAGAACAACTACTAGAAGAAGAAAAAGTGCCTAGTGAAAGAAATTCATCTACAACCAATGAGAATCAAGACTCAGAGCCAAAGACTCCTAAACTCAATACTCTACCTCCTCATCTTGAATATGCTTATTTAGATGAAAAAATGCAAATGCCCGTAATAATAAATGCTTCTTTGTCATTTGCAGAAAAAACAAAACTGGTGAATGTACTCAAGAAAAGAAAAAATGCCATAGCATGGAAAATCTCAGATATTAAGGGAATAAGTCCTTCAAATTGTTCCCATAAAATTTTAATGGAAGATGAAACCAAGCCAAAAATACAACCCTAGAGACGTCTAAATTCCAAAATGCAAGAAGTTGTAAGGAAGGAGGTGGTTAAATTGCTAGATTCAGGAATAATATACCCCATTTCAGACAGTCCTTGGGTCAGTCCCAGTCATGTAGTGCCGAAAAAAGGGGGAATAACCGTCTTAAAAAATGAAAAAGACCAATTAATCCCCACAAGAACAGTAACCGGTTGGAGAGTATGCATAGATTACCGACAATCAAATGATGCTACTCGCAAAGACCACTTTCCATTACCGTTTATTGATCAAATGCTTGAAAGGCTTGTTGGCAAAACTTATTATTGCTTTTTAGATGGTTTTTCAGGATATTTTCAGATCCCAATCGATCCGCTGGATCATGAAAAAACCACCTTTATATGTCCCTATGGAACTTTTGCATACCGAAGAATGCCATTTGGACTTTGCAATGCACCAGCAACATTTCAGAGATGCATGACTGCCATATTTCACGAAATGGTAGGGGATTTTATGGAGGTATTTATGGATGATTTTTCTGTATTTGGAGATTCTTTTGATAAATGTTTAAACAGTCTTGATAAAATGCTTGAAAGATGCGAGAAAACTAACTTGGTGTTAAATTAGGAGAAGTGTAATTTCATGGTTCAAGAAGGGATAGTTCTTGGGCACAAGGTGTCAAAGCAAGGAATAGAAGTGGACAAGGCCAAAGTGAAAACTATCTCAAAATTGCCACCCCCTACAAACGTGAAGGGAGTAAGAAGTTTCCTAGGACACGCAGGATTTTACCGTCGATTTATAAAGGATTTTTCAAAAATAGCGAGACCTTTAACTCAATTACTGTTAAAAGAAGCAAAATTTGAATTTTCAAAAGATTTTTTAAATTCTTTTAACACTTTAAAAGAAAAATTGGTCTCTTCTCCTATTCTGATTGCACCAAACTGGAATTTACCTTTTGAATTGATGTGTGATGCAAGTGACTATGCAGTAGGAGCAGTTCTCGGACAAAGGCTGGAAAAACATTTTCAACCTATCTTTTACGCTAGTAAAACCCTAAATCCAGCATAAGAAAATTATACAACAACAGAAAAGGAATTACTAGCATTGGTTTATGCATTTGATAAATTCAGGCCATACCTAATTTTGTCTAAAACAACTATCTTTACAGATCATTCTGCTTTAAAATACTTGTTTTCAAAACAGGATGCAAAACCAATACTTATACGTTGGATCCTCCTGTTACAAGAATTTGATCTAGAGATAAAAGACAAACCAGGAATGGAAAATGTCGTAGCAGACCACTTATCCAGACTTGGAAAACCCGAGGATGGAGCAGCTAAAGGAAACAGACATCAACGATAATTTTCCTGATGAATACTTACTGAATTTAGACACAGAACTTCCTTGGTACACTGACATTGTTAATTATTTGGCTGCAGGAGTACTTCTTAAGGGAATGACACATCAACAAAAGAAGAAATTTTTCACAGATGTGAAACATTACTTCTGGGACGATCTATATATGTTTCGAGTAAGTGCGAATAACATAATTAGAAGATGTGTTTATGGAAAAGAAATTCAGAATATCCTGGAACATTGTCATCAAGGACCAGTTGGAGGACACCATAGCGCAAATTACACAGCAAGAAAGATATTCGAAGCCGGATTTTATTGGCCAACAGTTTTCAAGGACACCAAGAGGTATGTTAAAGAATGTGATTCATGCCAACGAGTAGGAAACATCTCATCCAGGAACGAAATGCCACAGGTAAGTATACAGGTTTGTGAAATCTTTGATATTTGGGGAATCGATTTGATGGGACCATTCCCAAGTTCAAGTGGAAACAAATATATTTTAGTTGCTGTCGACTATGTGTCAAAATGGGTTGAAGCTCAGGCTTTACCAACTAATGAAGCACGAGTCGTAGTAAAATTTCTGAAAAAAATATTTTCACGATTTGGTGTACCAAAAGCTCTAATTAGTGACAGGGGAACTCATTTTGCAAATGCACAACTTGAAAAAACTCTTAAAAAATATGGAGTTCAACACAGATTTGCAACCCCTTATCACCCACAAACCAGTGGGCAAACTGAGGTCACGAATAGAGCAATAAAAAGAATTCTGGAAAAATAAATTGGTACCAATAAGAAAGAATGGTCTATTAAACTCGATGATGCTTTATGGGCTTTCAGAACAGCATACAAAACACCTATTGGTACGACACCATATAGGTTAATATACGGTAAAGCATGTCATTTACCTGTGGAGATAGAACATAAAGCATACTGGGCGTTGAAAAACTGTGATTTAGATGAAACAAATATCCGTTCTAACCGTTTAATGCAGATAAACGAGTTAGAAGAATTGAGGAACGAGGCATATGAGAATTCCTTAATTTACAAAAATCGCACCAAGAAATGGCATGATGCAAGATTGCAAAGAAAAACAGAAATTGCACCAAGAGATCAGGTACTTTTATATAACTCAAGATTGAAATTATTTCCAGGAAAACACAAGCCAAGATGGTATGGGCCATATAAAGTGAAAACCGTATTTCCATACGGAACTGTTGAATTGGTAGACAAGAACAACGTAAGCTTCAAGGTTAACGGACACCGGGTGAAGCACTACGAGCAAGGAGTTCGTTATGAGGAAGGAGAGGATGTACCCCTCTCAAACATTTAAAAATCTAAAAACAGGGGTATGGGTCTAAGCTTTCGACCCAGATAAGGAAAGCGATGCAAGGAGGAGACAATGATTTTTATTTGTTGGTTTGTAATAATTTAAGACAATTTAATTTTATGTTGTGTGATAAGTAAATAAAAATAATAAAAAATAATAAAATAAAATAAAAATAAAAATAAAAATAAGTTCATCAAAGGAAAAACAGGAAAAGAAAAATGTCACTGATCACGGATCGCGACCCGATCTGGAGGCCTGTAGGGGCGCGATCTCAAGCGTACAGGAAAAGACCTAGCCCGTGTTTTTAATGGATCGCGACCCGATCCTATATTGGATCGCGACCTGACGAAGCGGCTAGGGTAAAAAGAAGATCGGCTCATTTGGTTTCAATTTTACCCCACATTCGCATCCCGATCTCTACGGTAAATCGCGATCAAAGCTTTTCCAGTTTTTCTAGAATCAAAATCATCAACAAAGGTATGTAATTCCTCACTCCCTTTTTCCATTGCAAACAAGTTAGATATTTGTGAAATTAGGAATAAAATTAGGTTTTCTTTTAGTTCTCGGATTTGAATGATATTGCCGATTTATATGTTAGATCTAACCGAGGACTAAAAAATCTAGTTAAAATCTACTGAAATAGTTAAGATTTAGCTTGAAAAATGTGAAAAATCGCAAAAATTTTGTCGGATATTCAAGGATCGCGACCCGATCCTTGAAGAGTTTCATCGATCGCGGCCCTACGTTTGGTAGTCCTTGAACTCATTCATAGATCGCAACCCGATCTTGGACGGATTCTTAGATCGCGACCCGATCATCGATGTACTTCGGACTTAATCAAAGATCGCGACCCTACCTTCGATAGTCTCATATATCGCGACCCGATCATTGAACATTCAAGGGTAATAAACCAAAGTAGATCCGGACACCCTAGAATCCGACCCATCTAATGATCGCGACCCGATCCATTCGAGGATCGCGACCCGACAGCGATCAGGACCCGGACTGGCCGACCCGACCAAATCTTCGGATCGCGACCCGATCTAGATATGGATCGCGACCCGACCTCTGAACAGGAGCAAAAATTGATTTTATTTTCAAGCTAATATTTTCTATTTATTTTTATTTTTATTCACAGATAAATGGTAGGAAGAAGAGGACAAAATCAACCACCTGAGGATTTACCTACGCATACGTGGCTCCAATTTCCAGCCACAATTAACAATGCGAGGCGACAGCGGTACTTTGGCGAGCTGGCTAAAATTTATAAGAAAGACATTCATGTACCTCCCTCTCTAGACTGGGACTTCTCAGCCACGGTCGGGCTAGACCACCGTCTAGCAGCTTTCACGACCAAGATTCACGCTGCTTCCGGTTTCACTTGTCATGCCTGGGACAGACTTTTCCATTTCCAGGAGCCTATCTTCCGAGAGATCACACTGGAGTTCCTATCCACTGTACATTTCGAGCAGCACAGGGAACTGACGGATAGGACTACTTTCTCCTTCAGGCTAGGAGGAGTTAGCCGCGAGTGTAGTGTATTGGATCTAGGGATACGCCTAGGTCTATACACGAGGGAGGAGACTGTCTCCCCTATATTCTCCACTTTCTTTGAGGCTTGCCTCAAACACCAGCCCGAGGACTTCCATTTAGCAGATGTTTGGCGTCTGCTAGCCGATGAGGTATTTGACTCACACACCGCGGTGGAGAGCCGTATCCGCTCCCCTGTCCACCGTTTACTTCATAGACTCGTAGCCACTACGGTTAATCACCGTAAGGGAGGCGAGAAGGTACCGGTTGACGATGTCTTCTACCTGTGGTGCCTACTTTCAGAGGGTGTGTGCCTCAATATTCCATACACACTTGCAGTTTTCCTTTCCAGGAAAGCAAAAGGGGTGAAGGGGAAGAGCCCCATTAGTGGTGGGCATTTTATTACTAGGCTAGCCAGATCTTATGATGTTTTCTCTTCTCCTCACGCACGGGGACTCACGAGGTCGGACCCGCGATTTATGCAGAGGGTCTACTTGGAGCAGATGAGAGTGATCGGTCGAGTCGATCACGGCGCTTCATTCATTCTAGCGGATGACCCTGTTGAGCAAGGTCATGACATGGATGCTCAGCCTGACCCACAGCCACAGCCACAGCCAGAGCCAGCTCCCAGAGCTCAGCGTCGACGCCGGCAGAGATCTCTAGTACAACATGCTGACCCAGAGCCGGAGATTGATTTACGCTACTTATCCCAGCAGATGAGCAGGATGGATCTGAGCAGGGAGCGCGACATGCAGAGGATAGAGCGCGATATTTTGAGGAGACAGGTACACGACAGTGGGTATCGCACAGCATGCAGGAGTTCTACGATAGTCAGGGTTCCAGCCATCCATTCCGTACCCGACTTATGTTCCTCCTGTTCCCACTTGGTTTGTACCACCAGACTATCTGCAGGACTATGGCGATGGCACTGGTACTTCAGGTTCCGCATTTGATGACGTTGATGATTGAGTTTTTTTGTATCTAAATACATTTTAATTATTTGGATTTTATTTTAGTGTGGTGTGCTTTTTATTTAGTGGTGTGTTTAATATTTTTTCTGAGTATTGATGCAGAATTTGGGTTTGATCAGACGCTGGCAGTCAGTTCAGTAATTTTCTTCTGTGGAAAGATGTTCTTAAAACAACACGACTCATTACCCAAGGGGAGTCCATTCCAATTAAACTCCTCTTTGATTTAAATGATATATACAATAAAAAAATTTATTATTATATAAAATAAGTGTAGGGTAAGAAAGTCAAACTACAATGATTAACTGAGCCAAGTCAACATTTTTACCTTAAAAAATCTTTTCCAAAATTGAACACTAAGAAGGTAATTGTTAAGAAAAATGTTTTGAAAATAAATTCGTAGGTTAAACTTGATCTTATGCTCTTATTTTTTTTAGTTTTTCATTATTTCATATAAAATTTAATTCTTTAAATGACAAGTAGTTAGAATGTAATTTACAAAATCTTTTGCATAAATAACGAAATAGACCCATTGAAAATCAAGTTTTGTCAAAACAGGTTGAGTCAGTTTCCCTAATCGCGCGAATGCTATGACTAAATTGAGGAAAATAAGCCTCGATAAAAGAACTTCAAATGAGAAAAATTCTCAATAAATCTAATGTGATGAAAAGCGAAAATCAAGTAATGTTACACCATAAGATTGAGACTCAGGAAGGAAATTCAATCAGTGGCCTTTGACATTCGAGCAAGTAGACATAAAATAGGGCCCACGGGCATTTCTACTCCTTATTACCTAAAACCAACTGGTTTGGGATAATATTGTCGAAAGCTCACTACACGGGTGTCATCGAAAGTCATGAGATTTCCTTAGTGGCCTTTGGAATTTGAATTAGTAAACTCTGTACAGTTGTGAGTTGAAAATTTGTAATCAAGAGTTCCATAGAAAGTCACGAGTTTCAAATGTGCGAAAAAAGTGGAGAAAATAACTTAACTTGATAAATTTAGTACAGCATAATTTTTGGGAAACTTGACAAAAGATTTTGAGGTAAAAGAAATTTTTAAGGGTGTATTCAATGTTATGTAAAAATGAGTATTTTTCAATCTAAAGACTTGTCATTAATACAAACAGATTTTATGTAAAATTTTTGGAAAGTTAGAAATACGTGCATAAGACTAGGTATAACCTACTATGTTTATTCTTAAAACTTTATTCTTAACATCGGTAAATAATGCTAGATCTGTGATAGCAATTGGAAAGTTGTTTGGATATCAAATTTCTTAGCTGGGTTTTAAATTGTAGTTTGCTAGAGGACAAGCAAAGTTCAAGTGTAGGGTATTTTGATATTGCCTCATTTATACATATATTTCGGGCAATATCGAATGCTTAAAAACGTGTTTTTGGTTTAATATCAAGATAAAAGGTACTTATTCATTTTAATTACCAAAACACAAGAAAAATTGCTGTATGAAGAAGAAGGAGCTGAATTCAAGCTTTAAAATGAAGAAAAAGGAGTAAAAGAACCATCGGAAAGGAAAGAGCTAAATAGAGCGTATTTTGGGCGAAAAAACGAAGAAAGAAGTCCAACAGGACCTAGATCGCGACCCGATCTCAACCTAGATCGGGGCCCGATCTGCTGACAAACGCGTGACTATTTACTGACAAGAAGAGCGCGAAAACAACTTCAAATCGCGTCCCTACGAAGATCGCGACCCGATCATCATGTGCATCGCGACCCGACCCACCAACCACAGTCCACAAAGTCGGAGTAGTAGCCAACTGAGAAACGCAATTCACGCCGGATTGCGACCCGATCCCCTATAGGATCGCGACGCGATCTTCCCTGGACAGCAGTATGAATAGAGGCCTTCTCTTGTTGTTTGAGATACACCTTCACTCATAATTCTCCAGACCTGGAGAATTCCACCCTCTATATTCCTCATCTCGACCTCTCATATCAAGGAATGAAGCTTTGCTAGCGGATAGCCTCGAACGATCAAGATACACCATAGCGTGGATATTCGGTTTGCTTACTTATGTTTAGCTTTCTTAATTATTAAGTATGTTACATGTTTATGATTATGGAGTAAATTACTTGTGCTTTTACTTAGAATAGATGAAACTTATAATCATGTTTTGATTGATATAAAATTGGATATTGCATGTTTTATAATTTACTTTGCATGTTTATTTAACCAACTTATGTATATTAAGAATCTATCCTTGAAACTTATTACTGAGTTATATTTAGTTTAGATGACCATTCTTACTAAATTAACTTGTATCATAATATATATGATTCATATATATTTATGACTAGTGATTGACCAAATCCTAGGTTAAGTTACAAAGAAAGAATCTTATATGCATATGTCTAAATTGTATTAGTAGACCAAACTATACATCTCATTTTGATTTTCATGACCATTTATATCAAAAGCAACAAATAAATCATGCAGAGTACGAACAAATCAAATGATTAATCGGAGTAATTAATTTACAGGACTAATGGAATTAATAACCTTTTAATCATAAAATTGGATTGTTGGACCAAGACATCTGATTAACTTAGAAATCGGTATTTAACTTGTTTATATCCATTCCACATTATTATCAATCAGAATTTTATTATAAGAAGTAATCACCTCTCAGTAAAAGCATTTTTGTTCAAAATATCTGTTCAGTTCAACTTCAACCTCGGTATTATCCTTGTTATTATTTACTTATTTGTTGTCACCACATTTTCACAAAATTCAATTACACAAAACCCCCCCTCTTATCTCTTTTATTATTATTGATAAGTGATTTTCTTTAATTTAATCCATTTCCCTTGGGTTCGACCCGGACTTACCATTGCTATATTATAACCGATTAGGTATACTTGCCTAGTTGTGTTGTTTTCATTCATGATATTTCCCTGTTTTATAAATTTAAAACTTATGCGAAGACACTACAAAGATAATATTTGAATCCTCAGTATTCCAAAAACAAGTGGTATTATTTTGGGGATATAAATATGTATGTTTGAAAACACATCACTTTCCTTCTGCTAGTTTTCTCTTTTTACGTTTTTGATACCCGGATAAGTGACTAGACTTCATCACTAGTTCACTACAATCAACAATATCCTTCAAAAGTTGTGTTTCAGCCTGTAACAAAACAATAAATAATACTTCAGTTTAGATAATAACTTCAAAACTGTAAACAAATAACAAACAAAACAACTAATTGAGGATTGAACAACCAATTGAGGATTGAACAGTTCTACACTTGCTGTTAAAAAGTTCTGCAGAACAATCTCCACAAAAGACCTGCGTGATAGTCTGATAGAACAAATCCTATTTATATAGAACAATCTTTGAGTACGATCTGTACACAACCATTTTCGAATCCAAATCACACCCTTTTGAGGCTGTTCATGACTTCATATTCGATAGAACAAGGTAATCAACTGATCATAGGTAACAATCAATCGCATTTTAAATATCAAAAAAATGAAGCCTACCCTGTTCACGCAAAAAAAAAAAAGCATACCTAAAATTCTCGTTCACAAGAACTGATTTGCTACGTCTTGGACTCTTGGCTTGGCGTCTTGGCGAATTGCCGAAAAGATTTCATTGCCCGTCCTATTGCTCAACTACCACACTAATATGATAAATTTATATTGAATAAGTGGACTATAAAAATGCATACTAATGATATGATAAGGACCACAACGTCCATAAAGACCACATGTATCAACTACTATATTTCCATACACAACCCATTCTTGTGTTCTCTCGATCCAGTTTGACTGCAGTATAATGCCATCATGCATCAGAGTCATTTTAAGAACAACTGATGTCTTGAGTTTATATGTATAATACATCTCCTTCTGGTTAACAGTAAACTCTATCAAGAAATATGGACCGGTGTTTTCAATAGGTCGACCGCGAAACCCAAGACCATTCCATGGTCCAAACCTGGTGTATTGAATTTGACCTTTTCTTACAAATATCTGTGGATATCCATTTGTGTCTACCCAGAGTTTATACAGACCAATAGAAGGATCATCAGGGCTCTTCCAAGATGTTAAGTAGCTCTCTCTTCCTGTTGTCAAATCCTTCCCTAATTTCATCCCTGGTAGCAACGTGTTACCAGGAAAGTTGAAACTTTGCCAGATCGGATTTTCCTTGGTGCTAGTTTCCCACACCACAAGATTTTCGTCGTCCAGAAGCTGAACCACTGGATTTACATTATTGACAGATACTGTCGAATTCGATGACCAGATTATGGTATTATCGCCACTGAGAATCTGAATGGTTCCTTCTCTAGTGAGTTCAAACATGCCTGATGCATCGACAATTGGTTTTTCCCTGTTAGCAACCCACACAACGGTACATGGTGATATATTCTTGTACCATATTCCCAGGTACCGATTCTTGGACTCTCCGGGGCTAAAAAACCCCAGTTCATACGTCTCACCATCTGAAACGATGGTGTTGCCATCTTTGATTGGACGATTTGCAGATATTGTATCTAGTGAAACAGAACTTGACATGAAGAAGACTACGGTACTCGACAGTAACACAAGGATGGGAATATACTCCATGGACGTGTTCTTGAAGATGGTGAGACTTATTAGATGTTAAAATATAATAAAATCCATGATGAATCACCATATATCGTGTGGTAAGCGTTGTTGGATCAATGTGATTACTGTTAGGTTTGAGATTATCCATTCAAATTACGGTTAAGGAAGCTCCTTATTCCACATTGACTGGAAAATGATGAATAGAATTTGGGTGTTTGACTTCACCCTACATCACCTCTCAACAACTTTTTCTATCTTAGACTAGAACTTGGCGGTTATAAATTTGACCATCAAATATGTCACGTATTTTTATATTATTGGGTATTTAGTTTCCTACAGGGGGCTTCAGGACAGGTTACTTTTGAGTATATAATTGTGTTCGAGTTTTATTATTATTTTTTTTTTTATATATATCATATTCTATAGAAATACAATACTTCAAATAAATATCTTTTACAATTAAAATAGATCTATAATATAAATTCTTATTTGGTATTAAAATTAAAATATGTTGTTTTTGATGAAATATAAATAAGCTTTTGTTTTGCTTTAAAGATAAAAATAAATTATTTTTTGGATTAAATATGAGAGAGTGGGTTTCACTACAAGAAATGTTTGCTATACTGCCAACAACATTAGCGGCAACAATGGACATTAGCGGCGACATTAAAAACACGCGTTTTGTGTCGCCGGTAATGACATTTTTTGCCGCTAATGTTGTCGCTGCTATAGCCAAGTCAGCGATCGGTGCACACACTCATCTCTACCGTCCATTAATTAATTCATCAAACAGCTAGGAGAAAAGCCGGAAAATTCCCCCTCATTTCGTGTTGCCGCTATTACCCTGTCGCTGCTAATGCTACCGCCCCCCTAATAGCCAGCTCAGCGATCCGTGCCAGAGTTCATATGTGTCGTCCAATATATTTATCATCTGACGGCTACTAAAAACTCAAAAAGCGGGAATATTTCCCACTTCAGATGTCGCAGCTAATGACTAAATCATCGCTAATGCGTCAGTTGGTGTTGCCGCTATTACCGGATAGACAGGTTACCATCTCCATTTTACCTGTTACGCGACCTTATCCATTTCTCTCGATTCTCCAGCGACTAAAGAGTGATTTCCGACCACCACCCCAAAACAACCTCCGGTAGTCTCTCTCACTTCTAATCTACATTTATCGGCGATTTTGTACCATTTACTGACGATTTCGACTCAAATACGACGATCACTTCGGACTACTGTCGGACTGCCACCGAGAAACCGCTTTTGTTAGTACCACAACCGCCACCGCCATACTACTGTCGGACTGCCACCGAAAACCGCTGCCACCACCGACGAGTTGCAACCACAAACAACCACCACCACACCATCAAGTATGTGTTCTTCTTTTATGCAACTTTGTAAAGTTCTTAATGTGTTAAGTTCTTAATGTGCTAAGTTCTTAATGAGTTATATGAAAGTGCTTAATGGTTATGATAGTGATTAATAGTTAAGTGATGCATATATTGATTTGTAATATGGGTTGGAAGTGATTGTGTTAAGAACTTAATTGTTAAGTACTTAATTATTAAGTGCTTAATTTGCAAGATGATTCGGAAAATGTAATATGATTTCAAATATTTCGAAGTATATAATTTGATTTGTAATATGGTTTGGAAATGTTTGATTTAAGTAATTGGTAAGTATTTAATTTTTTAAGAACTTAATTTTTAAGAACTTAATTTTAAGTATTTAATTCTTAGCTACTTAATATGTAAAATATTTTGTTGATGTTAATTCCAATATGTGAAACTATAGATATGTTGATGTTAATTATTAAGTACTTAAATATTAAGTACTTAACTATAAAGTCCTTAGTTATTAATTATTTGATTTGTTAAATGCCTTGTTGATGATAATTGCAATATGTCAAGTGATAATGCGTATTAGTGTTAGACATTTTACGCGTTATTGGATAGGGTTTTAGTTGAATTATTATTATAAAAAGACTAATATCACGTACTAGTGCTAAATGCATTGTATGTGTTTTTAGTGAAAATATTGGTTTAAAGTCTCAAATTGGTGAAGTTAGAGATGAAAAATGAGGATAAGAACAAAGTGACACTCGTGGCATGGCGAAGAGCTTTACGCGACGCAGGAAATGGGATGAAATCGTGATAGCAGTTTGAATTTCGACAAGTGAAAAAGCGGGGATAGGGCTTGACTCGCGACGCGGATAACACCTATTCGCGGAGCGAACCTGCAGAATTCTCAATTGTAAATAGACGCTCCTAGGTTGGATTTGGGAGCGAAGATTGACCCATTGAGTGAAATTCTGGCTTCTTTGACTCAGATTTCGTCGTTATTTTAGTTTCATGATCGTAGTTCGTTAGTTTGAAGATTGACCCATTTAGTTAAATCGTGATAGCAGTTTGAATTTCGACAAGTGAAAAAGCGGGGATATGGCTTGACTCGCGACGCGGATAACACCTATTCGCGGAGCGAACCTGAATTCTCAATTGTAAATAGAGGCTCCTAGGTTGGATTTGGGAGCGAAGATTGACCCATTGAGTGAAATTCTGGCTTCATTGACTCAGATTTCGTCGTTATTTTAGTTTCATGATCGTAGTTCGTTAGTTTGATTTTAGTTGCATATTTTAGTTTTATTTGCTCGTGTGTTTCAAGTGTTCTTTTCTAGAATCTCTTTAATCATAGTAGTTTCTGATTTAGAGCAATCATTAGGCTCTTTCATATTGATTTTATGAACGATTGCCTTTCGTTAACTTTATGAAAAGGTTGAATTTTAGTTTAAATTGGCGTTTGATCTATTGTTGATGCGTAGATCGGTATTTGGTTTCTGATTTATAAGTGTTTGAATTGTTTTTGAAATTGATGTGTAGTGATATGCATTGACTATAGAGTGACACTGTGGTGCGGTGATATTATAGACACAATAGTGCCAACCACAAACTCCACGGTTCGACCCTTGCTTACTGCTACTAACGGAACGTAAGATATTTATTTTTGACTTTGACCGCATCAACGACTGTGACAATTTATCAAGTTATAGATTTGTTAAAACATTTCAAATATAACGTTTAAATCCTAAACCTAAAAAATAAAATTATTTAAAGTGTAAGGTTAAATGGTTACCCCATAAACATTAAACCCTAAACCTAAAGAAAAAACATAAACTTATTTAGACGTAATGCCTAAAACCTAAACCCTAAACCCTAACCCTAAACACTAAACCCTAAATCCTAATCCCTAAACCCTAAACCCTAAATCCTAAACCCTAACCAAAAAAGAAAAAACATAAACTTATTTGAAATCTAAACCCTAAACCCTAAACCTTAAACTCTAAACCGTAAACCCTAAAAGAATTGTCGATGAAGTGGTGATGGCTGTCCTGATGGAGATCCGTCTCAAAATTCATGGTTTGAAGTTCCCCCCTCGAGTCAAGTAACCAAGCTGTATGACTTGTGGAAAATTCCTGATCCTTGTCAACGGATTGGGTTAGCTCGCACCACAATCCGCCTTACCCCAAATCTGTAAGACCCTAATCCCGGGAAGTCTAACTTTGATTTTTAAAGAGTCAAAGTTCACGGCTTAAAAGGAGAAAAATTCAGAAATTGGTGGAACTGAGGATTAGCGGCGCTAATCCTCTTCATTAGTGGCGCTAATGTCTGGCAGTGGTGATGGTTTCTGTGACATCCGCCTAAAATGGATTCGGGTCAACCCAACCCAATTAGAAATTTAATAAACCCTACTCAAGATCACTTGAAACTAATAGGATCAAAACACATACACTACGATATAAATGAAGGGTTTCTATGCAATCAATGAACACAAAATTACCTAAGGTTCACATGCAACCCTAATATTGATCTATGTTTTCTTCTATGAAGATTAGAACTAAGAACCTAAAGGATACAATTCAATTCTAAAGAAGAATTAAGAAAACCAACCTTTGATCTTATGATCCTTTTAAGCAGCAGCAAAAGTATCCTGCCTCAGATGAAAGTCACACCCAAGGGATGGAAGAATCAGTCCAGCAGAGTGAATCCAGAGAGAAGATGGCGTGAATATGAGGTGCCAGGGGGTTCCTTTTATAGCCTCCAAGGGTTACACCTGAAACCCTAAGGAGCCTCCAATTGGACAAGGCTTTTGACCACTTGGACCAGGCTTACCAAAACCCTAATTAGGGTTTCGCCAAACCCTTGGAGAAGCCTCCAAGGTGGCGCCACTTTTGGTCCCTGGTTTTCCTGGCCAGTTATTCAACTATTGAATAAATGCCAAACCAGTCCCTGCACCTTTTAATTAATTAATTTAATCTTCAAATTAAATCCAATTAATTCTAGATTAAATCTCAATTAATTAATATAGTTTCTAATTAATATATTAACACTTAAATATATTAATAAACCATATACTTAATTTCTATTGATTTATTATACAATTAATAAATCAACTATTCTCTCTACTGAACTATCTATCCTCCACCCATGAAGGCAACCCAAATGGACTTTGCTTTTAATCACAAGATAAAAGGTCAATTACAAGTCATGGCTTAGACACCTAATCCAACATTCTCCCACTTGGATAAGTCTATGACTTTAATTGTCTAAACTCTGATCCAGTCAGTTCTGTCCAAAGATAAGTGATCTGATGATCCTCCGTCCAACAAGATATTTTCAGACTCAAGACATGGACTAACATCAATCTTGGTCTGACACTCTGTTCCTCGATTTCTGATTTGCATATGACTTTAGAGACTACTAATTGAACACATCAATCAAGTCCCGGTGGGCCAACACTTTCAGTCAACTTCTAAATCATCGAGAGGCCTACAGATATCTGTTTCCCATCGGGTCATGGGACGGATAAGTTTCGACTCATATGTCCATAACTTTTGCGGGTCCAAATACATACAACAGTGCGTTTTATAGCACCGAGTTACTGGCGCGGTTTCGCATTGTCAATAAGTACTTGTATCACAAATAACAGATCATATCTCTCCACTTAAAGATCACCGGATATTATGGTCTTAACATTGCTCGTGATGTAATCCATGAAGCAATCTGTTAAGCGCGGGTTTATCCAATACTCAAATCTCTATTTCTAAGTACTCATGAACGTTGCAGCAGTCTTACTACAATGTCTAACTCTTTAGACAGTCTGCAACCAATTCATGATAGTCTTAATTCATACTTACTCCCTAACAGTATGATCGACTGTGGAGTTTTAAACAATCCAATTATTAAGGAAGTTAAACATGCAAATATAGAAACACAGAAATAAACAATTGACAAAGGCAGTAACAATACTCATTTATAGATCTCTATTATAAAATCACCGAGTCAATTACATTTATACTGTTACAAGTTTCTAATCTATCTAATTACTAAAACTAACATCATCCTTCAATCCAATGCTCCGAGCATGCTGATTGTGCTTGATCCTATTCAGAGCCTTAGTCAAAGGGTCTGCAGGATTGTCCTCGGATGATACTCGCTTAACCAGTAAGTGCCCTTCTTCTATCTGATGTCGAATGTAGTGGTATTTTCTTTCGATATGCCTAGACTTTCCATGGTCTCGCGGTTCCTTTGCCAAGGCGACCGCTCCTTCATTATCGCAGAAAAGTTCCACCGGCTCCTGAATACTCGGGACAACTCCAAGATCCCCGATGAAATTCTTTAGCCAAGCCGCCTCCTTAGACGCTTCACTCGCTGCGATGTACTCTGATTCGCATGTTGAATCAGCCACCGTTTCCTGCTTGGAACTTTTCCAAGTGACCGCTCCACCGTTCAAAAGAAATACCCAGCCCGACTGGGACCGTCCACTGTCCCTATCTGTCTGGAAACTGGCATCTGTAAATCCACTCACTTTTAACTCATCACTGCCACCAAGGACTAATATCATATTCTTTGTCCTTCGCAGATATTTGAGTATATTCTTGACTGCAATCCAATGTGCTTTTCCAGGATTATCCTGTACCGACTAACCATGCTTAGTGCATAGGATACGTCGGGACGAGTACATGTCATAGCATACATGATCGACCCTACTGCCGAAGCATAAGGTACCCGACTCATTTCAGCTATTTCCTTATCGGTACTCGGACTTTGAGTCTTACTCAATTTAACACCACTTAGGATTGGTAACTCTCCCCTTTTGGAATTTTCCATGTTAAACCTCTTTAACACCTTTTCCAAATATGTACACTGGCTTAGGCCTATCAATTTTCTCTTTCTATCTCTAAGTATTCTTATCCCGAGAATATAAGCAGCTTCCCCTAGGTCTTTCATGGCGAAACACTTCCCGAGCCAAGCCTTAACATTCTGCAAGGTCGGAATGTCGTTTCCCATGAGCAGTATGTCATCAACATACAGCACCAGGAAAGTGACTATACTCCCACTAGCCTTGACATATACACAGGACTCATCTTCACTCCTAGAGAAGCCAAACTCTTTGACTTTCTCATGGAAGCAAAGATTCCAACTGCGAGATGCTTGCTTTAACCCGTAGATTGATCTTTCAAGCTTACATACTTTATCAGGGTGCTTAGTGTCTACAAAACCTTCTGGCTGACTCATGTAAACATCTTCAGTGAGTTTCCCGTTAAGGAAAGCGGTTTTGACATCCATCTGCCAGATTTCATAATCATGAAACGCAGCTATGGCAAGCATTATCCTGATTGACTTAATCTTGGCTACCGGTGAGAAGGTTTCATCATAGTCAACCCCCGGGGTTTGAGTGAATCCCTTCGCAACCAGCCGAGCTTTATAAGTATGCACTTTTCCGTCCATGTCGGTCTTCTTTTTGAAGATCCACTTGCATCCGACTGTCTTTCGACCCGGTACATTGTCAACCAAGTTCCAAACTTGATTGTCGTACATGGACTTTATCTCGCTGTCCATTGCCTCTTTCCATTTTGCAGACTCGGGGCCTGCCACTGCTTCACGGTAGCTAGCTGGCTCATCCAAATTAATCAATGTACGATCACTGACTAACGTGTCTCCGTCTGAGGTAATATGGAAACCATAGAACTCGGGCGGCATGCTAACTCTACCTGAACGCCTAAGGGGCAATGAAATGTCGGTAGGTCCAACAGGAACTTCTTCCTCATGTTGGTTACTAGTTTCTTCTAAGGTTGTTTCATCGGGCGTCTCCTGAATTTCTTCGAGATCGATCGTACTCCCACTGTCCTCTTTAGATATGAGTTCTCTCTCTCGAAAGAACCCCCGTCTTGCTACAAAGACCACGTCCTCGCTCGGTCTGTAGAACAAGTATCCAAAAGACTGTTTCGGGTATCCGATGAAGTAACACCTCTCACTTCTTTCTGAGAGTTTATCTGAAGTATCTTGTCTCACGAATGCTTCACAGCCCCAGACTTTGATGTGTGCCAACGAGGGAACTTTCCCCTTCCACATCCCGTGCGGTGTTTTCGCAACCTTCTTGGTTGGGACAAGATTTAGGATATGGGCGGCAGTCTCTAAGGCATACCCCCAGAAATGGATTGGAAGTGAGGCTCGACTCATCATGGAACGAACCATGTCCAACAAGGTTCGGTTTCGTCTCTCTGCAACACCATTTAGCTGAGGTGTTCTTGGAGGCGACAACTGTGAAACAATTCCACATTCCTTGAGGTAATCGAGAAACTCGATACTAAGATACTCATCGCCTCTGTCGGATCTAAGCATCTTTATCTTTCTGCCCAATTGATTTTCTGCTTCATTCTTAAACTCTTTGAACTTTTCAAAGGTATCCGACTTGTTCTTGATTAAGTAGACATATCCATATCTACTAAAATCGTCGGTAAAGGTCACGTAGAACCGCGTGCCATCTCTAGTGGTTGTCCTGAAGGGACCACACACATCAGTGTGTATGATATCCAACAGACCTTCACCTCTTTCAAAAGAACCTTTGAATGGTGATTTTGTCATCTTGCCAAGTAAGCAAGATTCGCATACATCATCTGACCCGAGGTCGAATGATTCCAACACTCCATCCTTTTGGAGTTGGGCGATGCGTTTCTTGTTTATATGGCCAAGGCGACAATGCCACAGACATGCCTTTTCTACACCGCTTGAAGCATCAATAGTTAACACATTTTTACCATAATTATCAATGCACATAATAGATTCATAAACACCATCACAAGGCACAGCATTAAATATAAAAACATCATTTTTGAAAACCGAAATTGAACCATTCAATTTATTAAACTCATAATAAAAGCCTTGTCTAAATAGTGCATGAAAAGAAATTATGTTCTTTGCCATATCTGGCGCATAGCAACAATTATGTAAATCTAATCTAACTCCACTGCTCAGCATCAGTCCATAAACACCAATCTTGGTAACAGGTGACGTTCGCCTATTGCCCATGACCAGGTTCAGTCTGCCATGCTCCAGTTCCCTACCTTCCTCTAGGCCCTGCAAATCAGAACAGATGTGAAAACTACATCCTGTATCAAGGACCCATGAACGGGAAAAAGATCAGTTATTAGATATAGAATACGTACCTGCCTGTGACGGTTTCACTTTACCGTCCTTGACATCCTACAGATACGTTTGGCAGCTCCTCTTCTAATGACCCTTTTGCTTGCAGTAAAAGCAATCGGCCTCTTTGGGGTTCCGAACATGTGGAATTCCGGAAGACTTACCTTTCGGGGCACCGCTAGATGTCCCGACGTGAGTCTTTTCCCTCCAGTTCTGCTTAGGAGGGCCTTTCCGTTTCTTTCCCTTTCCGGAGCCAATAGCCAGGACAGGCGGGTTGACAGGGAGCACAGCTTTTCCCTTCATCCCGTCCTCAGCCGTACGCAGCATGCGGTGTAACTCAGCTAGGTTTGCCTGGTTGTTGTTCAAATGATACGCCAGTGTGAACTGGTCATAAGAACTGGGTAAGGAGTTCAGCACTATGTCAACTGCTAAATCCTCATGAACCGGCATTTCCAGCTTTCTAAGCCTTTCCACGTAACCATGCATCCTCTGCACATGTGCACAGATGGACTCGCCCTCTTTGGGCTTGCTGTTAGTGAAAGCTTTTATAACCTCACGCCTCTCGATGCGCTCTTGCTTGCGGAACCATTCCGCGAGCTCTTTGTGCATCTCGTAAGGCCAATAGTCCTCATAGATACGCTGCAGTTCAGGGTTCATAGTAGCGATCATGATGCAGGCCACTTTGGTCGCATCATCAGAGTGTTTAGTGTACGCAGCGATTTCCTCGGGAGTAGCGGTTTCAGTGTCCACATCAACAAGCTCGGTTTCTAGAACGTACTCTTTATGTTCAAACCTTAGAGCCATTTTGATGTTGCGGATCCAGTCATTGTAGTTGGTGCCGTCTAACGTCACCTTTGAGCATAATGACAGAATCGATGTGACATTACCGGGATTTGAGTGGGGAACGGATTGGTCAGAAGACATCTGAACAAGAAGAAGGTAGTTTTAATTAGATAGAGTAATAATAATAATCCTCATATTCAC
This sequence comes from Cichorium intybus, assembly GCA_023525715.1. Lineage (NCBI taxonomy): Eukaryota > Viridiplantae > Streptophyta > Magnoliopsida > Asterales > Asteraceae > Cichorium > Cichorium intybus. The sequence goes on from JAKNSD010000024.1 coordinate 336,694, forward strand.
CCAAGCATAAATACGAGGCTAGGATCCTACAATAACAATCTACAATACCGAAAAGGGATGCCGTAATCAGTATTGCAAATTTTACAAGGTAGGCGAATGACGATTCAGCCAATTCCACCGCGGAAACATAATCATATTATAATGGAATTCCTAGTTTCTTTGAGATTTACCGAACTGTTCGATAGCATGTTTTAATCTCGAGAATGCCCCACTGTTTGTGACTGGGATACCGAGGATCACAAACCGGGTGTGAATAACCATGCAAATTGCTTGGTACTCTTGAAGTCAATTGTCATCTCTAATTAACGTGCCGGTAAACCACACACGCTCTGTTAATAATGACAAAATCAAGAAACCCATTGCGACTCTTTGTGGACCCCAGTTGGCGTGCCGGTAAACCACACACGCTCCACCAACGTTCCACAAAGTGCAATGTGCAATTTCATGGATTAGCACCAATTCACATTTTTAATCCTAAAGTAACTAGATTGGGATTTGTTTAGGGTTCTAGTACTTTCAATTACAGCATTATACTTTTAAGAGGCTTAGCGGTTCTATCATACCCGTTCAGCTAACGACACTCGACTGACTAGGAGAGCGGTGGGTAAGAGTAGATACCCATTAGACTAACATTTTATAGTCAGTCGCCTTATACCCTCTTTATAGGACAGTTTTGTGAATGAGGCTTACTAGCGGTAGACTAACCAATTTTTCTTATACATATTAAATTAACTTTTAATTTTAAATATATATAAGATATATTTTAATCTCATTAAAATATTTTAGAATTAATTAAATTCTAATTTTCTCAAATTATTCTAATTTTTTGAAATTTTTAATTAATTCTTTAATCTGATTTAATTGGTCTTTTAATTAATCAATTAATTAAACTAATTAAATCTAGGTTACAGATTACCAAATTAATCAAATTAATTAATCTGTATTATCCCTTTGATTTTCGAAATTTACATGCCAAATAAAAGGGTTCAAGTTATTTTAATTGATTTAGTTACCAAAAATAACAACACACAAATAAGGCAAGCAAATCAAGCAATCAAGGAAGGGATCAAGGAGGGTGGCGGCTAGGGTTAGGAAACCCTAGCCTTGAGATCGATTTTGGCCTCCTCCCAAGGGTTAATTTTCGCCAATAACCCTTAGGCACAAAACAATTCAAGCAGTTCATAATCAAACACAAGAAAACAAGCTAGCTCTGATACCACTCTGATACCACTGAAGGGTTTTTATGCAATCAATGAACACAAAATTACCTAAGGTTCACATGCAACCTTAATATTGATCTATGTTTTCTTCTATGAAGATTAGAACTAAGAACCTAAAGGATACAATTCAATTCTAAAGAAGAATTAAGAAAACCAACCTTTGATCTTATGATCCTTTTAAGCAGCAGCAAAAGTATCCTGCCTCAGATGAAAGTCACACCCAAGGGATGGAAGAATCAGTCCAGCAGAGTGAATCTAGAGAGAAGATGGCGTGAATATGAGGTGCCAGGGGGTTCCTTTTATAGCCTCCAAGGGTTACACCTGAAACCCTAAGGAGCCTCCAATTGGACAAGGCTTTTGACCACTTGGACCAGGCTTACCAAAACCCTAATTAGGGTTTCGCCAAAACCTTGGAGAAGCCTCCAAGGTGGCGCCACTTTTGGTCCCTGGTTTTCCTGGCCAGTTATTCAACTATTGAATAAATGCCAAACCAGTCCCTGCACCTTTTAATTAATTAATTTAATCTTCAAATTAAATCCAATTAATTCTAGATTAAATCTCAATTAATTAATATAGTTTCTAATTAATATATTAACACTTAAATATATTAATAAACCATATACTTAATTTCTATTGATTTATTATACAATTAATAAATCAACTATTCTCTCTACTGAACTATCTATCCTCCACCCATGAGGGCAACCCAAATGGACTTTGCTTTTAATCACAAGATAAAAGGTCAATTACAAGTCATGGCTTAGACACCTAATCCAACAATAAATTGACGTTAATAGCAATATAGCATAGTATAATGTTATAACTATAATCAAATTAAATTATGATACCATATTAAAATCAAATCAAAGTATGATGCTCTAATTAAATTAAAAGAATCAAACTTGAATGCTATAATTAAACTTCAAATCAAAGTAGATTGTTATAATCAAATAATGGATAACCAATCTTTTATAAAACTCCATTTTTATAAACTCTACATTAAATTTTATAAAACTCTTATATTAATTAGTGTGTGATATAAAAGATGCTTGTGTTAGTGAGAAATTATGAAGACCACCAAAAGCAACGACAAAACATACATCTTTCACCTGATTATTCCCATGGTCTCCCACTCACACATCCTATTATCTTTCTTTTCCTTTTATTTCTCCCAACACATTATTCTCATCATCACTCAAACCCTCTCTATTATTTCTTTCACTCTCAATTTCGAAATTCATCCAAGAAAGATCCATATTCCAGCCAAGAACAATCCATTATACTCAAATTTTCATCCCTCTTGAAGCATTCATCAAGGTATGTTGTTAAAAGTCTCAAATTCATGAATGAAACAAATTAAATCCACCAAACTATCTAAAACTCATTTTATGTATAAACCTGATTTTTCTCAGAATCCCATCAATAAAATAAGAAGTTCTGGAAATATTCAGAAAATAACTTATTTTTATCGAATTACTATAATTATTGCAATAAAATAGGGCAATAATTCACATAAAATACTTTTGGCAGTCAATAAATTCTGGGAAAATTCTGGGATGACCCATAAATTGAGTAAAAATAATTTATGAAGTTTCATGCATTTATATTACTGTTTTATGCTTATTTTGTATTTTATTTTGTTGAAGATAAATAAATAGAAAATAGAAAAATGTAGTTATGAATGTCAAAAACTAGATTTTATATGTTTCTCACCTTATTAACATTATAAAGACTCCATGAAAAAATTTACAGATTTTTTTTAAGAATGTTTTCTTATTTTTCCTTATTTAATGATTGTTTAATGGTTTAAATTGATAATAAATAGCTACACATGTCCGAAAGATTTTATTGATTAATTAATAATGAAATATATAAGAAATACTTCCCAGGAATTAACTCAATAAACAAAACTTATCTTTTGTTCTATAATTGAAAATGTTTTTGTGATGTTCTTGAGAAAACATTGTAATATGATTGTTGCAGACTCGCAGTGTACTTTAGAAAACGTTTATTTTGATGTCTACAGGGAATTAACAATTGTGGTTACGAACATGCTAAAAAAAGAAATTCACGGTATACCGATCCAAATATTTGTACAATTTTTGATTGAAGTAATTACATAAAGCTAAGGAGTAAGCTTTTTACAGAACTGAAGCTATAGGTAATAGGACCCATGAATGAAATCTTGAAATGGCAAGACCGAAGCAGCACGAGGAGATGAATCGAGCTGTCCACAACAGTTATTTGTACATCGAGCATACGAATATGCGTTCTATCTAGGATACAATAGTGTTATCATGTATTCATCTTTCAACGATGAAACAGAGTTATGTAAACGGTTACTTTCTTCAGTGAAAAAAGCTGGCTGTTTAGGTGGAGGCAGTACACCCTCACTAATCAGCATCAGAACCACTGATAACATGGTAGGCCTGTCTTCTGCATGATGTTGAACACACAATAATCCAACATGTATTAGTCGCTGTACTTCAGAAACGACATATGAGTTACGTAAAAACACACTCATGAGTTCAATGGACTTGTCTTCCTTATAGAGTCTCCATGCCTAATCCAAACCCAGCATATATCATAAAAGTATGTTAAAGGATGATGTTATAGATGACAATAATTTCTCATCGATTTTAGTCTACCTATTTTACTTACATGTCCAAGAAGGTTGTCACTGTGAGCCTCATGAGAGAATTCTCTATTTTTCTTCCCACTCACTATCTCCAGCACAAGAACACCAAAGCTAAATACATCCGACTTTGTTGAGAAACGCCCGTGTATTGCATACTCTGGTGAAATGTATCCACTGCATCATTTCATAAACACATATTATTGCTAGGATTTTGTGTTTGTTTTATTTGAAAATTTCCCCTTTTCATGGTAAAGAATAGTTACGATGTTTTATAGACACTTACAATGTTCCAACCACCTTCTTTGTTTGAGCCGTGGCATCCTGTCCTACAAACTTTCTTGCAAGGCCAAAATCAGATATTTTTGGATTCATTTGGCTGTCCAACAATATATTGCCAGCCTTCAGATCTCTATGGATGATTTGGAGGCGGGAATCTTGATGTAAATAAAGAAGACCTCGTGCGATTCCATGTATAATGTTTAAGCGTTGAGGCCAATCAAGCATTGCACTTCTGGTTTCATCTGCCCAATATGAACTACTTAGTCCATGCAAGTCGCTACAACAAGTGTGAATCTAAGGCATTAAAGAGAGTCAAACCGAATAGGAATGAGTCCAAGCTTTTGTTATCCATGTATTCATAAATTAGAATCTTTTCATTTCGATGAATGCAGTATCCAAGGAGCTTCACAAGATTCCGATGCTGAAGTTTGGCGATACAAATGACTTCATTCTCGAACTCTTCAAGTCCTTGCTGGGATGTTTCTGAGAGCCGCTTTACAGCTACTACTTGGCCGTCTTCCAACACACCCTAATTAAAAGATATATATTGGAGCTTATGATTCAAATATTGCCTTTTATTCAAAAAAGATCAATATGTTAATTACCTTGTAAACCGGACCAAAACCACCTTCTCCAATCTTATTGTCAATGTTAAAGTTGTCGGTAGCCTTTGCTATTCTATACAGGCTGACAAAAGGTAACTCGTCAAAGTTTTCCACCTGAACGCTATCCTTATTAAATGTGTGTCCCCAGTTCCCTACACAAAGTTCATTTTCAATTTCTCATGATTGGGTAAATCTTCAAAATCATACTTGTACAAACTTGTACTTAGCTAGTCATAATGCTTGTTAATGTTTCATTTCTTGAATCATAAAAAATGACTTGTTTCTGTTTACCTCGTCCTTTCTTGTGAGGCCTTTTCATTTTCTTTCTATAAACATATGCTATTGCACACAGAAGCAGTGCAGCCGAGGAAACGGAAAGCACTACAATGAGAACTTCGTTCTTCTTCTGGAAGCTGGATTGGCCTTTTCTAATGAATACATTAAATTAGCAAGGCTACAAATCAAAACCAGATATGTACAAACACCAGCAGAATATGAACATAGTTTTTTTTTTGTCAAGACGCCTTATAAATTATTGTCCAAAATAGTTCTTGAAAGGCTCTATTAAATCATCATCCTATGTATTATCTATATGTTTTAGCATGTCAAAGGATTCACTGTAATATAAAGATCAAAATACGTGTACCTGGTAACTCGGAGGTTGCCATTTTTATGTAAAGTTCTTGATGATCATCATACTTTCGAATGTCCAGCAGCTGATCAAACCACAACAAACAACCACTTCCTCCGTTTCTGATATCTAAATCTGCATAAGCTGTACACGAGCAATTCCTTCTACAGGCCGTCTCACATTCTTCACGAGACATGCTGACATTGTACCATGAATGACGTGTGTCTGGAAATTTCACTCCTGAAATTTTCTTGAAGACATCTTGAGTCCCACAAGTCAAAGGTTTTTTTCGTTGACACCCATTCGACATATCTCCTTCATTCCATTCTTTTAGGAATCTTGGTTCAAAACCTTCGATACAACTACAAAGGGGATTTTCGAGGGTGCATCTTGCATAAGGACCACAACGTCCATAAAGACTACATGTATCGACTACTATATTTCCATACACAACCCATTCTTCTGTCCGCTCGATCCAGTTTGACTGCATTATAATGCCATCATGCATCAGAACCATTCTAAGAACAGCTGAAGTCTTAAGTTTATATGTATAATACATCTCCTTCTGGTTAACAGTAAACTCTATCAAGAAATATGGACCAGTGTTTTCAATAGGACGACCACGGAACCCAAGACCATTCCATGGTCCAACCCTGGCGTATCGAACTAGACCTTTTCTTATAAATAGCTGTGGATATCCATTTGTGTCTACCCAGAGTTTATACACACCAAAAGAAGGATCATCAGGGCTCTTCCAAGATGTTAAGTACCTCTCTCTTCCTGTTGTCAAATCCTTCCCTAATTTCATCCCTGGTAGCAACGTGTTACCAGGAAAGTCAAAACTTTGCCAGATCGGATTTTCGTTGGTGCTATTTTCCCACACCACAAGATTTCCGTTGTCCAGAAGCTGTAGCACCGGATTCACATTATTGACAGATACTATCAAATCGGATGACCAGATTATGGTATTACCACCGCTGAGAATCTGAAGGGTTCCTTCTCTAGTGAGTTTGAACATGCCTGATGCATCGATAATTGGTTTCTCCCTGTTAGCAACCCACACAGCGGTACATGGTGATATCTTCTTGTACCATATGCCCAGGTACCGATTCTTGGACTCTCCGGGGCTAAAAAACCCCAGTTCATACGTCTCCCCATCTGAAACAATGGTTTTGCCATCTTTGATTGGTTGATTTGCAGATATTGTGTCTAGTGAAGCAGAACTTGACATGAAGACGAATACCGTACTGGACAGTAACACAAGGATGGGAATATACTCCATGGACGTGTTCTTGAAAATGGTGAGACTTATATAATTAGAGGGTAAAATATAATAAAATCCTTGCTAAATCACTATATATCGTGGTAAGCTTTGTTGGATCATTACTGTTAGGTTGGAGATTATCCATTCAAATTACGGTTAAGGAAGCTCCTTTTTCCACATTGACTGGAATATGAAGATTTTAATTGACTTCACACTACATCACCTCCCAACCGACTTTTTGTAGGAATCTTAGACTAGAACTTGGCGGTTATAAATTTGACCATCAAATATGTCGCCTATTTTTAATATATCATAATTAATAGATTCATGAAAGAATACAATAGAAAATATAATAAAACGAACAAGTTAACATTGAAGCGTTAAATCAATTATCATGTTTAGTTGATTCCAAAAAATAAATGAGTTATTCAAATTTGGTTATTAGGGTCTTTTTATTATATATTATATACTCCCTCCGTCCCTTTTTTATTGTCCACTTTTGACTTTTAAAAGTCTTTCTTTTTCAACTTTGATCGTAAATATTTTTTTGTTTTGTTATATAATACTTGATGCAAAATATATGGATGGATTGTGTTTTAAACGTATTTCCGTTGGTATAATTTTCATCAAGTATCATATAACACAAACAAAAATATCTAAAGTTAAAGTTGAAAAAGAAAGACTTTTAAAAGTCAAAAGTGGACAATAAAAAAGAGACGGAGGGAGTATATGTTATTAATGATTTGGTGCTTGTTTTGTGTTGTCAAATAAATGTAAAATGTTTTTGTATTGTCAAACTTATGTTTAAAACTAAATTTTTAAATTGTCACATGTTGAACATATTTATATTGAATGAATTGTTTTGAATAAAATGTTTACAATTTAGCTTATATGTTATTTGAAGTTTTATTGATTTTGATTTTTAATATTTAGCGGATATTTGTGAACCGAACCATGGTTAACCGCCTTCTCACGGTCTGATTCGATTCAATTTTTTGGCTAGCTTGGTTCGGTTTCGATTTGAGTAAGTCAGGTATCCGTCCCGCAGTTACGGTTGACAACTTTATCAATATCTGAACCACCCTAGAACACCCCTAGTTTGAATGTTTGAATGTGTTATTCGTTCTTGTTTTTGTGCTATTAAATTGGAAGTTTCAGTCTCGTAATTTCTGTGCAAAGCGGGTGTAATAGTTAAGTGGTCGTGTCTATTTTATTTCTTCAAACGTTTCTTCATGTCTCAAGAAATATTTTGTTATGATCAAGCTCGGGCAACGTATTTATTTTTTAATTGTTATTAGTTTATTGTGTATGATGTTGCTTACTTTTAGTTTAATTTATTTTGTTTGAGAAATGAAATAAATTTAAAAAAATGAGTTTTATTTTAAAATGTATATTTAAAACTCAATCTAAAATGGCTTTGGAAATTTTAAGAATTGGTTTTAATATTAAAATGTGTTCACAAACATACTTTATGCATTCTGTTTGCTAGTAACACCAAATTTTTGTAAATAAGATCATACAAATATTATAAACACCCCAAGTTTAAATATTACAACTCAATAGTTGGAACAACTTGTAGGTATATTTGTAGTTTTGATCACACATAGCTATATGCCACCGCAAGGCTAATATATATCTGGTCAGACTTAAACGAGATATTTACATGTTCAAAAATTCGCCAGTTTAATTGGACCCTGATTATACATATGCATGGTGCAAGGATGAGACTAAACATGCCGTACAAAATTAATTATTTGTTAGGAGTCCTAAAAATATCTAAGACTTATATAGTTTATACAAATGATAAGTGGTACCTATTGGTTAAACCTATTGATGTGTGTATAATTAACAAAGAATAACAACAATCATTCAATGATGGTTTTAGTCTGCATTAGCCGTTATTAAATTGAGTTTGACAACAAGCACAATGATGATCAATCTATAAAGTATTTTTGCAATTGAAAATATTAAAGTTGAACTTTTTTTTAATCGTCTGTAGATAGCAATAACATTTGTAAACAACTTGTCCCTCTAATATCTCGTCGAAAAGGAGAAGATCAATGACATGAACTCTACCAAGCGATATCATAACTTCTGATCCTCGTTTAGTATGAAGGGAAGTTTCACTTCATTGAGAATGGTCTCCCTAGTGCACATATTGGTGACTCATTTGCTCTAGATTAAACTGAATGGTTCATCAAATTCAAAGATAAAAATAAGATAGCAAGCTTTATCATTTCATGTATGACCTCAGACCTTAAGAAGTCTCATGCAAATCATAAATCATTTGAAATTATTACCCACTTGAGGAAAATATGTGAAGTGGAATTTTCATGAACGAATTTTCATTGCCAACTTGGCTAAAGTATGCACACCAAAGAACCTTCAAGTATTTCACTGCTTCATTTCTAATATGAAGAAGCGGGACGATTGAGTGAAGAATATAGGTCCAATTTTTTATGAATTGATGGATATGCTTGAACTTAAAAGAAGTTTTGGCATTGAAAGTTAGAATCCTTACATGGATGGATGTAAAGTGTGGTTGGACAACTATTAAGTAGTTTATTCACTCATCAAGCTAAAGGAGGTGTATGATCAAAAGAGACACTACAACGAGATGAATGAAAAGGCAAGAAATTTTCCAATTGTCTCAAGAAGAAATCTCACCCTGTAGAAGATGTTTATTGTTTCATATGTGGTAAGAGAGGACATTGGAAGAGAAACTATGTAATTTACTTGACATAGTTGAATAAAGGCAAGGTCGTGAGACTTGCAAGTTAGGTATGACTATATGATAGGATTTTCAGTTTCCTAAGTTCCTATGTATTAGATACAAACATTTGTTCTTATGTGTTGGATGAAGAAGATTTGAAAAGAAGTTGAAGATGAATGATAGTTAATTATTGGATTAACAATTGGATTGGCACTTTTATTGTTTTAATTAAGAATTAATCTAAGTTTCTGGAATTGTTTTTTAGACAAATACTTTTTTTTTAAACCTTTTACTTTAATTTTTAGATGCTCAATTTCATTAATCATTCGATTATCATTTTTTTGTTGCATATGTCTATCATGTTTCTTTATATAACGATCTAAATGAAATATGTGCACTCAATAATGTTCAAAATATAAATAAATATACCTATAACATGGAACAAGTGTATACTTGAAACATATTAATTTGAGACACAATAATATTGATATATGAACAAGTAACAAATGTTCCATATTGCAGGAAACTTGAGAATCATCCTCTCAATACCAGAGAGTAGTGCCTCTGATTTCATTGAATATGTTGCAAAATGATGCATATATGCTCAACAGAATTATGTCTAGATACTGCAACTTTTCTATCTTAAATTGTAGAAATTTTTTTCCTATGTGATGATTTGTCCTTTGTCTGATTCCAACTAAGGAATGTAACCAAGGAACCATAAAAGTTATGGAATTTGGGAAGATAACCCAAAGATATCTTAACTAAGAATATGGAACTGTGAAACACATGTTCGACTTAAAGTTTCTGCAATTCATAGTTTTTATATATTTTGGGGAGATTGTCTCATACAGCACCACCAAGGAAAAAGTTGTGTGTCACTTGGGATGATGAATAACTAGAGAGATATATATTCTTACAACAAGTAAGTAGGGGCTATTTAACCTTATTAAAACCCTATAACCACATTATATAACACCACACATAGTTATTAGTAGACAACATGTTGGGACTATGCACCAATGTTTGTAGGCATAGTAGAAGACCACCAAGCATTCAAGTTTCTTGATAAACTCTAAACCAAATCAAGGAATACATATTACATATAATTTTCTAAGTTCAAGTTTTCATTCTAGTCCAACTACATGTGTATAGAACAGCAACGTGAACTAGTAGCCCACCTGCCTCATGCAATTTTCTAAGTTCAGTTTGTTGAACCATGGAAAAATTCATGGAAACTGAAGAACTTCACCCCTTTAGGAAACACATTTGAGAATTGTCCCTTATCTCAACATCTATAACAACTACAGGCATCTTTTGGTTTAGATTGCACATCTTAACACCTACTCTTTTACCTAACTTCTTCTTGTTGTTGTTAAATTTTCTCTAGTTCCCCAAATTTCATAATTACATTTTTTGGATTGGCTTCCTTTTTTCTCTTTATCCTGACCTTCAAATCTCTTCTCAACTTTTCATGCTTTTCTCATCGCCAATGCAAGTATGGTATCTTCACTAATAGGAATTTGGTAACTCTAAGGCAATCCATCCATGTATTGGCTTACTTTGGTTGCTTTGCTCAGTACCAATATTGTGACATCCGCCTAAAATGGATTCGGTTCAACCCAACCCAATTGGAAATTTAATAAACCCTACTCGAGATTTCTTGACGCTAATAGGATCAAAACCCTTACACTACGATATAAATTGATGTTAATAGCAATATATCATAGTATAACGTTATAACTATAATAAAATTAAATTATGATACCATATTAAAATCAAATCAAAGTATGATGCTCTAATTAAATTAAAAAAATCAAACTTGAATGCTATAATTAAACTTCAAATCAAAGTAGATTGTTATAATCAAATAATAACCTATTTTTTTTTATAAAACTCTATTTTTATAAACACTACATTAAATTTTATAAAACTCTTAAGATACTTGTGTTAGTGGGGAATTATGAAGACCACCAAAAGTAAAAGGTTATTCCCATTGTCTCCCACTCACACCATCCATCATCTTTCCTTTCATTTTTCTCCCAACACATTATTCTCATCACCACTCAAACCATATCTATTCTTCCTCTCACTCTCAATCTCGAAATTCTTCCTAGAAATCTTCATTTTTCAGCCAAGAACACTTCAATATACTCAAATCTCCATCCCTCTTGAAGCATTCATCAAGGTATGTTGTTAAAAGTTCCAAATTCATACATGAAACAAATTAAATCCACCAAAATATCTAACACTCATTTCATACATAAACCTGATTTTTATCAGACTCTCATAAATAAAATAAGAAGTTCTGGAAATTTTCAGAAAATAACTTATTTTTATTGAATTACTATAATTATTGCAATAAAATATGGCAATAATTCACATAAAATACTTTTTGCAGTCAATAAATTCTGGAAACATTTTGTAACAACCCATATATTGAGTAAAGTGGATTTATAAAGTTTCATGCATTTATATTACAGTTTGATTCTTGTTTTGTATTTTATTTTGTTGTAGAAAAATAAATTGCAAAATATTTTTAGGTATGTTAAAATCTAGATTTTATATTTTTCGCACCTACTACACATTTTAAAGACTCCATGACAAAATTTACAGATTTTTGTAAGAAGGTTTGCTTATTTTTCCTGATTTAATGTTTATTTAATGGTTTAAATTGATAATAAATAGCTACACATGTCCAAAAATTATAAAACCTTATCAGAATACCATATATAACATGTTAATCATAAATAAAAAGTCTAATGAATTTCTCTTAATATTTCCCTATTATTTATGATTTTATTGATTAGTTAATAATGAAAAACATAAGAAATACTTCCCATAGTCCAAAATATATAACATATTTACAGTAGGCTCAATATATTGTTAGAAAACTATGGTTAATTTTCCAGAATTTGGGGGAATCATTTATTATTTTTCCCGAATTTTGTTGTGGTTTAATTATTAAAATACTAAATAAATACTAAAGCAGTTAAGAAAAATATGAAAATTTTACAGTAATTACTATTTTATGAAATAATGATTTTCTGATAATTTCAGAATGTTTCATTACTGTTTAGTATTTAAAACCATTTTCCTAAATATCTAAGCATGTAAAAATGCATTTTTAATGATTTTTTCATATAAATAATTGTTTATAATATATAAAATCTGTAAATACTTATAATTTGACAAGTTATTATTTTAATAAGAAATTATTAAAATCTTGCCTAAAGTGAAAATATAAATTAATTAAGCAAAGTAATTAATTCAATTTAAAATTCATCTAACCTATGAATACATTAATATTCAAAACAAAATTTGATTATTGTTAATTCATCTAATATAAGAATATGTGTCTAATTACTTTTATTAATACTCCATTCCCGTTTAGTAGTTCCTAAACCAAAACTATTAATTATAATAGGTTCCACGTCGTTTTGACCCGAGCCGTCTATCGTACAACACGCGTATTCCGTTTGGACAAATGTGAGTAATCTACCCCATATTTTATAATTTTCAATACTTTTGGGGTGTATCATGTGGTTCTAATATGTTTTCAACTTCATTTTATTATTTTATCACAATTGAGACATTGTTGGGGACATTTATACTTGAATCATTATTTGTATAATTATTGTTTGTTTACGCTACCTGTACTTGTAGTGCATTATCATTTTAGTCTAATCTCCATGACTATGCCCGTATTCTTGAGGTACGTTATGGACAATAATAGCGCTATTGGGTTGACCACCCCGCCTTGGGACGCTAAGGTGATTGATCGCACGTGGTTGTGTGTGTATGATGATTAGATGCTCCATCCTATATATACATCTATATGTATATATAGGGTGATGACTTATTGTTGTTGTTATCATTTGTTAATCAATTTTTGATTTATAAACTGTTATCTCAATAACAGTTGCTTGCCAACTTCAAAAGAAAACAAATTTCAAATTATTCAAACTCACAATTTTCTTTAATAAAACTAGATTACTCACCAACTCTCGTAGTTGACCTGTTTTTACCCATGATGCAGATTTGAAGAATGAAGTTGATGAAAAGTAGGGTGTACCTTAGAAACCCACAAGACTATTTAAATTTGATGTAATAAATGTTATTGTATTTTGATTTGTATTTGTATGTTGAGGATCTTGTTTGCATACTTAGTACTTAACTGAATCTAATCATATTATAACATAGTTGTCATGAGACTTTGAACAATATATCATGCCTTGATCGATTCCGCCAAGGATCGGGGTGTGACAGATTGGTATCAGAGCCCTTGACTATAGGGAATTAGGTTAATTGCCTTGACCTAGTCTATAGCCTCTAGGGTCCTCTCGTATGCTAGTTTATAAAATGCACACACAACTGCATGCAATTCGCACTTAGAAAATCCTTGGAATACCTTTGTGTGCTAATTGCTCCCTTATGTGCTTACGTATTATTCCCGACACTTATATGTGCGCATACACTTGTGAATTTTCTCCTCTTTCTCTTAAAATCACACACATACTCAAATGGTTTCAAAATAAAATTTTATATACATATATATTCCTTAGAGTTCATAGGAAATTAAAAGTCATCCACTCTAGTTGGGTAGGATCGAAGTAATGGACGCGTAGTAACTGGAAGGGGGAGGTGCCGGTAGCCCAAAAGTCCTAACTAGGTAAGCATTCGTATACATCCCAATCAACCAAGGGACCAGTTTGCTTACTTGGGGACCAAAGGCGAGAGTTCCCAAACCTATAGGCCAAAGCGCGTTATTCACATTACTTTTGAGCCATCAAAATACCCGACCTTATCAAACGTATCCGAAAGGATACACTCCAAAATGGCCAACTCATTGGACTATTAAGTTCCCTAATGGGCCTAGAAGTGGGAAAAACATGTGAAAACTTAGTATTGTGGGGGCCCACGCAATTGCTACATGCTTCACATTTAGTACCCATGGAAAGCCCAAAAGGTGCCTAACACTCCTAACCATGGCCCAACAAGTGTTTTACAATCATTTTACCCAACAATGTCTACAAACTTAATTTCCATAATCAATTTACAAATAACTCACAAGTCCATATGCGTGTTTCTCATAGATGGCATTACGACCTCCATACGCTGCTCGTAACAACCGAAGGCTAGCCGCCCTTATCGCTAAGGAGGTAGCAAATGTCATCCCAACAATTGCAACCCATCTTCAAACTCTTCAGCCGTAAGCTCCAGCAACCACTCATCGTTGCTCGTTTAAGCACTTTCGTAGCTGTAATCCGCCTTACTTCAAAGGCATAGATGGTGCCACCGCACTCCTCACATGGATCGAAGAAATGGAGAGTACTTTCATCCACAGCGAGTGCCCTGAGGACCTGATGGTCCGTCACGCTACAGGGAGCCTCCAAGGACATGCTCTCTCATGGTGGAACCTAGAAAAATGGGCAAAATGAGAGGGTGTTGCCTTGGGAATGACCTGGTCAAAACTAAAGGAACGCATGATAGAGAAGTTCTGCCCGGACAGCGAATTGCAAACTCTCGAGGAGGAATTCTGGAATCTGAAACAGGTGGGAGGAGATAACGCTACCTACACTAATAGATTCTATGATCTTTCAAGACTCCTACCTCACATGGTTCAACCTATGAAAACTGCAATACGCCGCTACATTAAAGGGTTACCGCGCCAGATCCGTGATTCGGTGACCAGCAGCAGGCCATCTACTCTGGAATCCGCTATTGAAATAGCATGTCAACTCAACGAGGATAATATGAACGATGGTGTCCTCCCACGCAAGGGTTCAAAGATGACAACTGAAAAGCCGACCTCTGAGACTCCCCTAATTGTCAAGTCCGAGTCCTCACACCGACATGACAAAAAGAAGCGGAAAAGCCATCACCACAACCATGCTGTTATTACCCCTGCTGCTCCTATCACCCAAGTCACCCAACCAAACAAAAAGTCGTATATCGGACCTCACCCCCTCTGTAACCATTGTAACTATCACCATATGTCCACCAGCCCGTGTCGCCTTTGTACGACTTGTGGTCGCTATGGCCACTTGGCGGACACATGCCGTGCACCAAAAACTCAGCGACCATTCGCTCTACCCTCAAATCAGCAAACACAAACCCGGTATCCAACTGGAACATGCTTCAACTGTGGTGACCCCACCCATTTCAGAAACGCGTGTCCTAGGCTTGTCAATATCATTAACACTCAAGCCCAGGCAAATCCAACAATGCAGGTTCCAGCTCCCAAAGGCCGAGCATTTGTCATTACCGCAACCCAAGCACAGACCGATAACAATGTCGTAAATGGTACGTTTCTCATAAATGACTGCTACGCGTCAGTACTTTTTGATTCAGGTGCCGATAAAAGTTTCGTGTCTTTGGAATTTGAACCCATACTTCACACACCTCGCACGATACTTGATGAACACTTTACCGTAGAAGTCGCCAATGGAAAATACATTTCACTCAATGCAGTCATCCAAGATTGCACTTTCGATTTTTGCAGTCATAAATTTTCCGTCAATTTAGTTCCTATGGAACTTGGTAGCTTCGACATCATCGTGGGAATGGATTGGCTATCCCAAAACCATGCTGAAATAGTATGTTTCGAGAAGTTCATTCATATTCCTCTTGCCGACGGTCAAAGTCTTCGTATTTATGGCGTGACTCGTTCGAAAAAGCTTAGTCTTATGTCATGTACTCAAGCTCGATCATATCTACGTAAAGAATACATGGCTTTCTTAGCCCATGTGGTGGAAACAAAGGTCACAGAAAAGAAGATAGAAGATATTCCGATTGGACGAGACTTTCCCGACATCTTTCCCGATGATGTATCTGGACTCCCTCCAGTACGTGAGCTAGAGTTCCGCATCGATCTCGTTCCTGAAGCTGCTCCCATAGCCAAGTCTCCATATCGGTTGGCTCCAACCGAGATGCAATAATTGGCAAGTCAGCTCCAAGAATTAACCGATAAGGGATTTATCCGCCCTAGTACTTCACCCTGGGGAGCCCCATTTCTCTTCATCAAAAAGAAAGATGGTTCGTTTCGTATGTGTATCGATTATCGGGAGTTAAATAAATTGACCATCAAGAACTGATATCCGTTACCTCGGATCGACGACCTTTTTGATCAGCTTCAAGGAGCTTCATGCTTCTCAAAAATCGACCTTCGCTCGGGATATCACCAACTTCGAGTACGGGAAGAAGACATCCCCAAAACCGCTTTCCGAACCCGCTATGGTCATTACGAGTTCACTGTTATGCCTTTCGGCCTAACAAATGCCCCTGCCGCATTCATGGACTTGATGAATCGGGTATTTAAACCTTATCTCGACCGTTTTGTTATCGTCTTTATTGATGACATCCTCATTTACTCCAAGACAAAGGCAGAGCATGAAAGACACCTTCGCCTAACTCTCCAAACGTTGCAAGGAAATCGGCTCTATGCCAAGTTTTCGAAATGCGAGTTTTGGTTAAAGGAGGTACAATTCCTCGGTCATATTGTAAGTGACAAGGGTATTTTAGTTGATCCCGCAAAAGTTGAAGCAGTCAAGAATTGGAAAGCCCCACGTACCCCCAAGGAAATTCGGTCATTCCTCGGTTTAGCGGGATATTACCGGCGTTTCATTTCAAATTTCTCAAAGATCGTTTTACCGCTTACTTCGCTCACTTGCAAGGGTACGCCATTTGATTGGGGACCCAAGCAGGAATACGCTTTCCAAACTCTTAAACAAAGATTGTGTGACGCTCCAATTCTTACACTCCCTGAAGGATCCGAAGATTTCGTGGTATACTACGATGCCTCCAATCTCGGTCTAGGTTGTGTTTTGATGCAAAGGGGAAAGGTTATAGCTTACGCATCGCGACAACTCAAAATCCATGAAAGGAATTATACGACTCATGATTTGGAGCTCGGTGTCGTGGTTTTCGCTCTTAAAATTTGGAGGCATTACCTTTACGGCACTAAATGCGTAATTTTCACCGACCATAAGAGCTTGCAACATATTCTTAATCAAAAGGAACTCAATATGAGGCAAACACGATGGGTCGAACTCCTAAATGATTACGAGTGTGAAATACGCTATCATCCGGGAAAGGCGAACGTCGTAGCCGACGCATTAAGTCGAAAAGAACATGCCAAAGCATTTCATTTAATATGTTCTCCTATCTTGTCCAATCTCAGCGACCGAATTCGAGGAGCCCAACACTCGGCAATTACCGAAAATGACATGCCCACGGGAATTGATGGGGAGTTGGAATCTAAATCTGATGGTATTTTCTATTATCAAGATCGCATCTGGATCCCAGATCGCGACAATCTTCGTACATTCCTGATGGAAGAAATCCATAAAACTCGATATTCCATTCATCCGGGCGTTGACAAGATGTATCATGGCTTGAGAACCAATTATTGGTGGTCGGGAATGAAAAAGGATATTGCTTTATTCGTAGCTAAATGTCTTACATGTTCCAGGGTCAAAGCAGAACATCAACGACCCTCTGGACTATTGGTCCAACCGGAAATCCCCGAGTGGAAATGGGAAGCGATCACCATGGATTTCGTAACCAAACTTCCCCGTACCACAAAGGGACATGACAGCATTTGGGTAATCGTTGACCGTTTGACTAAATCTGCTCACTTCCTTCCCATCCGTGAACATTTCAAGGTCAAACAACTTGCTCGGATTTACATCGACGAGATAGTTAGTCGGCATGGCATCCCTCTCAGCGTCATTTCAGATCGTGATGGGAGATTTCTCTCTCGGTTCCGGCAATCACTTCAAGAAGCCATGGGAACTCGCCTCGATCTCAGTACCGCCTATCATCCTCAGACTGATGGTCAATCTGAGAGGACAATTCAAACACTCGAAGATATGTTGAGGGCGTGTATCTTAGATTTCGGAGGAAACTGGGACTCTCATTTACCGTTGGTGGAATTCTCCTATAATAACAGTTATCATTCTAGCATCGGGATGCCACCATTTGAGGCATTGTATGGCCGTAAATGTCGATCTCCTATTTGCTGGCATGAAATTGGCGAGTCCCACGTAATTCGCGCAACAATGGATTCTCCAATCGTTGGTCCTGAGCTTATCCAGGAAACAACCGACAAAATCACTCAGATTCGCAATAACATTCTCACAGCTAGTAGCCGACAAAAGAGTTACGCCGACAATCGACGCAAACCGCTTGAATTTACCGTGGGTGACATGGTCATGTTAAAAGTGTCCCCATGGAAAGGTGTGGTTCGATTTGGACGCAAGGGTAAACTGGCACCCCGCTACGTAGGGCCGTTTAAGATCCTAAAAAGGATCGGACCAGTAGCCTACGAGTTGGATCTACCAATAGAGCTTAATAAAGTTCACCCTGTATTTCATATAGCCAACCTCAAGAAGTGTTTAGCAGACGAGAACCTTCATGTTCCTCTCGAGGATATCCAAATCGACGAGACAATGCAATTTATCGAGAAACCCTTGGAAATTGCCGACCGAAAGGAAAAGCAACTCAAAAGAAGTCGCATTCCCCTGGTCAAGGTCAGGTGGCAGTCAGCACGTGGACCTGAGTATACATGGGAGCGTGAGGATCAAATGCGTACCAAATACCCGCAACTTTTCTCTTAAGGTACTCTCTTCTTAAATTTCGGGACGAAATTTCCTAAAGTAGGGGAGACTGTGACATCCGCCTAAAATGGATTCGGTTCAACCCAACCCAATTGGAAATTTAATAAACCCTACTCGAGATTTCTTGACGCTAATAGGATCAAAACCCTTACACTACGATACAAATTGACGTTAATAGCAATATATCATAGTATAACGTTATAACTATAATAAAATTAAATTATGATACCATATTAAAATCAAATCAAAGTATGATGCTCTAATTAAATTAAAAGAATCAAACTTGAATGCTATAATTAAACTTCAAATCAAAGTAGATTGTTATAATCAAATAATAACCTATTTTTTTTATAAAACTCTATTTTTATAAACACTACATTAAATTTTATAAAATTCTTAATATGCTTGTGTTAGTGGGGAATTATGAAGACCACCAAAAGTAAAAGGTTATTTCCATTGTCTCCCACTCACACCTTCCATCATCTTTCCTTTCATTTTTCTCCCAACACATTATTCTCATCACCACTCAAACCATATCTATTCTTCCTCTCACTCTCAATCTCGAAATTCCTCCTAGAAATCTTCATTTTGGCAGCCAAGAACACTTCAATATACTCAAATCTCCATCCCTCTTGAAGCATTCATCAAGGTATGTTGTTAAAAGTTCCAAATTCATACATGAAACAAATTAAATCCACCAAAATAAATAAAACTCATTTTATGCATAAACCTGATTTTTCTCAGACTCTCATAAATAAAATAAGAAGTTCTGGAAATTTTTAGAAAATAACTTATTTTTATTGAATTACTATAATTATTGCAATAAAATATGGCAATAATTCACATAAAATACTTTTTGCAGTCAATAAATTCTGGAAACATTTTGGAACAACCCATATATTGAGTAAAGTGGATTTATAAAGTTTCATGCATTTATATTACAGTTTGATGCTTATTTTGTATTTTATTTTGTTGTAGAAAAATAAATTACAAAATATAGTTAGGTATGTTAAAATCTAGATTTTATATTTTTAGCACCTACTACACATTTTAAAGACTCCATGACAAAATTTACAGATTTTTGTAAGAAGGTTTGCTTATTTTTCCTGATTTAATGTTTATTTAATGGTTTAAATTGATAATAAATAGCTACACATGTCCAAAAATTATAAAACCTTATCAGAATACCATATATAACATGTTAATCATAAATAAAAAGTCTAATGAATTTCTCTTAATATTTCCCTATTATTTATGATTTTATTGATTAGTTAATAATAAAAAACATAAGAAATACTTCCCATAGTCCAAAATATCTAACATATTTACAGTAGGCTCAATATATTGTTAGAAAACTATGGTTAATTTTCCAGAATTTTTGGGAATCATTTATTATTTTTCCCGAATTTTGTTGTGGTTTAAATATTAAAATACTAAATAAATACTAAAGCAGTTAAGAAAAATATGAAAATTTTACAGTAATTACTATTTTATGAAATAATGATTTTCTGATAATTTCAGAATGTTTCATTACTGTTTAGTATTTAAAACCATTTTCCTAAATATCTAAGCATGTAAAAATGCATTTTTAATGATTATTTCATATAAATAATTGTTTATAATATATAAAATCTGTAAATACTTATAATTTGACAAGTTATTATTTTAATAAGAAATTATTAAAATCTTGCCTAAAGTGAAAATATAAATTAATTAAGCAAAGTAATTAATTCAATTTAAAATTCATCTAACCTATGAATACATTAATATTCAAAACAAAATTTGATTATTGTTAATTCATCTAATATAAGAATATGTGTCTAATTACTTTTATTAATACTCCATTCCCGTTTAGTAGTTCCTAAACCAAAACTATTAATTATAATAGGTTCCACGTCGTTTTGACCCGAGCCGTCTATCGTACAACACGCGTATTCCGTTTGGACTAATGTGAGTAATCTACCCCATATTTTATAATTTTCAATACTTTTGGGGTGTATCATGTGGTTCTAATATGTTTTCAACTTCATTTTATTATTTTATCACAATTGAGACATTGTTGGGGACATTTATACTTGAATCATTATTTGTATAATTATTGTTTGTTTACGCTACCTGTACTTGTAGTGCATTATCATTTTAGTCTAATCTCCATGACTATGCCCGTATTCTTGAGGTACGTTATGGACAATAATAGCGCTATTGGGTTGACCACCCCGCCTTGGGACGCTAAGGTGATTGATCGCACGTGGTTGTGTGTGTATGATGATTAGATGCTCCATCATATATATACATATATATGTATATATAGGGTGATGACTTATTGTTGTTGTTATCATTTGTTAATCAATTTTTGATTTATAAACTGTTATCTCAATAACAGTTGCTTGCCAACTTCAAAAGAAAACAAATTTCAAATTATTCAAACTCACAATTTTCTTTAATAAAACTAGATTACTCAACAACTCTCGTAGTTGACCTGTTTTTACCCATGATGCAGATTTGAAGAATGAAGTTGATGAAAAGTATGGGTGTACCTTAGAAACCCACAAGACTATTTAAATTTGATGTAATAAATGTTATTGTATTTTGATTTGTATTTGTATGTTGTGGATCTTGTTTGCATACTTAGTACTTAATTGAATCTAATCATATTATAACATAGTTGTCATGAGACTTTGAACAATATATCACGCCTTGATCGATTCCGCCAAGGATCGGGGTGTGACAAATATCCTTGAAAACATTCAAAGGTCAACAAAACTTTGTGTCGTATTCGGTAATGGTCATTTTTTCTTTAAATAGATAAAATGTTTTTCAATTTATCGAGCTTCTTCCACCATGCAAAAATTCTCCTTGAGTTTTCCAAAGATTCGTCCTAATGCAAGTTGTTTAACATATGTGCACGATCCGTTTCCAAAATCCAGGTATGTACTACAATGGAATCAGGTGGCCCGTCATAACTTAGATATTGACATCCATTAAAGTCTTTATACATGCATCATTTCTTTGTCACTTCCTCTACCATTGGATAAAACTCCATAGGTGGTTCATTTTCCAGGTTATGGCTTGAGACACCAAAATTCTAATCACTCACCTCGTTCACAATTACGGTCGAATCCCTCCTATCATTCTTGTAACACACCTTGTAAGGACATTTGAAATAATCATTTGATTTGAAGTTGTCAAAGTGTTTTATAAAAATTATTCTTTTAGAAACATTTTATAGATAACGATCCCAAGCTGTTAAGTTATTTACATTCGAAATGTTTAAATTGTCAAGGCCACAAAGTTGTAACAATCAATCAAGATAAATTAGTTTAAAGAAAAACTTATGTACGTATTAAATTACAAATTAACTCCTTTTAAATGTCCAAATTCTTACTATATGAATGATCTTCAACTAAGTCTTTAAATCGAAATACATGTCAAAATAAAAGTTTTCGCTTTAAAAACCCAGTACAGATACCGTCAAATTTTGACTGGTATTGGTTAAAGGAAATAATACAAACCCAAAGTCCAACCCCTAAAAAAATTATAAAACATCATAAGATTAATCAATATGATAGTCAGGGGAAAAGAAACATTTAGATATAAACATCTCTAAAACATCATCAAATTTCTTAAGATAAAAATGTAATACACATGCTTGTAACTCCCAATACCCAAGTCTCCACTCTCTTATACACACGTTTATTACTAAGGGTAAATATGGTAACTTGAAGCATTAATAAGTTATTAACATTTCTCACAAAACCTGTTTAGAGGCCTCATTTGTAACTTGTATATTTTGGAGACATGTAACCATCACCCATGAAACCACGAAATGGGTTTGTAAAGTCCATCCTCTCAATTATGATGCTCTAGAATGTCTATCACAACTCATAAGTCAACGGATAACACACTAGTGTCAACCCATCCTAAGTGGATGTAATGATCAGGATAAAAACTCTTTTCATTGTAACACTAGTTGTAAAAGTATTTTTGTGAACACACATGTATTTCTTATAGTATTACATACAATAAAGCACAAAGCAGCAATATTATAATAAAACTCTAGATAAAAAATAAGAATAACGACATGTATTTTTTTGTAAATACACACCTAGTAATAATTTGACTATTTCACGTCTAGTGACGAATAGTTGTCGAGTGGTCTCCTATAATAATAGTTTACCTAAATGATTAACTTTGAGGTTAACCAATAATTGAACTCCTATCGACAATTAGTATTTGAAATATCAATTTATCCCTTATATATATTCCTTAAGTAATTAGAAGAGTACCGGTAGTGGTTTGAGGTCAAACGGATCTATAGGTCAAACATGGTTTTTATGCAAAAATGGCAATCTACCTTGGTGTTTCTACCCAGACACTTCATTTACCAATTCCAAATTACTCAAATGGATAGAATACAATCTAGTAATTTTTTCTCATGATTAACATCCTAAATGATCATCGGAACAATGATTTAATCTAAATATAGAAATCAAGAAGTTTGGTTCCAGATTTCTCACAATGAGTTTATAAGCTTTATTACCAGTGTTTAATAATTTATAAAAACGATTTTACTTCAATATGGTGATTCTATTTGTTAAGTTAAACTAGATTTATGAAATAGATTGATAATTCAACCAAACAATTTCATTAAATTGAAAATCTACAATCAATTCATGATCTCCACATTAGCTTGAAATCATCCATTTATCAACGAGAAGCTATTAATCTCATATTATTTATTTGTTGACATCATTAGAGCATGGAAAAATCATTTCTAAGCTTCATTAACATTCAATTGGTGATCTAAATTTTCCAATAAGCACATGACCAATCTAAGGTTTATAGACCCCTAAATTCACTTGTGAAGTTGAAATTAAGGAACATTAGAGGAAAATGACGATAGATTAGTGAATTATTGATATAATCTAAACTAGAAACTCAATTTATGATGATAAAGTTCCTAGATTTTTATATTTAATGAGAATATAACTCTATGTTTCTAGAGTGGATAAGGAGAATTAAGTATATGTACCTCCTAAAGCTTTATTTGATGATTTGAAAACTAATTATTCAATAATACTTCAATTTAGCTTCAATTCTTCGGTCTTCAAAACTATTTAAATAAAGAAACAAGGAATGGAAATAGGGTCTATGTTCTAATATTTGGTCACTTGACAACTTAAATCCCTCAACCTCATACCTCATTAAACCCTAAGATGGATATTTTTGGATTATAAAAGAATAAAATAGCAACTAGACAAAATGGTTGTAAGCTTCAGACATGAATCATTAAAAATGTCCAGTTTCCAAACCATATGAACTCATTTTGAGTTGATTCTCTTTGATCTCACTTAATTTCGATGTCTATTACTAATTATCTTTCACCCTTTTCCCTTATATTACCTCTAATGTATGGTTTTATGGCCTTAAAATGGGCACTTTCTATCATTTTATGTGAAATTATAAATGCTATTCTTATCTTTTTTTTTTCGTGTACTTAATTCACTTGTACCATAACTATATAGTATTCATATAGTAATTTCATGTAATGGTCCTTCTCTTGTTGGACATGTAAATTGACCATTTTCTTTCTTTGACCATTTATCGTTTATATTAGGTTTTACAATTCCCATAACTTTAATTTCTTTACTTTCTAATCATCCAAATTTTTAGATGTTACAACTGTCATTCCGTTTATACTCGTTTTCTTCCTTAGAAGCAACGCCAAGTCTGTACACTCGAGTAACATTAAATTCATTAGTTTGTTCATGATTCCTTACACGCAAGTGGCCGGTGTTAAACGGATTTAATTTGATTGTTGTGGAGAAGGTTCTGACAAACTTTAGCGGTTAGATTTTTTTCCAATTTGAAATTTTGGGATGTAAAGGCTGGGGAAGAGCAGAATGGGAAAATCTAAAACAGGTTTAAATAATGGCATAAAGTTAATTGCTTAAATCACAATAGAACATTTCATGGTAAATAATTTCTATGGCATAATATAAAATTTTTAATGGTATTTTAAATCATTATGCCACTCACAAACATGAATATTAGTGAAAATGTTAAGTATCATTTATAGTAGTATATAAAATATACCACGGAAAACATAATAGAGTTTCACAAATAAAAAATGTCATTTGAAGTGTAAGTCATTGGACGTTATTTTGTTTTAAGTGTGCACATACACATACACATTTGCATACGTATACATATAAACATACACACACATACATATATAAATACACATATGCATACACAAATGCATTCACATGCACATACATATACATGTACACTTACACATACATACACATAGACATACACATACATTTACACATGCATATACACATGCACATGCATACATACACATATGTTTACACATACACATACACAAACATATGCATATACATACACGTGCCCATCCACATACATATAAATAGACATACGCGTAACAAGAATTATATTATAAGTAAAATTAATTATTGTATTATATAAATTATAATATCAATAATAATCATAACAAATAATGATGATGATGATGATTTGTAGTTATGGATTAGCGACAAACGCTAAATCTTATTAGATCATGTCGCTAATCCGTATGTAATTTTCTGATGTATTAATAATACGCTTTTAATCTATCACAGCATTAGATTAGCGCATAGTTTAAATTATTAGCTTTTGTCGCTAATCCATGTGTGATCTTTTAAAAGATTGTGACACATTAACCCTCGGCCAGTTTTCGTCGCTAATTTGTTGTTAAGCCGTCACACATGCTTTTAGATTTTCGATATTCTAATTTCTGATATATCTATTGCCTTTTGTGTAAATATATGTGGAGTCCAAGAGTGTCTCTCCAAAAGAGCCCTTGTGGAGAGAGGGAAGACTCCAACATATATACAAACTTATAAGACCGTGTCGCACCAATGTGGGATACACTAACACTCCCCCTCAGAGACGTAGGCTCGATGAGGTTACAGAGGTGCGGGACACCGGCTCTGATACCATGTAAATATATGTGGAGCCCAAGAGTGTCTCTCCAAAAGAGCCCTTGTGGAGAGAGGGAAGACTCCAACATATATACAAACTTATAAGACCGTGTCGCACCAATGTGGGATACATTAACATTTTGGTGACGAATTCTGTTTGCCGCTAAATTCCCTTTGTATATCCTTGTAGTACCAGTAACCCACGGAAGGGATTAAATTAACCTCCATGTACGTGTTCTTAAAATACTGGATCTGCGACTTAGATGAAGGTGAAGAAAATGTCTTTTCTGAACCAATCTATATACCACGGTAAGCTTTGTTAGATATATGTGATCACTGTTATGTTTGACATTATAGATTCTAACGGTTAGTATTTAAGACTCATATCTGGTTTTGCGGAACTTGATTTTCTTTCCGACAGCTAAAAAATCCATATTTTTAATCAATTAAGGAAACTTCTTACGCTACAAAGACTATGAAGATTACTTCTTAGATCACCTCCGCCACCGACTCTTTGACTAGGACATGGCTTTTAAAAAAATTTACCATCAAATATGTCACCTCATTTTAATAATATAGAGATCGTGACTATTATAACTTTGCATTCTAGTCCAAATACATTCGCAATTTGTCGGAAGCATTTTAGTCCAGGTTTCTATATCCACCTTTGAGACCTTTTTAAAATTAAGCCAACAAATTTGAAAAATAATTTAATTACATTTTCGTAAAATATTAACATTTTCTGAATATGAACTCTGATACAAAGTTCTCCTAATCCATTGTTAAACATTATTTAATTATATCATATTTAAAAGTTAATATTTATATGTATATGAACTGGTCAGTCAAATCGCTAGTATTATAGAACGTAATATGGTCTAGTATTTAATTTCATATTCCGATTATTTTTCCAGTAAAATGCAAATATCACGTATTCGGAAGATTTACCGCGCTTAGACGCTTATATCTTCGCCTAACGAATTGAGAATCAATCTAAAAATATGTTTACTAATATTTTTATGGTTAATATTGATTAACGTATTTGTTAGTAATTATATCTCCCAAACTTATAAAAATACACAAAATGTTTTACCACTTTTTATACAAATACCAAGGTTTATATAATACTAGGGTATAATTTATAAAAGACAAAAACACCTCACCCTATCCCCCCCCCCCCCCCCATTGCCGACCACCCTACCCTCACCATCACCATCATCATCATCTTTATAAGATATGCAATCTAATATTATAATACATAAGTCATGTCTTGAATATTATAATCCAAGAGCCTTACCTTGCATATTTCCCATGCAAGACCATCATCTCTCCCCTCCCTTATAAATCTCGGCCCTATGAGGCCTTTCACCATCTCATTTAGTCTCCAACTTCTCTTACTCTCATCCTCTCCAAGATCATTAAGAAGTTCTAAGGGATTCCAAGTCTTTCCAAGGGTTTTTCATAAAGATCTTGGTAAGTTCATGATCATTTCAAGCTTTCAATATCATTTCTACCATCATTCTTGGTTGTTTTTCTATAGATTTATCTTGTTAGTTATATTTAGTGCCTTAGATGTAAGAAATTACACATTTCAACTACTTAACATCTTTTAGGCATAAATACGTTAACATGACGAAAACATTTATATAAATTATAATGGGTATAATATATGGAACAAACGACAAAGATACGACAATAATACGAAAGATAATTTTATATATATATATATATATATATATATATATATATATATATATATATATATATATATATATATATATATATATATATATATATATATATATATATATATATATTACATACTATGATTATCATGGACAATTTGATAATTACAAACGTAAATGAGTTTTCAGTATATTTACATACTATGATTATCATGGACAATTTGATAATTACAAACGTAAAGGAGTTTTCAGTACATTTACATACTATAATTATCATGGACAATTTGATAATTACAAACACAAATAAGTTTTCAATACATTTACAAGAAAAGTTTTACGCTATAATTGTCATGGGCATATTTTGATAATTACAAATACAAAGGATTTCATTTCAGTTACGAACTAGGATAAAACATCATGTTGAGTAGTTATGTGTGACATTTCTTCACCGTACTAAAATAAGTACACAATAAGTCATGGATTATAACATTAATCATTCATGAGCGAGATAGTTGTATATAGATCTATATGGGACTGACAATCCCCACCTATGGTTGTTAGCTACAACTACGACAGACGGGTCAATGGTGACAAATGTCTTAACACTGTGACGTCTGAAGAGCGTCGTGCCAGGCCATCAGGTCATAGCCAGGTTATAATAACTCACATGTATAACAACGAATATCCTTGATTTGGGAAAATAAATCTTCAATTGGTTTTATGTAAATATAAAACTACATGTACGTATATAAGTATGGTTTTACTTATACATACGGGTTTTATGGAATTAAAACTACATTTTATCAAGATACATATATAAGTACGGTTTTACTTATACATATGAGTTTTATGGAAATTAAAACTACATTTCATCAAGATACAAATATAAGTACGGTTTTACTTATACATACGGGTTTTATGGAATTAAAATTACATTTTATCAAGGTACAAATATAAGTACGGTTTTACTTATACATATGGGTTTTATGGAATTAAAACTACATTTAATCAAGATACAAATAATTATGGTTTTACTTACACAAGCGTTTTATGGATTTAAAAATACAATTACGTTAAAGAAAATAGTGTTTTTCTTGGTACATACGCTGCTAAAGGAAATACTGAGTTTCTCACTACAATAATCGTATGAACTCACCAACGTAATGTTGACACTTGCAAAATTACTTA
The DNA here is from genome assembly GCA_023525715.1 of Cichorium intybus. Classification (NCBI taxonomy): domain Eukaryota; kingdom Viridiplantae; phylum Streptophyta; class Magnoliopsida; order Asterales; family Asteraceae; genus Cichorium; species Cichorium intybus. The sequence goes on from JAKNSD010000024.1 coordinate 365,523, forward strand.
TATTCTCAGGTAACAATTAGTCAGGTACGACTAATCTTTTGGAATGGGACGTGAAGATGTCTCTTTTGATTATTTTGTTATCATACTATAATTGGGTTGAAACAATAACGTTTGAATAATGTAACTTTCCAGTTATAATGTATGATGGTTGTTTATCTACTTAAGTTTCAATGTATGCAATAGTTGTGATACTATGATTTCTTTCCCATTTCTCCCCGTTTCCCAGTGGTTGTTTTTATTGCACTCATCCCCACTGCTGGCAACAATGGCTGCTAGCCTACCACCTCCGCACCGTTGGTCGACCACCATAAAGGGTGGTGTTGTGGTGTTGCTAGTTCTAATTAATTCGCATCAATACAGTTGGTCTTATTTTTCTGATCCTTTCTTTTTTGTTTCTCCTTGTCACCACCCTTACGGTGTCTAGAACCACCGCCAGCATCCTTGAGCTGCCGGTTAGCTGTCACTGTACAGCCATAGCACCACCACATATGGTGGCTGTGTTTCGGTGTTGTGGTGCTAGTTATAGCTTAACCCTCTCTTGATCTTAATGAATTCAACATTGTTATACAAATTCTTGGTTGTTAGTAGGTTTATGAATGCGACCACCATCGGCTGTCAAACAGCCACTACCTCCTACTGCCGGATCACCACAGAGTGGTGGTGGTGGTGGGTGGTTGCCTTTAATTCAGTTTCGTTTAATTAGAGTTGGAAAAAAAAGTCTAAAGTCCTTACCTTTCTTTCGTGGACTTGTTTTGGGTGTGTCGTTCGTTTACACCACCGCATGACCACTGTGTGACCACCATCTCACCATCATGGCACCACCATAGAGTTGTGGCTGAGGTTGGTTGACTTGAGCAACCCTTGGTTTCTAACTTGAGACCCTAAGGGTTTAGTTGCTAACTAAAAACCCTAAGTCATCATTATCATCTTATGTGAGCTTAGTTTGCAAGTTCATAGTTATTTAGCTCAAGATCAAGCTTAATCACTTAATATGGGTTTAATGTGTGTTTTAACACTAATAATCAAATTTTACACCATTAAGAACTTAATGGATATTGTGGCAAATAAATGATCAAGTAAAATAACCTAAAATTAAGATAAATACACTAAAAGTTCGTAACAACAAATATCATCAGACTTGCAAACTGTTTTATGGAAAATCAAAGTAAAATTTGGAGAAGCCCTGTGAGACAAGAAGCATATGGAATCGAGTCTAATTTCCATAAAGGTATAGGACATGTCATTTGGATTTACGGTTCATAGATTATGGAAATAATAGTGGACAGTGGTCTATTATGTGTTCATGTGGTGTGTCCTGACAACGCCTACTAATATCACATATTTTAGTCGTTGTTGAGCCCTATTCTTAGTGAAATTATATCACATATCTACTGGTATTACTCACTTTTCGTGCCAGCACTTGTTTGGAAAGAAATAATGAAAACAGGGACCAAAAGCGTGCAATTTGGAAGAATTGTGAAGATCAAGGCAAAATCAGGAAAATACGTACGCGCGCCATGGAAATCATCAAGGCGCGACGCGGTGATGAGGTGGTGGAAAACATTCAAATGCTGAAGAAACGAGGATAAGCCAGCACGCACGACACGGGATTCATTAATGCACGGCGCAGTCTCGAGATTTTTGCAACTATAAATAGAGGCTTTTAGGTCGAAAAAACTAGCGAAGACCTGGTGTGAAATCGACCACCAAGGCTCTTTAACTCCGAGATTTAGCTTCTGAAACCATCATTTGGTAATTTTATGTTTTGAGTTTTAATTTTCACTTAGTTAAATAATTGGTGATAGTTGGCTAGTGTCCTTGGGAGTGACAACCAGTGGCATTAAGTCTTTGTTACTGATTTTAGATAGTTGTTTACTGTTTTCAAACCTTTGGATCTGATTTGGTTTTTGGTTTATCAAAGTAATCATTCGGTTCTTAGTTTATTTGCAATTTTCGGTATTGTTAGTGTTGAATGCTTGTTTAGATGTTTTGGGATTGTAATTGCTTCTGATCTCTCTGGAATTTACTTCTGGAATCAGTAAGTAATCTTAGTTTAGAACTTGGTTTAGTTTGGTTCATGTTTGATTTGGTTTATGTTATTTGCTTTGTTTTTCGGTGTTTATGCTTGTGAATGAAAGTTTGATTGATTGGATTGTGTTTTGATGTTTGGATTGCCTTTGATTGCTTCTGGATTCGAGATGTACTTCTGATTTCAGTAGGCAACAAGGTTTAGTTAGTAGCTTAGCTTAGTTAACACTTGTTTGGATTATTGGACTTTATGCTTTTTAGGGTTTAGTTGTCAAAAGTTAGGAACTAGGTCCTCTGACTGTAGCGTGACACTACAGTTGGTAATCTGTCACCTGTCTCGACCATGTAACTCCTGTGGATCGACCCTGACTTCCATTGTGCTAAGTGAGAGTGAGGTTATTTTTCTTATTTTTGACCGCATGACGACCGCTGCGATGTCAAATTTTGGTGTCGTTGCCGGGGAGTTGTGAGCTTGAGAATAGGTGATATGTAGGACTTGTTAGTTTAGTTTCTCTTTTTGTTGGTTAGTAATTTTGATTTCTGGTTTTTGATTTTTCGGGCATGTTGCATTAGTGCATGCGTACCCGTAGGGGTGAGCAATTATCCCCTTTGCATTTTGACTCAGAGATTGAGTGAACTGCGCGCAAGATCCGTGCACGTAGGCGTTTAAATACAATGAGTTTAGTAATGTCAGTAGTAGTATAATGAGTGTTGCCCAGGAACCCTCGGGTGAGGCAACGGGGATGTCATTTATTCCCCCGGTTTCAGAATTCCACATTGGGCGAGTGCTACTGGTGGTGCAGTTTCAACCCCTGCACCTATACCTTCATGCACTCCGCCATCGATTCCACCATTTCAACCTTTATCCCAACCTCAATCCACAAACCCATTTACATCTACCATGTCTTGGGGAGCGCCGACCCATGATGGCACCCCAGTATCTAGACAGCAGACACCTATTTCTCGACCTATTTCTCAACCAGCACCAGTACTTTTTAAACCGCAAACCACATTCCAACCTATACCACCGCAGCAACAATATCAACCACCTCAGCAGCAGTACCAGTATCAAGAGGCTGAGGAGAGGTATGATGAAAAAGACGAAGGATGGGTTCCACCAGCACCTCAGCAACCATGGAACCGAGGTCGGGGACCTCCAAGAAGAGCACGGCAGTATCAACCACCACAAGGTCAGCAGAGATATAATGATCATCACTTTTACAGTAATCCTGCTCAACCTTTGTATTTTGCACAACCGAGGGGGCAATCGGTTGCATCGCACTTCCAGCCACGGGAGTACAATGACTCGTCGCCCATTTACATTCCTGAGGATATAGAATCTCAAGTAAAAATTAGGCCTCAGTTGTTAGGGATATTACCGGAATTTAGGGGGTACAAACAGGATGACCCATACAACCACTTGTATGAGTTTATAGCAATAGCCAATGCTAATACTCCTAGGAATACTAATAAGAACATTTTTAGACTAAGATTGTTCCTATTCACTCTTAAAGACAAAGCCAAATATTGGTTTACATCTTTACCATCGAATAGCATCACTACATGGGACCAACTCAAAGCTAAGTTCTTACAAGAATTTTATCCGGCAAACATGACGACGGAAATCAGGAGGGCTATTCAGGATTTCCAGCAGAAGCCTGGAGAAGCTTTTCATGAAGCGTGGGACCGTTTGAAGGAGTTGATGAGGTCGTGCCCTCATCAAGATATTCCCAAATGGCAACTGGTCAAGGTATTCTTTGAAGGAGCAAGTGAGACGAACCAAGTTATGATTAACGCATCATCTAGTGGCACGATTATGATGCAAGACCCAGAGGAGGCTTGGCGGTTTTTGGAACAGTTAAGTAATGGTTCCAAGGAGAATTTTTCTACAAGGAAGACGATAGGTACAGCCGCAGCAATAGGAGCCGATGCCGACTGGAAAAAGGATGTAAAGAAGGAGATAAGTGAGCTCAATAAGAAGTTTGATAGGCTTGTGTCTACTCTGCAGAATGGACCTCAGAGTCAACCACAAGGAGGTCAAGGAGAACCAAAGACTCAAGAAGCAAATCAAGTCTATGGCCAGGGTCAAGGTCAATATGGCAATGGACGACCCTATAGGCCATATAATCAAGGTCAGCCGAATTTCAATAACCAGAGGCAAAACATCTACCAAGGGCAATCATCCAACCCTCCCAGGCAGCATCAACCGGTCAACAATAATTGTAATGCCAATGGAAATGGTAGTAGCGACAATAGGGGGCCCAATAACTTCATCAACAATGCTCCAGGAACTCAGGAGGATCTAGTCGCAAAAATGTATGAAATGTTCAATACAACGTAAGAGCAGTCGCAGGCCAATGCGAAGGCCATCGTCAATATAGAGAGGCAAATCGCCCAAATGGCTGAAGATCAACGGAAAAGAGATAATGGGAAGCTGCCAAGTACCACAGAAGTCAATCCAACCCATAGTCAACGGGCCGGAAAGGAACATGTCAACACTGTCGAGGCTGAATGGAGAAAGGTCACTCTGGAAGATCTGTTAGAATCAGGAAATGAGGCTGAGAATGAAAAAGAAGAAGAAGTTAAGGAAAAAGTGGAAATTGAAAATGAGAATAGGGAAGACACGGAATTAAAGGAAATTCCCGTTGAGAAGGAAACTCAACCAAAGGAGGACAAGGATGTCCAGGATGAAAAGCAGCCAATAATAGCTAGAACCAAACAAAGAAAGAAGGACAAGAAGGGAAAGAAAACGCAGGAAGCGCCCAAATCGACGGGACCAGCGATGAATCAACTTTTGTAGGATGAACTTAAGAACGCTCTTGAGGATACAAGAATTCTTCGGGAGATGTGCGAGAAAAATGGAAAAAGTAAGACTCCCACACCTGACACTGTGAGGTTGACTATTAAAGCTAGTGAGGCACTGTTGGGAACACTGCCCAAGAAAGAGAAGGATCCTGGGTCACCACTGATCACTGCTACTGTAGGAGATGTGGTCATTAGGAACACCTTGCTGGATTTGGGAGCAAGTGTGAATATGCTACCGGGATACTTATATGATAAGTACAAGAATAAGGAATTAGAGCCGACAAAGACTGTGTTACAGCTGGCTGATCAGTCAACTAGAGTATCCCGAGGTAAGCTTACTAATGTCATAGTGAAAGTTGGGGACTTCTTTTACCCAGTAGACTTTTTAGTCATGGAGTATGAGAGTCAGGAGGATGCGCCCGCATTAATATTAGGACGCCCGTTCTTGGCTACAGTCGGCGCTGTGATTGACTGCAAAACAGGAGATTTGGACATCTTATTTGGGTCGAGAAAAAGAAGGTTAAATATGTTCGGCAGTCCCATATCGCTACCTCAAGGGTATGACGATAAGAATTTGGACAGCAACTTGCTGATGGAACCTGGGATTAAGGACAAACGAACAGTATGGACCCGAACAGGAGAAGGAGGAAAAGAGGAAGTATTAAAAGAAACAAAGGAGCATCCGTTGTCCACCATTGATAAAGACCAGCTGCTGGACATGATGGAGATGTTGGAGGTAAGGCACCAGCGGTATGAGAAAGATGCAAGGGAAAGAGAAGCAAAGGTCTTTCAACTTCTGGAAGCTCAGCAACAATGGATTAGCGGGGTTAGTGACAGGATGACTCAGCTCACTTCATTGATGTCAATGATGGCACACAATTTCGCACCAGATCACAAGATGATGCCGTCAGGAATTCAAGAAGAATAGGATAGGAATGTAACGTCTGGCTGAAGACGTTAAACTTAGCGCTTGTTTGGAGGAAACCCATCTTTTCATAGGTTAGGTACTGTATTCTTAGGGTAATTAGGAAATTATATCATCGTCAATTGCAGGTACTATTAGTCCAAGGCAAGCGTGGGGTTGATTTGAAGAAAAATGGAACTTTAATGACTGCGTCGTGATCAAGCAAATAGCGCGCCGCGAGATCGTAAACCAACCCGATGCGCAGGGGTTGATTTGGGAACACGCGCGTTGCGGGCTGCTCATATCCGCGTCGCGGGATTCGATCAGTCGGTCCCCTCCGATAAAGGTAAGCCGTGACACTATTCACACACACACGCCGCAGAGCTCTGATCGTCGGAAATTTTTCATGTTTTTTCTTTCTCATTTTATTCCTACTACCAAGGTATGTCATTCTAAATAGCTTTTACGTGTTAAAACTAGTGATTAGGCAGTTGATTTTGGTGATTTCTCCAAAAACTCAAAAACTTAGAAATCGTCAATGCTGACTCGTAGGGTGTTTATTTTGCCAAATAATGACCCTAGATGAGTTAGTCGGCACTTAGGTTACCTTGTAGTGTATTTGGATTGAGTTTAAACAGGTTAGATCGTGATTTTGGACTTGGAATTGGAAACAGCCGCTCGCCGCGCCGCGCCCTGGTTCTTAGGCCGCGCCGTGGTGCGATAGGGAAGAAAATGGACTAAAATTGCAAAAAAAATTCTTTTGTGCAGATGTCGTTCAGATTAGACCATCCTTTTCTTCAGTTCCCCGCTGAGCTGGACAGTTCAGTGGAGTATATTTCACGGAGGGACGCCCTCATTAGTCGTCGGGTTCTCGAGGCGACGATCATCGATCGGGACATTCTGCGAGACGCTGGGCTTTGGGGCGAGATCGATCCATTTTTGCACCGTACATGGGTCGATGGAGAGGCCAGGTTCACATGCCGAGGCTGGGACAGGCTCATGGCCACCCAGGATGATATAGTATATACCGAGCTTCTGTTGGAGTTCCTATCTACTGTCCGTTTTGCACCGGGTTCTCAGGAGGCCCGTTCCAGGCTCATACGATTTAGATTGGGGGAGTGCACAAGGAGCGCAACCTTCGGGAGTTTGGGAGGTGCACCGGTATTTACACGGAGGCAGACCTCCAGCACCGCCACTACACGCAGTTCATGGGTGCGTGCATTCAGGAGCAGCCCGAGAGGGCCGCCAATGCAGAGATTTGGGCACCGTTGTCCAACATATTCTACGAGGCGGGGACATCTACAGAGAGCCATCTTCGCGATCCGCTTCACCGACTCATGCACCGCATCGTCTCCACCTCCATCTTGCATAGGGAGGGGGCGAGAAGGTGTCCGGTGAGGACATGACGTATCTCTGGGTCCTCCTTGACCCCTCCAGGTTCCTTCACTCCTGTTTGCCCTAGCTGTCTCTCTTTCTACCCGTGTGACGGGTGCATCAGCCAGCAGTCCTCTGGCCCGCGGGCATTACATCACCCGGTTGGCCCGTTCATACCGGATCCTTACTGCTGCCACCATGGCATCTTTGACTACCCTACCTCCGGTTCGCACTACGGCGCGAGCTTTGGAGAATATGGGCCTTATTGAGCAGCAGCGCCTGGGCCAGTACGTACGGGTGGCGACCGAGGCCGCCCAGGACCCCCAGCCAGCATATGCCCAGCCGGGGAGGAAACACCGGAGACCGGCAGCACCAGCAGATCCAGCGCCACCACAGCCACAGCAGGAGGAGGCGACTGAGCTGAGGCGATTGCAGGATCGAGTCGCCAGGATGGAGGACCAGCTGGAGTGGATCGGGGAGGTACTTTTACAGATCGCTTCAGCACAGGGACAATGCCCCGACCATTCCCAGCCCAAGCTCACGATCATGAGGCCGGTTCTTCCAGGCCACCAGGTGGCGATTGATGTATTTTCTTTTTCTTTTTGGATATCTGTATTGTACCTATGACACTACTATCTTTTAGTTGTTTATATTTTATTTGTTTGTCTGTTTGCATTTGATATTTTTGTTGAGTCTTGCATGTGTTACCAAAATTGGAGGAGTTGTCTCAAGTAATTGTGGGGTCACCGTGCCCCCTCCACTTGTCTTGACAACCGGCGTGTTCACTGTTGCGCTACAACTCCAGAACGCGAAATCAAGGACCTTTTTGTTCCTATTTGTACCTGTGATACCGAGCACCAACCAAGCGATCTACCGTCCATAAGGGTAACTCTTTCTCCCTTGTTCTAAATAATTTTTGTACAACGGGGATGTTGTACGGTTTTAAGTGTGGGGTGTGGACGGTCGAAAGAGTAATTTTTTAAAAATTTTTGTAGAAATGACCGATTTTCAAAATTTTTAGCAACTTTTTCAAAAATTTTATTAGATTATAATTTTGAAATGAATAGTTTGTGATTGTTTATAGCATTAGTATTTTTCGAGAAATACTATGTAGTTGTGATCATGCTATTAGTTTAGTCAAATAAGTTGAGTTTTAGGAGTTAGACGATTGGACTGTTTTAGGATTGGAATTTAGGAAGGAAATGTCAATCTGTGGCCTTTGTTGTTCGAGCCGGTAAGTCTAAAATGGGTGGGCCTTACGCACCTTGCCACCTAAGATCGTCTGGTCTAGGATGGTATTTCTGAAAGCTCGTTACACGGACAACATCGAAAGTCATGGACAATTCTTTAATGGCCTTTAGAATCTGAATGAGTACGTACACTCCATTGTGGACAGAAAATTTGTAATCAAGGGTTCTCTAGAAAGCCATGAATTCCAAAGAACATTCTGATTATGTTTTCACGAACTATTTCACTCTAACTCATAAGGCAATAAGCTTTGAAACTGAACACAGTCAAAAATTGTTTGAGTCTTAATTAAAATCTATTAAAAACTCTCTTTCTTGGGGACAAGCAAGGCACAAGTGTGGGGTGTTTGACAACGCCTAGTAATATCACATATTTTAGTCGTTGTTGAGCCCTATTCTTAGTGAAATTATATCACATATCTACTGGTATTACTCACTTTTCGTGCCAGCACTTGTTTGGAAAGAAATAATGAAAACAGGGACCAAAAGCGTGCAATTTGGAAGAATTGTGAAGATCAAGGCAAAATCAGGAAAATACGTACGCGCGCCATGGAAATCATCAAGGCGCGACGCGGTGATGAGGTGGTGGAAAACATTCAAATGCTGAAGAAACGAGGATAAGCCAGCACGCACGACACGGGATTCATTAATGCACGGCGCAGTCTCGAGATTTTTGCAACTATAAATAGAGGCTTTTAGGTCGAAAAAACTAGCGAAGACCTGGTGTGAAATCGACCCCCAAGGCTCTTTGACTCCGAGATTTAGCTTCTAAAACCATTATTTGGTAATTTTATGTTTTGAGTTTTAATTTTCACTTAGTTAAATAATTAGTGATAGTTCGCTAGTGTCCTTGGGAGTGACAACCAGTGACATTATGTCTTTGTTACTGATTTTAGATAGTTGTTTACTGTTTTCAAACCTTTGGATCTGATTTGGTTTGTGGTTTATCAAAGTAATCATTCAGTTCTTGGGTTATTTGCAATTTTCGGTATTGTTAGTGTTGAATGCTTGTTTGGATGTTTTGGGATTGTAATTGCTTCTGATCTCTCTAGAATTTACTTCTGGAATCAGTAAGTAATCTTAGTTTAGAACTGTTGGATTAGGTGTCTAAGCCATGACTAATAATTAGTATTTACCTAATTAATAGTAGCATAGTCCATTTGGGTTGCCCTCATAGTTGGAGGATTGGCAGAAAGTCCGGTAGAGAGAAAGGTTGATTTATTATGTGATTAATAAATCAATAGAAATTAAATAAATAGTTTATTAATATATTTAAGTGATAATATATTAATTAGAAACCATAATAATTAATTAGGAATTTTTCTGGAATTAATTGGAATTAATTTGGCAGTTAAATTGATTAATTAAGGTACAGGGACTAAAACTATAATTATTTAATAGTTGAGTAAGTGACAGTTTTAAGTGAGTGAGTGATTGGCAGATTATATATATTATATATATATATATATATATATATATATATATATATATATATATATATATATATATATATATATATATATATATATATATATATATATATATATATATATATATATAATTTCGATAATATATATATAGATAAAAGGTTTGAATAATTAAGATAATAGATTATCTTAATTCGAATTCAAAAAGGTTTATCTATAAGGTTTATCTGATCACCACTTGGAGCCTATAAATAGGGAGGCTCCTTAACCCTAAAAGCCATGATTTTGACTCTGTTTCTCTCAAGAATTTTCGGCCAAGAGCTCCTGCTAGGGTGTGACTGCATTTGAGGCAAGAGACTTCTGTTGCTTTGCTTCCAAGATTCGCTTAAAGGTTGGTTTTCTTGATCTTTCTTTTAGTTAATCTTTTTCTGGCCTTCTAGGAATTGTTATATATTTAATTAGAAGAAAAACTTAGATCTTTATAGGTTGCATGTGAACTTAGGATTTTTTTAGTTCATAGTTGCAGAAAACCTTTCAGTGGTATCAGAGCATTTGGTTGTTTTTGGTAACTTTAAATTGTTTAAAAGATAAACCTTAAAACGTTTTATCCTAAAATCGAAAATTAAGGGATTAGGATAGTTTTTAATTAATTTGATTAATTTGATAAAAACCTATCTACATTTGAATTAATTTAATTAATTGGTAATTAAAAGATAATTCAAGGATTTAATTTAATTTAAAATTTAATTTCTTTAAATTGACGAAAATTAAATGGATAAATCCTAAAATATTTTAAAAGGTTTAAAATATCAAATTTAATTAATTTAATTAATTGGTTAATTAAAAGATGATTAAAATCGATTTTAAGGTTTAATTTAATTTAAAATTTAATAGTTTAAATTGGCAATAAATTAAAAGATAAACCTGAAACATTTTTTAAATGGTTTAAAAAAAATTACATCTTATATATATTATAATTAGGTAGTTATTATTATATGTATAAGATTAAAATGGTTAGTCAAATCATTAGTAGGCCTCATTCACGAAGCTGGTCTATAAAGTGGGTATAAGGAGACTGCCTATAAAATGGCGGTCTAATGGGTGAACACTCTCGCCCACCGCTCGCCTGATCAGTGGAGGGTCGTTAGCCGAACAGGTTTGATAGGACCGCCTAATAATCACTAAAAGTATAATGATTCAAAGTACTAGAACACTTAATAAAATCTCAATCTAGTTACTTTAGGAAAAATGTGAATTGGTTCTAACCCATGAAATTGCACATTGCACTTTATGAAACATTGGTGGAGCGTGTGTGGTTTACCGGCACGTCAATTGGGGTTCATAAAGAGTTGCAATGGGTTTCCCAGGTGTTGTCATTGTTGATGGAGCGTGTGTAGTTTACCGGCACATCAATTTGAGATGACAACTGACCCCGAGAGTACCAAGCTAATTTGCATGGTTATTCACACCCGGTTTGTGATCCTCGGTATCCCAGTCACAAACAGTGGGGCACATCCGAGATTAAAACATGCTATTGAACAGTTCAATATATCTCAAAGAATCTAGGAATTCCATTTTAATAAGATTATCTTTTCGCGGTGGACTTGGCTGAATCGTCATTCGCCTACCTTATAAAATTTACAATATTGATTACGGCATCCCTCTTCGAGATTGTAAATTGTTATTGTAGGATCCTAGCCTTATAATTAATATTGGGTTATTATAAGGATTATTATTAATATCTAATTAAAACTATCTTCTTTTATAGATGTCTTCTGCTGATCAAACCACCCCCCAATCAAACTCCAATGTTACCTCTATCTTGTCATTATGCTCCAAAGTTACGTTGGACGGTACCAACTATAATGACTGGATTCGTAACATCAAGATGGCTCTAAGGTTCGAACATAAAGAGTATGTTCTGGAAACCGAGCTAGTTGAAATTGACCCTGATAATGCTATTCCCGAAGAAATCGCTCAATACTCAAAACATTCTGATGATGCAACCAAAGTGGCTTGCATCATGATAGTTACAATGAACCCAGAATTGCAAAGAATATATGAAGACTACTGGCCCTATGAAATGCACAAAGAGCTGGCGGAAAAGTTCCGCAAGCAGGAGCGCATAGAGAGGCGAGAAGTAGTCAAAGCTTTCACCAATGCAAAGCCAAAGGATGGAGAGTCTATCTGTAACCACGTGCATAGGATGCAAGGATACGTGGAAAGGCTTAGGAAGCTTGAGATGCCAGTTCACGAGGATTTAGCTGTAGACATAGTGCTAAATTCTCTGCCTAGTTCATATGACCAGTTCACGCTGGCGTATCATCTGAACAATTCTCAGGCCACTCTGGCCGAACTGCATCACATGCTCCGCACCGCTGAGGATGGAATGAAGGGTAAAAGTGTACCCGCAGCTAATGAAGTCGTCCTGGCTATTATTGGTGGAAAGGGGAAGAAGAGAAAGGGCCCTCCTAAGCAGAATTGGAGGGAAAAGGTGCATGTTGGATCGTCCAGCAACGGCTCCAAACCCAAGACTTCTGGCATTCCTCATAATGCCAATCCCAAGGAAGCAGAGTGCTTCTATTGCAAAGCAAGGGGCCATTGGAAGAGAAGCTGCCCTACATACCTGTAAGATTTGAAGGATGGCAAAGTCAAGCCGTCTTCAGCAGGTATTTACACTATCCTTAAAAACTCACCATCTTCTAGTTCTTGGGTCCTTGATACAGGATGTGGTTTTCACATTTGTTCTGATTTGCAGGGCCTAAGGGAAAGCAGGGAGGTGGAGCACGGTAGACTCAACCTGATCATGTGGAATAGGAGATCGTCACCTGTGACCAAGATCGGGACTTATAGTTTAGTGCTCAGTAGTGGTGTTTGTTTAAAACTTTTAAATTGTTGCTATTCGCCAGAAATGGCAAGGAATATTATTTCATTTCACGCATTGTTTAAACAAGGTTTACAGTTTTCGTTTGATAATAGTAATGGTTCTATTTCTGTTTTTCAAAATGGCATTTCTGTATTTACTGGTTTACCTTGTGATGGTGTGTATGAAACTGTGCAATGTGTAGACAATTTAGGTCATAGTGTAAACTTTATTGATGCTTCTAATGGTGTAGAAAAGGCGTGCTTGTGGCACTGTCGTCTTGGGCACATTAACAAGAAACGCATCGCCCAACTCCAAAAGGATGGAGTGTTGGAATCATTCAACCTCAAATCGGATGATGTATGCGAATCTTGTCTTTTGGGCAAGATGACAAAATCACCTTTCAAGGGTTCCTTTGAAAGAGGTGAAGGTCTTTTGGACATCATACACACAGATGTGTGTGGTCCTTTCAGATCTACCACAAAAGACGGCACACGGTTCTATGTGACCTTTACTGACAATTTTAGTAGATACGGGTATATCTACTTAATCAAACACAAGTCAGACACCTTTGAAAAGTTCAAAGAGTTCAAAAATGAAGTTGAGAATCAATTGGGCAGGAAGATAAAGATGCTCAGATCGGACAGAGGCGGAGAGTATCTTAGTATCGAGTTCCTAGACTATCTGAAGGAATGTGGAATAGTTTCACAGTTATCGCCTCCTCGGACACCACAGTTGAACGGTGTTGCCGAGAGACGTAACCGAACCTTGTTAGACATGGTTCGTTCCATGATAAGTCGAGCTTCACTTCCCATTCACTTCTGGGGGTATGCCTTAGAGACTGCCGCCCACATCCTCAATCTTGTCCCTACTAAGAAGGTTGCTAAGACACCTCATGAGATGTGGACGGGGAAAGTTCCCTCGTTAGCACATATCAAAGTCTGGGGTTGTGAGGCTTTCGTTAGACGAGAGACTCACGATAAACTCGCAGAGAGAAGCGAGAAATGTTTTTTCATTAGATATCCCAAACAGTCCTTTGGATATCTGTTCTACAGACCAAGCGATGACGTGGTCTTTGTAGCGAGACGGGGATTCTTTCGAGAGAGAGAACTCGTATTCAAAGAGGACAGTGGGAGTACCATTGACCTTGAAGAAATTCAAGAGTTACCCGACAATGCAACCTTAGGAGAAACTAGCAACCAACAAGAGGAAGAAGTTCCTGTTGGTCCAACTGACATATCCTTACCTCTTAGACGCTCTAGTAGAGTTAGCATGCCACCCGAGTTTTATGGATTCCATATAACTATGGATGGAGATACGTTTGTCAGTGATAGGACACTGATAAATTTGGATGAACCTGCTAACTACCGGGAAGCAGTGGCGGGCCCCGAGTCTGCCAAGTGGAAAGAGGCAATGGACAGCGAGATCAAGTCCATGTATGACAATCAAGTTTGGAACTTGATTGACAATGTACCGGGTCGAAAGACAGTCGGGTGCAAGTGGATCTTCAAGAAGAAGACCGACATGGACGGAAAAATACACACCTTCAAAGCAAGACTGATTGCGAAGGGCTTTACTCAAACCCCAGGGATTGACTATGATGAGACCTTCTCACCAGTGGCTAAGATAAAGTCAATTAGGATTATGCTGGCCATAGCTGCATTTCATGACTATGAAATTTGGCAGATGGACGTCAAAACCGCTTTCCTTAATGGGAAGTTGACTGAGGATGTTTACATAAATCAGCCAGAGGGTTTTGTTGATGCAAAGTATCCTGACAAAGTGTGTAAGCTTGAGAAATCCATCTATGGATTAAAACAAGCCTCTCGCAGATGGAATCTTTGTTTCCACGAGAAAGTTAAAGAATTTGGTTTCTCTAGGAGCGAGGATGAGTCTTGCGTATATGTCAAAGCTAGTGGGAGTATAGTCACTTTCCTGGTGCTGTATGTAGATGACATACTGCTCATGGGAAACGACGTCCCGACCTTGCAAGATGTCAAGTCTTGGCTCGGGAAGTGTTTTGCCATGAAAGACCTAGGAGAGGCAGCCTATATTCTCGGGATAAGAATATTGAGAGATAGGAAGAAAATATTAATTGGACTTAGTCAGAGTACATATTTGGACAAGGTATTGAAAAGATTTAGTATGAAAAATTCCAAGAAGGGAGAGCTACCAATGCAAAGTAATGCTAAGCTGAGTAAGACTCAGAGTCCAAGTACAGACGAGGAAATTGCGGACATGAGTCGGGTACCTTACGCTTCGGCTGTGGGGTCGATCATGTACGCCATGACGTGTACTCGTCCCGATGTGGCTTTTGCCTTGAGCATGATCAGTCGATACCAGGGAAACCCTGGTAGGGCACGTTGGACAGCGGTCAAAAACATACTCAAGTATCTGCGCAAGACGAAGAACTTTGTCTTAGTCCTTGGTGATAGTGATACCTTGAGAGTTGATGGGTATACTGATGCCAGCTTTCAGACAGATAGAGACAATGGTCGGTCTCAGTCGGGCTGGGTATTCCTATTGAATGGGGGAGCAGTGACTTGGAAAAGTTCCAAGCAAGAGACGGTGGCTGATTCAACGTGTGAATCAGAGTATATCGCAGCAAGTGAAGCGGCAAAGGAAGCGGCTTGGCTGAAGAACTTCATCGGTGACCTTGGAGTAGTCCCGAGTATTCAGGAGCCTGTGGAACTATTCTGCAATAACGAAGGAGCGGTTGCTTTGACGAAGGAACCGAGAAATCATGGAAAGTCCAGACACATCGACAGAAAGTACCACTACATAAGACATAAGGTAGAAGAAGGTCACCTCATAGTGAAGAGGGTATCATCAGAAGATAATCCTGCAGATCCCTTGACAAAGGCTCTGAGTAGGGTTAAGCACTATCAGCGTGCACGACGCATATGCTTAACAGATGATATTAGTTTTTGTAATTAGATAGGATTTGAAACTTGTAGCAATATAAATGTAATTAACTTTGGTGAATTAATAATATAGTTTTGTTGATGAGTATTTGATACTACCATTTGTTGATTGTTTATTATTGTGTTTCAATTTTGCATGTTTACTTCCAGAGTAATTTAATTATTATTCGAATATCCACAGTCGCTCATACTTTTAGGAAGTAAGTATGAATGAAGACTGTCATGAATAGTTTTGTAGATTGTCTAATGAGTTAGACATAGCAATAAGATTGCTACAATATTCATGAGTACTTAGAAAATAGGGATTTGAGTATTGGATAAACCCACGCTCAACAGATTGCTTCATGGATTTCATTATAAGCAATGTTGAGACGATAATATCTTTTGATCTTTAAGTAAAGACATATAAGTTATGTTTTACCAAGCGGTTGTTCATTGACAATGCGAAACGCATCGGTAACACGATGTTATAAAACGTGTTGTTGTGAATGATTTGACTAGTAAAAGACATAAGTATATGAGTCAAAACTTATTCGTCCCTTGACCCTGTCGGGAAAACAGATATATGTAGGCCTCTCGATGATTTTGAAGTTGATTAAAGGGTTGGCCAACCAGGACTAAATTGACATGGTCAATTGGTAGTCTTAAAGTCATATGCAAATCAGAAATCGGGAAACAGAGAATCAGACAAGGATTGATCTTAATCCATGTCCTGAGTCTGAAAAATATCTTGTTGGACGGAGGATCATCTGATCACTTATCTTTGGACAGAACTGACTAGGTCAGAGTTCGGCAGCGTTTTCTAGGAAGCTACAGTTACTAATTAATTAGAGGTTAAATTGGTAATTTTAGTCATAGACTTATCCAAGTGGGAGACTGTTGGATTAGGTGTCTAAGCCATGACTAATAATTAGTATTTACCTAATTAATAGTAGCATAGTCCATTTGGGTTGCCCTCATAGTTGGAGGATTGGCAGAAAGTCCGGTAGAGAGAAAGGTTGATTTATTATGTGATTAATAAATCAATAGAAATTAAATAAATAGTTTATTAATATATTTAAGTGATAATATATTAATTAGAAACCATAATAATTAATTAGGAATTTTTCTGGAATTAATTGGAATTAATTTGGCAGTTAAATTGATTAATTAAGGTACAGGGACTAAAACTGTAATTATTCAATAGTTGAGTAAGTGACAGTTTTAAGTGAGTGAGTGATTGGCGGATTATATATATATATATATATATATATATATATATATATATATATATATATATATATATATATATATATATATATAATTTCGATAATATATATATAGATAAAAGGTTTGAATAATTAAGATAATAGATTATCTTAATTCGAATTCAAAAAGGTTTATCTATAAGGTTTGTCTGATCACCACTTGGAGCCTATAAATAGGGAGGCTCCTTAACCCTAAAAGCCACGATTTTGACTTTCTTTCTCTCAAGAATTTTTGGCCAAGAGCTCCTGCTAGGGTGTGACTGCATTTGAGGCAAGAGACTTCTGTTGCTTTGCTTCCAAGATTCGCTTAAAGGTTGGTTTTCTTGATCTTTCTTTTAGTTAATCTTTTTCTGGCCTTCTAGGAATTGTTAAATGTTTAATTAGAAGAAAAACTTAGATCTTTATAGGTTGTATGTGAACTTAGGATTTTTTAGTTCATAGTTGCAGAAAACCTTTCAAGAACTTGGTTTAGTTTGGTTCATGTTTGATTTGGTTTATGTTATTTGCTTTGTTTTTCGGTGTTTATGCTTGTGAATGAAAGTTTGATTGATTGGATTGTGTCTTGATGTTTGGATTGCCTTTGATTGCTTCTGGATTGGAGATGTACTTTTGATTTCAGTAGGCAACAAGGTTTAGTTAGTAGCTTAGCTTAGTTAACACTTGTTTGGATTATTGGACTTTATGCTCTTTAGGGTTTAGTTGTCAAAAGTTAGGAACTAGGTCCTCTGACTGTAGCGTGACACTGCAGTTGGTAATCTGTCACCTGTCTCGACCACGTAACTCCTGTGGATCGACCCTGACTTCCACTGTCCTAAGTAAGAGTGAGGTTATTTTTCTTATTTTTGACCGCATGACGACCGCTGCGATGTCATGTCCTCGTTTACGTTTATTTGTTAATTCTCATTTATGAGTTGTATACATACCCTTTGATTATATTCTTTTATCCGTTTATTTAATAAATATAATGGATTGACTCATTCATTTAAGTTTATTAATGGTCACTTATGCTTATTCGTTAATTTTCATTTAGAAGTTTTTTATATTCATTTGTTTACGTTCGTGTATATTTGTTTGGTTACACTCTGATACGCCTAGGTCGTTATGCGGTCAAAAATAGAAAATAAAACCTCACACGGAAACTAGTATAGTAGCAGTAAGGGTCGATCCGCAGGAGTTTGGTGGTCAAGATATAGTGTCAGAATGACCAACTATAGTGTCACGCTATAGTCGGCGGTGTTTTTTTCACTTCCCAAAAAACAATGAAATCGAATACCGAAAACTAAAATAATCATAAACTCAAAAAAATTATTCCATACTTTAAACTAAACTTACTTACCGATTCCAGAAGTGAATTCCATAAAAATCAGAAGCAACAAACAATCCAAACCATTCAAATAAACATCCAAACATAAACAATACCGAAAAACATGTAAAATAACTGCAACTGAATGATTATCATTAACCAAAGTCAATTCCAGAAACTACAAGGTTCCAACTCCGAAAATAATCCAAACTTAACTTGTCTCAATAGATTCTACACTTCAGAATCGCTGAAATCAAGCTAGAACTAAAACTAAGAAATATTGAAATAAACTAGAAAACATAAAAATACCAAGTGAAACTACTGAAATCCGAAATATGGAGTCAAAGAAGACCAGGTTACACCCTTTGGTCGATTCTTCACTTCTGAAATTCGTCCTAGATGCCTCTATTTATAGTTGCAAATTAGGGTTAATCGCGGCGCGCGGGGCTTGGATCCGCGTCGCGTCTTATCCATTATCCCCGTATTTTGCACTTTGAATTTCAATACACCGCCTCATCTTTGACTTTCCGCGTCGCGCGTGCTCCTTTGGTCGTGGCGCGTGTCTTTTCGACTGAAATGATGTTTATCCAAACTTCTTTCATTTTGTCCACGTTTAGTCCCTGTTTTCATCTTTTTCTTGCATACAAGTACTAGCACAAAAAGTGAGTAATACCAATATATATCTGATATAATTTCACCAAGAATAGGGCCTTACAACGATTAAAATACTTGATATTGATAGGCGTTGTCACACTCGTGTATATTTAAAATCGTAAATGTACATTGTTCAAGTGTTCAACCCTTATAAATATATTATTTTCAACATCTCAGAACGCACACATATCTTAATACATTTTTACTTAAATATTTTATTAGATAGTAAATGTATTTTTTATATAAACATCACTAGATAAGTTATCAATGAAACTTAATTTTGTAAACATAAAGTAAACAATATTTAAAAATTTTAATATTAGAAAATTTTATGTATAGAATTTAGATGTATATTAAACTTATAAAGTTTAAATTAAAAGTCAAAAAAGGTAAGGGTGTTTTTGAATCTTTCTGTTTGTTAAAGGGCTTAAAATGACATAGATTATAATCAAATCATATACATCATCACAAAGATTCCCTTCTACACACCATCACTCTCACTTTTAAAACGTCACATTCCAAAGTTTTTGAAACACCCTGTTTGTTAAAGGGCTTAAAAAGAAACCATAAGAACATGATAGTTTGATGGCTCTTGAAATGCAAGCAAGTTACACTATAAAGGTTTTACAGCGTATGTGTGGAAATATTCTTGTAGTCACTACAATGACACCTCCTCTGAAGACTCCTTGGTCAGACCTTATTATAAATTTAATGATAAGTATTTTTTTCTCCAATATGAACATGTGCTCCTCCTAAATCAATATACTATGAATGGGATGCCATAAGCAGAGAGGTTTGCTAAGGAATGGAAATTTCAAGAATAACTCTTTCTCAAACATGATCAAGAGTCTTTCTATATTCACATGTCAAACTTTCATGTCAGGGGCTTCATAATTCAGAGTGAGATCCTTTTCAAATTTTAGAGGTTTCAAAATTTAGAGGTCTTTTGCTATGATTTGTTAGAAGTGATAATCATGAGTACTATATCTCCCAAGCCAGCTTCCCCAACCTAAATCCTATGAATCTACCAACCAATGACAAGGCCTTCTCCTGGAAGATGGAGAAATTAAGTAGATATCAATTACAGTTGATCTCGGTGAGAAGATTCATTCAAAGTCCGATCCTTGACTTTTCCACCATTGATGCTGAAACGAATCATCTTTTCCCAACGCCCAATTTTTAAGAGATGAATGCGGACCATGAAAAATTGAAAGAAAGATTTCGGAGAAACTATTGTTCGAGAACTTGGAGTCATTTACTTCATCGAGTATGAATTGGAAAACAAGTTCTTCTTCAGTCTTAGGAAAAGAGAAAGATACGACTTTTTCTTCCTAGAAAAGCCTTCATAAAACATCTCTAAAATAAAATGGACCCTCACATGGAGAACTCTAAATTAGAAAGAACAATTCAAAAACAAGAAAAACAT